>JAWZYV010018045.1:600000-975533 GCA_038373885.1 Cheiracanthium punctorium
ACAACCGACCAGTTGTGCAGTATTCAAGATATGCGTTCCAAGTCTTCAGGCCATTACGATCTGCCTTCTAGCAAATTCAGTTAGATCAACAGCCTTTACCTTTACTCACAAACATAACTGCAAGAATGATTCCTTACCTTCTCCAGCAACAGTTAAATGCCATTCCCACTTAATTACATGCTCTCCATGTCTTCCAGACGAGTTCATTGGAAAATGTGTGTGTGGTCATAATATAACAGCTCAATAGTGTATATATACACATCATTATGCTCTTTTTAAACAAATTTTCTCATGCCACCAGGTTACTGAGGTCGGTATGCCGCAGCCGTGAATTTCTGTGCGCAGCAGACCTCTAAGAGATATAATACAACAGTGAACAATACAAACCATTTATAAACCAGTGTTCGAATCTGGTGTGAACTGAATTGAATACCAGATTCTAGAGGTTCCAAACACAGTTTTATACTAGCATTTAATTCACTTCTTTAAAGTAGTCAGGTGTCGATTCAGGTATTTTTTCCAGGGTCCCATTTTTTTGAAAACTGCTCATTTTTGTGAATTTGAGTAACTAATTTTGTTAATTTCAACATTTATTTTTGTGAATTTTCATACTAATTTTTAATAATAGTCGCTTTTTTGTTAAAATAATTGATAAAACAGATTAAAATATTGGGTAAAATGCCAATCAAGAGCCGTTTTAATCGAGTGTATTTTTATGAAGGGGCCCTTTCAATGGATTGTAATTTTTTTTATGAGTGGCCACAAAACTGACCGAAGTTTCGTCTGTATCGCCCCTGCTAGTTTCAGAAACTGCTCTAAAAAAAAAAATACCTTTGAATTGGGAACTGCAAACCGTATTGACCGCCACATGACCGAAAGTAATAGCTTCGAATTTTTGATTCTGATGTGTGGTGTAAAGTCCTTCACGGGGAGCTTTAAGAGAAAGAGCTAAACAAGAATCGTGGCTGCCAACTACAAGGAAAACTTCTTACTAGACCAAGGATAAAGAGGAAACTAACAGATGCAATACTTCAGACTCAGTTGGGTCTTGTCAATTAATTGTGCAATGAATTATATCAAAAAGCAAAATTTTGTGTAATAAACTTTGCTTAATAATTCTTTTTTGAGTTCTGGTTGACTAGAAGCATGGCTAACTGGTATCTTCCCCGGCTATCCAGACGAAACTGAGGACAAAAAGAAACCCCGATCCCGAATACATGGTAGTTGGCGTTCCCTCCGTCGTGGCGTTGGTGTTATGCCCAGAACAGAGTGATTTAAAAGGCCAGTCCATACAATTAAAAGGGCATTAAAACTGTCAAAAATGCTCGATTTTTAATTTAAAAAATTTTTTTTTGTTTAAACAGAATGTATCGTTATCTATGAATATTTTGAAACGCCTCTTCATCCGTGCACATATTGAAAAAAAAATTAAGACATTGTTAGTCGGTTAATGCTTTTAGGAGCTTCTTCTACATGTAATAAATTAATAATAGATAAATATATTAATTTATGTTTTATTTGAATCTTCAAAAGACTGTCTTTTTAAAGACTTGTTTTTCGTAACAACTACATATTTTAATATATTAATACAACATTCTCCCTATCCGTAAAAAACACTCAAAATACTGGGGTTAAACGATTCGACCAAAAATTCTTTCGGTCTTCATCAGACAAAGCCAGAGACGCAGGGGCGTAGGCAGAGAAATGGGACCCTTTACTTAGCTTACAATTGAACTTTAGCTTTAAATTAGATACACAGCCCACCTCGAAATAAAATCCTAGCTACGCCACTGCGCTAGACGAAGGTCTTTGTCTGATGAAGACTGAAAGAATTTTTTGGTCGAAACGATCGTAACGTACTATAAGTTACATTTTATGTGTGTTTTTTTCACAAAGTTTTTATTTTATTCTCCCTATACTCCCGTGTATACGCATGTTCGTGTCAGTGACGTAGCCAAGGGGGGGCATAGGGGTCACAACCCTCCCCCTCCGATGAGGAATTTTTTGCCATACAAAATGCATATTCTTCGCTCCCTTATCACACACACTTATACACAAATGTTAACTGCAGTAGTCGTACACCCCCCCCCCATGAAAAAATTCTGGCTACGCCACTGGTTCGTAATAATAGGTTTTGGTTTAGTATGCGCATGGCAAGGGTAAATTTTAATCTTTTTGTGTTTTAACGAATTATTCTAATAATCAAAGTAGGATCCAGGAGGGGGGTGCACGTTGCCCCCTGTCATTTAGCCAGTGACCCTCCCCTTTCGGGGACTCCTGATTCATTCGTCGGAGAATTTTTAATATAAGAAACAATCCAATTTTTAGGCCAATTTTCATTTTGAAATATTTAAAATAAAAACTACTCTTGTAGTACTTTCGCTTTTCAAAGATTCGTGAAATGATGCGTTTACATTTCAATCAGAAACAAAATATTATGGGTGTCAGAAGTGTGGATGATCGCAGTGGCGTGGCGAAAGGGGGGAGCGCCCGAACCGGACAGAGAATTTCTAGAGGTGGTATAACGCCTATGGTCAACTTAAAATGTCATGGAGTTTTGGGCGGTTTTCTCCAGATGGAACATGAATATGCTTTAGAACCTCTTAAAATGGCCTCCGACCAAGCCCTCCACCCTTCTGCTTAGGTGTATTATTAAAAAGAAAAGAGGAAAATTCTCTATGAAAATTATTCAGGAGCTAAGTCAAATTGTTTAAAATTACTCTAACAGATTAAAAAAAAATAAAAAATATGAAATTTTTCTGGAGGATGGGCTATGTTATCTAAACAAATTATACTGCAATAAATAAATAAGTAAAAAAGACACTGAACATGGTAGATGGTGGAAGCGTTACTGTCCCACATTCGGGCCTATCGCGCGGCTGTCGATCTAATAGTCTGTAGTTTTGTTCGGTTTCCTACAGATAGAATTTGAATACGCGTTATTCATGCGGGATGTTCGCAGTGGCGTAGCGCAGGTCAGGTGGGGCGTATGGGGCGCTCGCCCCGTGCAGAAAATTTTTGGACGCGGCAAAACCCCTATCGTTGACTTATTTTAAAGAGATTAAAATGATATTTTTTAATCTTTATATATATATATATATACACTCATGTCCATAAATTAAGGATAATTCAGAATCACACAGAAATTGATCTCTAAAATAAAAATTTCACCTGTGGAATGATCACACACATCTTGAAGAAGAATATGCAAATTACAGGAAACCACCAGATGGCGTGGATGGTACGTCACAATGACGAGAGTGTAAGAGAGGAGTATATAAGGAATGGTGGCAAAGAAGTAAAATTGTTCACAAGCGCTGTGAAAGCCTTTCAGTGCAAAAACCGCATAGTTATGGCACAAAGGAAGCATTTGGACGATGTTTTACGTGGCAGAATTATCGGACGACTGGAATGTGGACGTACCCAGCTGGAAGTATCCGAGTAACTTGGAATCGCCCAGAGTTTCATCTCAGGGCTTTGGCAACGATTCCAAGATGATGGTAATGTGAGTAGACGTCACAGCACAGGTCGCCCCCGAGTTACAACGCCAAATGAGGACCGCTATTTGGCAGTCACTGCCAAAAGAAACAGACGGAGTACAGCATCAGACCTGTCTCGTCAGCTCTCTTCAGCTACCGGTACGACAGTTTCAAGGCAGACCGTGTACAGACGCTTAGGGCACATTGGTCTATATGCTCGTAGGCCTGTCAGATGTGTTCCACTTACCGCAACTCACTGTCGTCTGCGATTAACCTGGAGTAGAGAGCATGCATTGTGGACACCGCAACAGTGATCTTGTGTGATGTTTTCCGACGAGTCCAGGTTTAGTTTGGAGTCTGATTCTCGCCGGACATTCATCTGGAGAGCGCCAGGTACCCGTTACCACCAAGAGAACACCATTGAAAGACACCGTTACGGTGGTGCAGGATGGCTCGTTTGGGGAGGAATTATTCTTGTTTCCAGAACTGACCTGCATGTTCAGAGTGTAACGATGACAGGCCACATCTATCGGGATGTCATTCTGGAACAACATGTACGTTTGTTTCGGGGCGCCATGGGTGCTGAATTTGTGTTTATGGATGACAACGCCCGTCCTCACCGTGCAAACATTGTAGACGAATGCCTTCAATCGGAGGATATCACCCGTATGCATTGGCCAGCATACTCACCGTACTTGAATCCAATAGAGCATGTGCGGGATATGCTTGGCCGACGAATTGCAGCCCGTCAACCCCTCCCACCTGTCTACCGGAACTTCGGAGTGCATTGCTTGATGAGTGGTATAATATTCCCCAAGATCAGATTGATCATTTGATACTCAGCATGCCTAGGCGTTGTCAGGCCTGTATTGCATCGTCAGGGAGACATACTCCGTATTAACCATCCTACTAACCATGTTATACTGTTTTTTGTAAATAGGTTCTTTTTTTTAATTTGGTCAAGGGAGTAAAACTTGCCATTTTTATTAATTATGTCAAACATATAGCATCTTTTTTGCTCTTTACTTTTTGTTTAATAAATAGACTTTACAAATAAGTCAAATTTGTTTTGCTTCTTTCTCTTTCTTTACCTGAACTTCATTATCCTTAATTTATGGACATGAGTGTATATATAAAGTAAGTAAATAAGACACTGAACATGATAGACGGTGGAAGTGGTACGATCCCCCGTTCGGGCCTACCGCGCGGCTGTCGATCTAACGGTCTGCAGTTTTGTTCGGTTTCCTACAGATAGTATTTGAATACGCGTTATTCATACTGGATGTTCGCAGACTATGTATTTTGTATGGCAAAAAATTCCTCATTGGAGGGGGTTTGTGCCCCCCTTGGCTACGCCACTGACTCGAACATACACCCTCCAAAAAAAGTATTCGAGCAAGAGAGAAATTTCCTATTTAAGATTTGGGAATAACAATCGAGTTTTTGAAAAACGCACAGCTTGATAGAAATATAGAAAGTTATATTTATGCATAGCCTAATTCATATTCTTTGATAAATAAGTTTTAATATACGAAACCAACGTAGGAAATTTCTCTATTGCTCAAATACTTTTTTTTGGAGAGTGTACGTATACACGGAAGTATAGGTAGAATAAAATAAATAAAAACTTTGTGAAAAAAAATACATAAAATGTAACTTATAATACGTTACGATCGTTTCTATCAAAAAATTGTTTCGGTCTTCATCAGACAAAGCCCTTCGTCTCGGCAGTGGCGTAGCCAGGATTTTATTTCGGGGTGGGCTGGGTATCAAAATTAAAGCTAAAAAAAATCGTAAACTAAGTAAAGGGTCCAATTCGGGGGGGGGGGAAGCAGCCCCCTCAGGATACGATACGCCCCTGCGTCTTGGGGCTTTGTCTGATGAAGATCGAAAGAATTTTTTGGTCGAAACGATCGTAACGTGTTATAAGTTACACTCTCCAAAAAAAGTATTCGAGCAATAGAGAAATTTCCTGCGTTGGTTTCGTATATTAAAAATTATTTATCGAAGAATATGAATTAGGCTAGCCTAATTCCTATGCATAAATATGACTTTCTATATTTCTATCAAGTTGTGTGTTTTTCAAAAACTCAATTATGATTAGCAAATCTAAAATCTATCTAAAATCTAAATTTCTATCTTGCTCGAATACTTTTTTTTTGGAGGGTACATTTTATGCGGGTTTTTTTTTTTTTAAATCATTTAACCCCAGTATTTTGAGTGTTTTTTACGTATAGGGAGAATGCTGTATTAATATATTAAAATATGTAGTTGTTACGAAAAACAAGTCTTTAAAAAGACAATCTTTTGAAGATTCAAATAAAACATAAATTAATATATTTATCTATTATTAATTTATTACATGTAGAAGAAGCTCCTAAAAGCATTAACCGACTAACAATGTCTTAATTTTTTTTTCAATATGTGCACGGATGAAGAGGCGTTTCAAAATATTCATAGATAACGATATATTCTGTTTAAACAAAAAAAATTTTTTTTAATTAAAAATCGAGCATTTTTGACAGTTTTAATGCCCTTTTAATTGTATGGACTGGCCCTTTAAATTGCTCTGTTCTGGACCCAACACCAGCGTGACGGCGGAGAGAATATCAACTACTGCGTATTCGTGTTTTTAGACCCCTTTGGATTGACTAAGGTGACCAAACGTCCCCATTTTCAGGACGTTTTTCAAATTGTCCCCAGAATATAAAAATGGAACTGGGGACAATTTTTAATTATTGTATTGTTTTTCAATTAAATTACTGTTAATTATTGCATTAATTATAAATGTCCCCAGTCAGCACCATCATAAAATAATAATTTCGTCAACTACTGTCGGCAACACTGAATCTTGATTTTGGTCTTGGGGCTTTCGTAGATATCCGTATGTGAATTTGGTGAATGTTGCTTTCAACAGGAATGTTTTGAAAACGTGAATGTGTTTAAATACTAAAATATGACATACTAGTAATACAGTGAAGCGCTTCCAGCTTGTTCATGAGCCGATTTATGAATTATTAAAAAATTTTATTTGGTTGTATATTTACTTTAAATTGCCGCTCTTGAATTATTTTTGATACGCCTACCTTTTGTAAATTGTGAAAGTTTAGTTGCTACAATGGTATGTTTTACTCTTGTTGAAGTGCCTACTTGTATATATTGCATTATTGATTATATTTATATTTACAGAGCAGTTTTATTTGAGCGGGTTAAAACGATTTTGTTCTTCAGCACTATGAAGAAAACCTGATTTAAATTTCCTTGGCAATCTTGTATTTTGATTAACTCCGTATTAAGAAACGCCGATTAACTGTTTAAATATATCTAGACTCATAATAGGATTTTTAAAGCCTACTCTCTCTTAACTGCTCTCCTTAGGCATCATATGTTATAGTATGTTAGTAGTTTCGTAATCAGATTATACATTCCACAGGATGTCCAACAGCAACTAAAAAAGAGACTTTTGCTACTAAATTAAAGGTTAGGCAATTTAGGATGCTTTTTCTTTAAAAAATGGGATTTTCATAATATTTTCAAATATTTGCAGGGATGAGATTCTTCAGTTTTTTAGCTGATTTCAGCTTTTTGTGAATAAAGCAGAAATCACTCTTTGGTCTGTTTCCTCTGAAAATTCTGTTTTTTCTGTGAATTTCTGATTGTAGTTATTAGTTAACTGTGTGATATTTTTTATCTTCTAGTATGCTCCAATGTTTTCCTTCTCTCAAAACTTCTTTCACATTAATTAGATATAAATATCACATGTACAAATTTTTGCTCTCGTATGATTTCAGCTTTTTTGCTCTTTTACCAATCTCATCCCAATTTGGGAACTTCTCATCTATTTCAGGCAACTAATTTGGTGATCGGAGGCAGTCTCGTTATTTCTATTTCTTTTCGAAGTTTTATCCACTATCAGAGTGACTGTTTAGAACTGTCTATTTGCATGTCACAACAATTCTTGTACAGTGATTCCCAACCACTGGCTTCCCAAGACTTACTGCCAGTCCATGTATATCAGATTTATTAAAAAATAATCATATTCGTAAAATTCAATTAGTGTATGATGTATGACATTCATAAACATATGTAAGAGAACAGACAATAATGAGCAAGTAAAAAAGAGGATTAATTTATTTCATTTTGTGCTTTTTTTATGCTGCTGATTCGGTAATACGTTTTTAAACCAAATTTCGAAAAAAAATCTATTTTAGCTACTAAAATTTTAAAATTTGATACTATTTTGACAACTTTATTATATTTGTGAGGCTATTAATTTTGTACCTTGACAATAGTGGACACTCTGATTCCGTTAAGGTTGCTATTTTTTAGTTGTTAAATTAAGCCTAATATCTGATGATAGGAACAACACAGTATATTTCGTCTTTAGCACTGATGTATGCTTGTTATTTTGAAATTAGATATAAAAACTTTTTAGCATTAACATGTTTAATTGGTTAAAACAGCTTTTGACAGCAATCCATAAAAGTTTGCATATGTTATTATCAAGCCCATTAAAGGTTAAAATTAAAAAAGATTCTAGATGCTCAGTGGCCACTTATACATTCTTCAATGTTTTGTAACACATGCGCTATTTTATGATAACTGAAAATTTAATAAGAAAATGAAACAAAAAAAAAATATTAGTATTTGATGTACATTCATACAGTCTAACTTGTTTGTGACCCTCTGGGAGAACAAAAGTAATCACCTTACAAAGGTAGGCTTACCAGACATCTGGGATTAACCTGGACAGCCCTGGAGTTTTAGTGCTGTCCGGGGTTACTGAAATTCAAGCTATATGGTCGTCATCCTGTTTCTAAATCTGTGATGACCTCACTAAGTACAGCATTATCTGTGCAGAACAGATATTAAATGTGAACACCGCTACACTATGCTTAGTTCCATGCTTAGCTCAATCTCGTTACCATGAACTAAACTTTTACAAATGTTTCAAATTAACAAATAAAATACTTTCATTAAAGAAAACCATTAGAGCTAATTAAATCAATAAAATTTCACTTTAACAAATTTTTGAGAATTACAATTTTTCCTTGAAATTTATTACGCGATTTTCCCTAGGTAGGTCCTGGGATGCATAGGTGCACCCACATAGGGGGCTAAAGCCCCCCCTAAAGCTAGAGAGTTAGATGTGAAAAGATTTAAAAATGAAAAATCGTCACTTATGAATTAAAATTTTTATTTCTTTTTAAATTGTGCTCAAATTATTTCAAATTTTTTTTTACGAAAAAGGGGGAGGGTGTGAGGACATTGGTTCTTAAATACTTACAGTTAGTGTAAGTAAAGTTAAATTTGAGTGCAATACCACTAAAAAGATCGGTAAAATCATATAAGCCGGTGCGCACCCCATGTAAACATGGCGACAGTCGCTGGAGCTTGGCGGCCGCCAAGCTCCAGCGACTGTCGCCAACCATTTCCCACAATGAGCACATTAAAATTGCACATATATTCCACTAAAAATGGGCAACCAGTGGACCGTTTTTAACTAAAAAACCTCAGTGGATTCAGCAACCTAGTTGTACAGCTATCTAAACTAGGCAACCAGTGGCCCGTTTTTAACTAAAAAAACCTCAGTGGATTCAGCAACCTAGCTGTGCAGCTATCTAAACTAGGCAACCAGTGGTCCGTTTTTAACTAAAAAAACCTCAGTGGATTCAGCAACCTAGTTGTACAGCTATGTAAACTATGCAACCAGTGGACCGTCTTTAACTAAAAAAACCTCAGTGGATTCAGCAACCTAGTTGTACAGCTATGTAAACTACGCAACCAGTGGACCGTTTTTAACTAAAAAAACAACAGTGAATTAAGCAACCTAGTTGTACAGCTAATGTAAACTGGGCAAACACTGGCCCGTTTTCAACTCAAAAAAACATCGGTGGATTAAACAACCTAGTTGTACACCTCTTATAAAGTCAGTATGATTAGAATAGCACGTAAATAGCACTTACGAAAACATAAAACACATCGAATATCAATTTAAAATTCACATTAAAAACCTTAAACATTGCAAAGATTCGTTAAAAAAGAGCACTTACCTTTATTTTTTTTTTAAATAACCGCTCAGAAATGTCCCCAACACCCACCAGCTTATAACGTAACACCAGCATGCTTTCTTTTATTTAGCTCTATATTCACACCATATTTCTATCAAACACACACAAAAGAACGCTCCTTTTCCTTTCAAAACATAAAAAAACTCCATATTCCACACATAAATACTGACGACGAAAT
The DNA here is from genome assembly GCA_038373885.1 of Cheiracanthium punctorium. Lineage (NCBI taxonomy): Eukaryota > Metazoa > Arthropoda > Arachnida > Araneae > Cheiracanthiidae > Cheiracanthium > Cheiracanthium punctorium. The sequence goes on from JAWZYV010018045.1 coordinate 609,729, forward strand.
TCCCCGATACGCTTACTAACCTACGATAAAGAGTCCGTAAAACAGAATCAAAACCACAAGGAAAATCAAACATTAACTTAATCCACTCTATCACCAGCCACAAACAAACAACTATCGTCATTCAATTAGCACTGAATGAAAATCCCATACTTCAAAACACCCCGTGTTTCTCTTTGGTTACTAGTCTAAACAATCACCGGCAGGGTACTTCACTCCAGCTGAGCATCGCCCATGACGGCGCCAGAGCCAACGCCAAATCAATTTGTAAACAAAACATCAAAATGTAAACAGCACCGCAGGGATCACTCTAGAAATGAAAAAGGGCAGGGTGCACATTGCAGAAAAAGGGCATATCATATCGCACAAAAAGGGCAACTTTTCTAATTATTGTCTACAAACACATAAGGGTAGCTTTTATAAACATACTTTTATGTCCGAAAATGTGTTTTCTTAATAGCAATTTTTTAAGCAAATGATTAAACAAATTTTGAAACCAAATTTTTTTATTCAATGAAATCTACACTTTTACAAAAATTGTGTAAGGCGGCCATTATGCTTTATTTCAACAACAACAACAACAAAAAAAAAAGCATTAAAAAAATAAATTTTGTAATCGTAAAATAACGGGAATCTGGTTTTGCCGACAAATTTTTAATAATTACGCCAATTTTCAAACCCGAAAATGACAGAAAACATTCCATTTTAGATTCAAATTTTATCGTATTCAGCGTCACTGCAACTTTTCTCTCTGCATATATGCTAGTCTGCAACTAGTGGAGGGGAAACGGGACACTTGCCCAGGCATAGTGCTGTTACACCAAAATTGAAATGGAAAGAAGGGAGCGCCAAAACAAAGGTTTGTCCTGGGCGACTTGACCTCTAGCAGGGGTCAGTCCAGATTTCTTTCCCATGGTCCTATTTTTGTGAAATTTTACCTAATTTTGTGAATTTTTTCTAATTCTGTGAATCTTTCCTTATTTCGTGAACTTCTTCCAATTTTCTATTTCATTTTTGAGCAAGAAAGCAATCACGAAATAGAATTGAATATTTTTTTAAAAAATAAAAATAAAATGGGTATAGTTAGTTCCCTTAAAAAAAGTTGGCCAAAACTGAATAATTCCTGTTCACCGAACATCCGGGATAGTCATAACCTGGAACAATATTTTAAAAAAAAAAAATTGATTAAAATTAAAAATATAAAGCTTTAAATCTTTTAAGTGATTAAAAAATAGATTTTATAATAAACGTAGGCCATGGTAGTTTTGATTTTAAATTGCAGGTACTCAACACTTTTATTTATACCCCAAATTCAAACCCCAAGTTATAAATTTTCAGTCTTCTATCATTTTTGCTCGCTACGGCTCTGCCTATGCCGATAGCATTTCTCTGTAGTGTACCCCTATGACCGCTCTTTAAAAAGACATTAAATCCCAATAAAACCATTCCTATGCTTTGTTGTTCACTCCCAAGAATGAAGAAATGCAGTATTACACTACTTCTACCCCCCCCCCTTTTTTCCACTCTTGAGCAATGATTGACCTATATTTATCCCATTTCACATTCCACACTGTGAATTCTCGACCGATTAAACAGGGCGCGGCACCCGGCAACCCTTTAACGTCTAGCAGCCCTTTTTCTCCCCCCTATGGTTTGGTATGTCGCAGTGGCGGATCCAGAGATTTTATTTTGGGAGGGGCTAAATTTTTTAAAAAGCTTATTTCACCCAATTAAAATGTACTACAAATCAAAATTTTAGTCTAAACCAATGTATTAGGTTTTTGGGAGGGGCTAAGTAATAAAATATGATCATTTTAGCTACTTAAAGTGTATAATAAAGCAGAATGTTACCCTTGAGCAATCTCTTTTGGGGGGGGCTAAAGCCCCCTAGCCCCTCCCCTGGATCCGCTAGTGGTATGTCGGTCCGTTTTTCCATTCTTATTTGCCAAAACTTTTTCTCCTTCCTTAACATACAGTTTTCCTTATACAGGAGACAATACAATGAAGTAAAAATCGACGTTTAAACGACCCTTTGCAAAACAGGAGGTATAACTGTTCCTTTACAAAATTCCAATCAGCCTTTTTTTTTTAAAAATACACCCAGATAAAATGTCCTTTTATAAATAATTATATTTTCTGTTTTCTTTCATTTGCGTGATCTGAAAGATGCCCCTGGAATGTTTGTTTTTCAGCAATGTAAAAGGGCCATCTGGCACATTACGCTTTCAGTTGGGGGGAAAAGAAGGGAGCTCAAAATGATTTCCCGTAAGGATGTTATGTTTGATAAGTATGCAGTTGTGAATTAGTAAACAATAAGCTTAGACTTAGCCACATAAATCACGACAGCTTCCGTTGTTTTGAAATGGATGTTATGCACTCTTGCAAGTTGTTCTTAATGATTGCTTTTAGTGTAATCATTGCATGGTCTTTCTACTTCAGATTATTGGTCATCAATTTGGCCCCCCCGATGCCTACCCGAAATTTGATATTTTCAAGTAGTATTTCCTGACTGCTGCGCACCCTGTCAATGAATCAATTTTTTCCTATTCTTTTAGTACACCGACGGGGAGGAGTGTGTGTACGGGGGGGGGGGGTCACCCCACACTCCCACTTTCCAGCCCTTGTCTTGAACTTTCCGTGCAGCCAGCCTTAAGTTTGGATGAATGTGTTTTGAAAATCTGAAAAAATAAACAATAACCAAGTGGCGTTTATTAATTACTTACAGCATTTATAAAACACGGTAAAGCGCCATTTACAGTAGGAAATAATTTATTGTTATGACTACTCTTCTGCATGACAGATTGTTTCTCTAATGAGATATTTTATGACCTGAAGCTAGAGCGGCGACTGAGCAGATGTCCCCCCCCTCCTCCACCCACACATCATTGATAAGAGAATAAACAAATCAACTTCCTTGTTGTTGTTGGAGAGAGGCTTTTTTGGGGTCTGTCCGGGACCACGTGGACCCGGTCTAGCCGAGCGCCAGCAATGGTAACAAGAATCAAAGAAAAGGGGAAACAAGGAGGGGTGGAGAAAAGGAGAGCGGCATTTTGATTGGGGGGGGGGGAAGCGGAGTTTTATCAAGGAAAAGGGCAAGGAGGGCGGAATTTTATCAAGAAAAAGGGCAAGGAGGGCGGCATTTTACCGGGAAAAGGGCACCAGGGCGGACCGCCCCCCTGAAATGCTCTAGAGTGATCCCTGAGCACCGTATACGGAATATAGTCCAAAAGATCAAATAATTATTTATGACTATAAAGAGTTATGTTGATCATTCATGGCTTGTGTTCTATGAGCAACTGGTACTGAATTTTTTGGTGTTTTGAGAGTTATAAGTATATTCAAGGTTACTACAACAGAGTTCAGCTGTACTTGTAACCCCAGCCCCCCTAAACTAAAATCCTGGGTGCACTACTGCTGAGATGGACCCCCTAAAATTATGGTTTTGACCTGCGTTGGACTTTTAAAAATATGGTTATCCTATACAAAGGTGACAAAGTGTCATTTGTAAAGTGGAATTGTGCAAAAGTGGTCACTATAATCAGATATTTACTTTACCAGATTCCACTTTATGCCACTTTTATTTAACATCCTTTAGCCAGCAGGAACATTTTACGGCATAGGCCTTGCTCAGAGCATCAGACCTTAGGGAACCTCATAATGTTCTCGACTTGGCCACAAAAAGATCAGAATGATTTTAATTGTCAAAAGTTATTTCTTGATATATTCTCAAAAAAAAACTGGGACTTCTGAACTATATGCGAACTTGCAACAGTGGCAAGACTGTCATGTCTGTCTATCTCCATCTAGGCCTAGGCTACTGAACTAGCATTTCAATTTATTATAACACACATCATTTCATTATGGATTGCTTTTGTTCACTTTAAATGTATACAGCAGATTTGATAAAGGGGTTGCAGGTGGGACTTGATTAAAGGACAGGGTATCAAGGAGTCTTAAGAGGCATCCCTCTTAGCTAGCTATATACTATGAAAATCAAAGTTCAACAAGTGGGAGTAAAGAATAACTGAAGATTGTACCTGAAGGGGTGGTCCTAGCAGTGAGACATGTCCCCTTCAAAATTTTTTTCTGGGTACATCTCTGGAATAACTCCATCTATATAAATAAAACAGACTGTAAAATGTCCATTAGTTGGTTAGTTTGTCTGTATCTTGCGTAGCTTCTAGACCCACCAAATTTTGTATCGAAATTCTCCAGGACAGGTCCCGACATACCTCAAAGCGTTTTTTTCAAAATTCGAATTATTTTAGGAGATATCGATAAAAAGCGTATTGCAAAAGGCTCATTTTTTTCTCTTCGCAATTTCGCAATTGATTGTAACCCCGCAGTGGAATGAGTGAGAATTTAAGCATATCTAGGTTGCCACATTTGGCACGTTTATTAAATGATTCAGACTCTTGAAGTAAAAGAATAATGATTTCTTTTTTTTTTTTAGATTATTTTTAAGGTTATTTTTTAATTAAAACATCGTGCGCATGTGAAGTCAGAGCAGGAATGAAATGTCTTATACTCAAAAGAAAAATAGGATTTGGAAATTTTCTGAGACTAAAATGTGCAACTTTTAATTTGGCAAAAAATAAAATGTCTCATTTGGGATTTTGAGAAGATGTGATTCTAGCGATTGGCACAATTTATAGTCTGCTTCTGCTACTTGGGATTATGAATACACCTGAATGAGTTTTTGAAATTTTCATTTAGTTCTAATTGTGTATTTTTCTGCACAGCTTTTTCCCATCTATTTCTAATGTATTACATCCAGGAAAAGGATGTTAGAAATATCAGTTTTAATTCTCTTTAATCACACTCATGACTAATGATATACTTTCCCACTTAATAGAATAAGGAAAGAAAATAGGGAAGACCCCCATGGATTATAATACGCTTTTAATATATAGCACTTTAGTGCATATTTAAAATCTGAAAGTGTTCCAGATTTTCCGACTTTTTTCCCCTTTCCATTTTTTGATAAAGGCCAATATATCTAGAAGCTCTTCAGAATTTAATATAGGACGAAAATAATTTGTACCTTCTTTAGGTTTTTATCATTTAGCCATCTTAATTTTGTATCCACGGGCAGTCCGACACAGTAAGCATCGCATCTGGGCGCTGGCTTGGAAGGGGCGTCATTTCGAACTCAAAAACTAAGTAGAGCATAAAAGGTCTTTATGTATGATGTCATTACATTCTCTCTCTCCTTCCGTCGAAGACCTATCAAAATAAATAGATTACGTCATACATCAGAAGATTCGACGGGAGGAGAGAGAAAGAGAATTTCAACAAACATATTATGAGATTAAATTTAATGAACAGAGCACAGCCTTATCACGCTTAGCAATAAAAAACTCATTACAATAGATTTTGAAGGAATCAAAAAAATAGCAAATTTCAACAATAGATCATATGCATATAGCCATGAATCATTAGAAATATCAACAACAAAGGGCACATCAATGACATGGCACGCACAGACATTGACAACACATGGAATTACATCATACAGCGGAAGATTCGACGGGAGGAGAGAGAGGGACGAATTTCAATGCCATTGCCGAAGAACTGCAAATGAGACTGAAGATGACCGTGGCAATGGTCGAAATATATTAATAACTAAACTAAGTAAACGTTTTTCATTTTAAAAAATAATAAATATTTGTGAACATTTCTGTTCAGAAGCTATGTTAAAGGTCTATGTTTGAGTAGATAGTTTGTCCTAAGGAGAAAACATAGAAGTTTAATTATAGTTATGTTTCATAAAATTCTTTTAATTATGTTGTACGAAACTATTTCTACCTAATTCAAATCTTTTTTTTTAATTTTCATTGAGAGGATGTTATCAGATTGATTTTCAATACTAATTTGCATTTTTTGCCTGAAATTATGCAGATGACCCATTTGCATGTCCTGTAGATTTATTTCTTAATTTGTAATTTAATTTATCATTTTATATAAAGATTTTTAAGAATCAAAATTTGCAGTTTTTGACCTAATTTACCTCTTCTGGCCCTGCTAAATTCTAAAAATAGTAACTGGTTGGACTTGTATTGTATTTTAATCAAACATATTATTATTATAGAGTTTATTTGGATTCGGCCAAACGGCCGATCTTGATATCATTTTGGATGGAGCCGATTCAAGGAAAATGGCAGAAATAAAATCAGAAGAGGGCAGAAAAGAGAGGTTATATGTTTTTTATGATGGCGAATCTGTGTCTGGAAAAGTAAGTTTTTTTTCTCTCTCATTTTTAATTATATATTAACAAGACCTATCAAAATAAGTACTGAAAATTAATTTCCTGCCCCTTTCACACCATGCTTCAATTATTGTGCTGGCAATTATTCTGTTGCAATTTCTGGTACAAAATTTGAGAATTATACCCTAAAATGTGTCAAATATGAAAATAAATATATGCTGACTTGAACCACTTTTAAATGGCTTTCAAACGGGAAAAAATCATGCTGGATGATTGTGTTTCAAAGAAATTACAAAAGAAAGTAATTTCTTGCACTCTAGCAATGAATGTTAACATTCAAATTCATGTATAGCCCCCGCCAATCTTTGTTTAAAGATATCGCTGAAACATCTATAATAATATCTAGATGATCATCTATAATGACACCTATAATATGACATCTATAATAATATATCGATAATAATATCTACATCTATAATAATATCTCTCTTTCATCTATAATAATATGATGAAAGGCTGAAATTTGTGCATCACCTTATTAGTGCACGATGCACATTTTACTGTAAAGAATTTTGTATGGGGTCATGTATATACAGATTTTAAGTGTCCCTTTTTGAAAATTGATAGCAGGATTTTTCTCAACATAAGTCTTTTTCCATATCTTATTTTGTACATTTTTTTCAGTTAACACATTGCCCATTTATCTCTAAATAACGAAGCATTAAAGCATCTTTTTGGGTCATTGGGGGTCTTTGGGGTCTGTGTGTTCACTATAGGTGCCTAGATAGATAGTTTGTTATAGCTCAACCAAATTTTTCACACTTACTCAATAGGACGGGAGACAGTTTTTGCTGAAAAGGAAATATTTCGTAGGACTTTTATTTTATACTTATATTTTGTTAGTTCTTATCAGAGTCTTATCAGTATCTTTCTGAGTTTTTATCAGAGAACTACATTTGTCATATCCTTGGAAAGTCCAGAGAATGCTTTTTCAAATAAGCCACTCTGCTGTAGTACCATACCTGAATTTGCTTGTGTTCTACAACTTTTTTTTTTGTCAAAGTTCTGAATTTTAGTTATGTAATCCTTATTAAGTGGCTACAAATTTATTTCTTAATTTATTGCTTTGAAAAGTTGATAATATCTGGAAAATGCAAGACAGTAAAGCTTAAAATTCTCAGTCACCACTTGGCGATTAAACTTGGGAAACTGGCGATACCCAGGGATCTGTCCAGACTTCTCAGACAGAGCCCTGCTTTATTGGAATTGTGAAAAAAATTACTCATAATTTTGTGAATCTGAAATTAATGTTCAATCAGATTTTTCTAGTCACGTTCCTGTTTTTGTAAATTTGTAAAAATAGGGTCCTGTTTTCGTGTATTTGAAATATATACACATTTAAATTTAGTACTAGATATAAGTTCTATTTTAAGACATTTTATAGGAAGTCCTATAAAAAAAACTATATGTATGAACAAACACCTACAGATTTTATAAATAAACACATCAAATTGCAAACTTGTAATGTGCGTTTCACATTCTGATTTATATAAAATTCTCATGTACTGATTTATATAAATAATATAAATGGAGTAGAACCTCAATTATCCGATGTAACTGGAACCCAACCTACATTTTATAATAGATACTAGCTGAAGTACCCGTCCTTGACGGGTTAGTGAATGCAAATTTCCAAAAAGCAAGAACTTTCGTCAGCATTGTAAGAGTACACAGAATGGATGTAGTATGTTGCCAAAGTAAAGAAAGCGAAGTTATAATTTTTATGTTTTGTTAAAATATTACAGGTTAGAGAGTAACTAAGTAATATCATTTCATTCGCTTTAGTCGTAATTATGTGATGCGCGAACGAATATTTATGCATATTGAAATAATTTTCGCAAAATCTCAAAATTTAATCTATTTTTGAAATTGGAAGCCTAGAATTTAAGATGAGTGACAACCTATCATGTCACCAAATTTCATTTCATTCCCTGCAGTCTTTATTTCATGATGCTGGAACAAAATTTCTGCATTTTAAAACTATTTTCACAAACTCTCAAAATGTAATCAAAATATTTTAAAAATTCAGCGCCTATAAATAAGATTAGCAACTACCTATCATATCACCAAATTTCGTATCATTCGTATTAGTCGTTACTACGTGATGCTTGAAGAAATATAAACGTATTTTGAGAGAATTTTCACAATCTAATAAAAATGTTTAAAAAATTGGACACCTATAGTTTATGTTGAGCAACCATCTATCATGTGACCAAATTTCATATCATTCGTTTTAGTCGTTATTACGTAATGCGTGAACAAATGTTCACTCAATTTTAAACGATTTTCGCAAAGTCTCGAAATCTGATCCATTTTTTTTTTAATTAGATGCTTATAGTTTAAGGTGAGTGACCACCTATCATTTCACCAAATATAATTTTTTCCCCTTTGCAAATATTACGTGATATACGAACATAAATTTACGCAGTTTGAAGTGATTTTCGCAAAATCTCAAAATCTAATCAAGATTTTGAGATTTATATCATTCAACTTAAAACATTCGACACTTATGTTTTAAGTTGAATGATCCCTTATCATAATACCAAATTTTGTTTCATTTGCTGCAGTCGTTTTTACATGACGTGCAAAATCGTATTTACGCAATGATTTTCGTAATGATTTGCAATGATTTTCGCAAAATCTCAATCTAATCAAGAATTTTTAAAAATTCGACGTCAATGTTTCAAAAATATTTTGTGAAAGTTCCGTTTTTAGTTTAAATATTTTGTTAAGGGTCCGTTAACGGTCCCGAATTACTGCTAAACAGACCCCTGTACCTGAAATCCTGGTTATCAGCCAAACTCTGTGGTGGAGCTAGAAAAATCCATCAACAACTCCAAGCAATGCAGAAGTTGTGAGAATGTGGAGCAAGGCTAACAACATGTTAGATCACAAAAGCATGTCAATATAAAAAACATTAGAGAATAGACGATGGGTAAAATGCTCAAAAATAAAATTTTGATCTTACTGCAGCAAAACAATTATGGTGAAAATACTCTGTAGGAAGGAGACCAAATCATAAAGATGAAAATTGGGGCGATACTTTACCCGAGATAGTTTAGAATTAGCAAGGTTTTAATTTTTTTTTTTTTCTCTTAAAATACAATATGTCCCAACTAATAATGATTGTGTGCCGAAACTGGACACAAAACAGACCAATAAGAACAAAACGTATATATTAAGAAAGTTTACAAACAATTGCGTATTTATAAGGAATAAAACTCACTCTCTGCCCCACCTGGGCAGGAATAAAATACAAATGTGTAAAAAAAGAAAGAAAAAGTGTTTCACCAAAATAAAGCAGTATTGTTAATAGCCAATATATATTTACGTATGACTTTGAAGCATATCATTTACCAATTCCTGGAGGACAATAATATCAATTTTATCCCAGTGTTCAATGAAGGCAGCCGTCAATTCTGCTACAGACTGAAATTATCTGACATTTGCATATCCATCCTTACCGAGGATATCTTACTCATTTTCTTGAGGATTGAGATTAGAGATGTCACGAATAGTGATTTGGCCAAATACTGAATATTCAGCCAATAGCTGAGGCCGAATACCGAATATTCGGTGGCCGAATATTAAATTTTTTAAAATTTCATTTTAATTGTAAATAAAATATCGGTTTTTAATTTTGTAATTAAGAACTAAAAAAAGACTAATTGAAACTCTTTTTTTATATTATTTGTAGGTACTTAAAAACATACAAAAGTATATTATCTGTAGAACTAAAAAATCTTAGTCATGAAAAAATATCTTTCACAAAGTTAATTACTAATAACAGCATAATTATATTTTGAGATATTCATAATTTAATAAATATGCTATGGTAAATGTGATTAATCTGGTAACTACACATAATCACATCCTGTTTTAGGCTTTGAAGCCTCTGAGCAAAACGTATTTAGCAGCTTTTTAAAACTATGGTTGTAATTGAGGGTCTGAAAAAATTCCTCATACCCCCACCCAATAAAGAAATTAGAAAATCACGCCAAGTAGTGTCACCAAGTAGAAAAGTCTGCATTTTTGTAATATTATTAAATGCACTAGATTATAAAATAAATAAAAACTTTGTGAAAAAAAACCACACATAAAAGGTTACTTCAAGGCGTAACGATCGTTAAGTAACCCTTGAAGTAACCTTTTATGTGTGTTTTTTTCACAAAGTTTTTATTTATTTTATCTTATAACACCAGTTTTTTGAGTGTTTATTTTCATGCACTAGATTATGTTTCATTCAGCTTAAAATTCAGTGACTTAGGATATTTTATTATATGAGATTAACATATTGAAGTATAACTAAGCAATATTACTTGTAAATGCATTAAAAAAAATATTTTTCTCTCAGCTTTGTTCTGAAATTATTCAGCTGAATATGTAGAAATATTCGGCCTACCGAATATTCAGCAAAACAGCCGAATACCGAATAGTGGCCGAATATTCATTACATCCCTAATTGAGATCAAGCAAAAAAGGCATGGCGTTTCATGATATACATCATTGAAAAAACAATTCATAGGGATTAAGAGGATTCAAGAGGATTTTGCAATGTGAATGTATACATTGTCATGATGGAAAATCAAACTTCGGCCACCAATTCTCCATGGATATAAATGCGTTTTTAGCATTTCTTGTTAATCAGTAGCTTTTATGTGGCCTGAAGAAAAGTCATGTTAAATTTACCACCAGGTGAAGCCTCTTCAAACTATATTAATTAGCCTCCATCCTCTTGTCTCTTGGAGAAGATAACCTGATGTCATGTCAATAGAACACAATGATGCCTGGGCCATCCATTACTTTTTTTTCATCCCAGACCATAACACTATATCACTGATCCTTCTAGGTTTGGTGATATTTAGCCAAATCTACTCGTTGTTTGTGGATAGTATTCAGGAGCTGTTGTTCCTTTGCCAAAAGACAAGAAGGGAGAGACTTATTATGCAGTGTGAAGTTCCTTTACCTGGTGGTAAAACCAGGGTTGGAAAAAAAGAAACTTTTTCCTGGGCGCCTGGTTTTTGGGGTTTAAACTAGTTTTTTTTTTTTTTTTTTTTTTTTTTTCAAAAATCCATTTATAATTGCATGTATACATATTTATGAGTAAAACTATTTATAATATATTCAAATAACAATTAATATTCCTTCTGAAAATAATTTAAACAGAGTGAATAAACAATTGTTGCAACTTGTGTGGTCATTCAAATCATTAAATTTTAATTTTATTTAGAGAACCTATTTTTTAAATTTAGTATATATAATATAATACAATAGTAATTGTTTACTACATAATACATGAAATATTGCTCTTAGATTCATCTGTAATAATGGTGATAAGTTGTTAAAAATGATATTTTTAAGGTTTAGAAATAAGTTAAAACATAAAACCTCTATTTTTTAAACAAATTTAAAATGCTGCTTATAATTTAAGTTTACTAATAATTTTTAATAATTATAAAACTTTAAGGTATCTATTAGATTAATATAAAAACTTACTGTTGAAACTTATAACGATAATTTTAAAATATTTCAGAACTGTAGTACTTGTATAATTTTTCATTTAGAAACATCACTCATTCATGTTATACCAAGAATGTAGATATTCCGTTTACTGATTTTTGTTTTTCTTAAAAAATTATAGAAAGAAAACCAGATTCTTATTTTGTTCCATTTAAAAACAAATTTAGGATGTAGCAGTGGGATTTAACATTTTGAACAAGAAAACAAGCTTTGCAGCTTTTTCTAAACACAATCTGTTACACAATTTTGATTGTACATGTACAACTCCAAAAGAAGATTCAAAAAGAATTCTCTCTACATTCACTGCAGTTGCTTTTGCAGTAAGAATTACTTCAACGCATCAATATTAAACTTTTTTATATCATTTTCTTACTTTCGCCACCATTCTATTACTGTTACATTTTCAATGAATTCCTTTTGAAAAAGATATCTTTTGAATGGGAAAACTTTTGGCAAAAAATTTCAAAGAGCTAATAAGTTATTTTTAAGAAATTTATTCTTAGCGTATTCTAATGTCAATTCTTTATCCTCTATTGATAACTCGTGATCAACTTCATCATTTTTATCTACAGCTTTTGGGTATAACAGAAAAGCAAGAAGGTCGGCTGGTGCTATTGCCATATTATAATTATCTAATTTTTTCAGTATATCTTTGTTGAATTTCATACCGTGCATGTGCTTTTTTAATTCTTTGAAAATAAAAACAGTCTCTCCAATTGAACAATTTTTTCTGTGCACCCTATTTAGAGCTACACTAATTGGTTTTAGTTAATGCAAGTAATCATCATTTCATTCCTTATTAATGAAATGTTCAAAATTAAATTTTGAATATTATCAATCTTGTCTCAATTGCTTTCACATATATTTATTAGCTCTGGCCATGATTTTATATACCTGTCCAAGGCGTCGGCAAAGGAATTCCAGCAAACTGCACATGGCAGTACACAATGCCCCAACATTTGCATATTCACATGACTGGCATTTGCAGCATTTCGAAAGCAGCATTTGCAAAGTGGTTATTTCTAAAATATTTAATCTCATCCAAAATTTGTTCTTTTACATTTGGATAACTTACATCACCAGCCAGTAAGTTCAAAATATGAGCAGCACATCCATAAGTAATTACTCTGAATTCGGCATCTTCACTCTCATCAAGCATTTTTCTCATTGTTTCAACAGTCAGTTACTACTGAACACTGAAATTCTGATTGGCAATTTTCTATTGTTTTAACAGCAATGTCATATAGATTTTCGCTTATATGATCAGTGCCCGAAATGTCAATGGTATCAGCTAAATATGTATTCCCATCTTTTGTTGTTAAAGTAATACAAATCATCAGTTCATTATAAATGTTTCATCATCCATCTATCTAACCTTAAAATGACAATTTAGTGTTGACTCTAGATTAATTTGGCAGGGCGCAGCGCCCTGCGGCCTTTTTGTTATCTTTTTAGTGCCCGGTGGCCCTTTTGTCGTCTTTTTAGCGCCGGGCGGCCCTATTTCTCTTCTTTCTGCGCCCTCCTGCTTTTACATTTTTATTATTATTAGTCAACAACCAGCACTTTTTATTTCCTACATACCATTTGCGGCCCATCACGATAATACGTTAATTAAAACGGTTACGATTGAGTACAATAATCCCATCATAAAAATAGGTTCGATTGAAAACGTCCCTTTCACTAAAACCGTCTATGAAATCCGATCTTTCCCACAAATGTAATTTATTAAAATGCTTTTTTCAAATATTCTACTCTTTCAGATCGAAATACTGCTACTGCCCTTTTCTTTGTTTTCATTTGCGCGATCCGAACTGCCGAGTAACCCAAAAAGGCCCCTCTTGTATGTTTTGTTTTTGCTGACTCAAGCGAGAAGCCCGATCGGCATTTCACTTAGGAGTTGGGGGAAGAAAATACGGTTGGGAAATTCAAAATTTTCTCAAGTTATCTAAAAATTTCTGATTCTATCTGTCAATCCTCAAATATCGGTGGCTACGTTTGATAAATATGTAGTTGCGAATTATCAAACAAACATTATACCAGAGTTCGTCGCCAGATGTATATAATTATTGCTCTTCTCGATGTCTTTAATAGTTTTGCAACACTAGCAAGTCCCCCCCCCAAACGATTTGCTCTTTTTAATCGGCTTTCTTAGTACATATTATTTGTAATGTATAACAGTTATTTACTAATCATATATAATTACAGATGATACAGAAAGAATGCCTTAGCAAAACGACGTTTTGCGATTCGAAAATTCCGCGGGATTTGCTTGTTTGTTATGGCAAGCCTAGACAAGGGATATCTTCTACGGGGGGCTGCCCTGGTTGGGTGACTTTTTAAGGAGTTCTAATGTGTATTGACGCGTACATCTGGATGAAACCGACCAAAACTCCAGACCAACAGTCGCGCTGGCGGGGCCCGCTGAACGTGGGAACTTCAACACTTCAGCCGTGTACCATTTCAGTGGCTTTATCTACTCAAATCCATCTGAAAATCGAGGGATTTGCGACGTTTTGCGAATACAGCAATTGAAACACATTATGCTTTTGCCAAAATCAGAGCATAATAATGATCTTTTGCTTTAGCAATGTAGCGGTAGGGTTATTGGCGCCCGGTGCGGTCCTTCCGTTTGCTGCCCCATTTTTTCTAAGTTTCAGCATTCTGCCCCCCATTTCGGTCCTTTAGTTTTCCACTTTATTATTTCTAAGTGTCCTGTCGGCCACCATTTTTTTTTTTTTTTTTTTTTTTCCGCCGGGGCGGATCCCTCCCCCCCTCTTATTACGCCACAGTTTTAATTACATAAAAGTCGAGTAAATGCAGAATTTAGTAAATCAGACTATTGACAAGATTTGGTATTCTAAATATTCATATTCCTTCCTATACACCTTCTGATTTTAAAATTCTCAACATTTAAATGAATGAAGAAAGGAAAAAAAATAATAATAAAAGCAAAAGAAAGCTAGTTCTGGAAAAGGATGTCTTCAGAAAACAAATTGTGTCATAAGTTAACAACTAGTTTATTCATAAAACAAACTGTCATCAATTTAAGCTTATTTTCAGTTGGAAAAAATAAAAAAAATAAAAAAAAAAGAAAGAAAATTCTGGAAGGTTTATTAATAGATAATTTGTTTAAGTACTTTTGGCACCAGGATGTTGATTATTTTAATTATATTAAGCTGATTAAAAACATTTGATAGTTAAAATAAATATTGATTAGTACTTTTTTTATTTTAAAAAGATTAAAGCAAGGTTTAAGAAAGAAAATTTAGTGTTTTTAAAGAGACCTTTTTAAGTATGTTACAAGAAATTAAAAATAAAGCTTTATGAAAAATAAATTATTGAAAATATTTTAAACTTTGGACAATTCTGTGAGTTAAAAAAATATTAATTTTATACCTGCTAAAAAACTTGCATGTAGTAATTATTTTTTTATTTATTTTAAAGAAATGTAGTACTTTTTAAAAAACTTATATTCACTTTTCATGAATGAACAAGCATTAAATTAGAAGTGAAAGAGGAATAACAAATATATTTTAGTGATTTGATTTGATATGGTGTTGTACATTCTAACCATAGGATGTATTACAAAATTTGCATGACTGTCATTTTTTCCAGCAATCTTCTGTATTCTGAATTAAATTTCTCCAATTTCTGTAGTTATCAATTGATGGATGAGTTAAATTGTTTGATGCAATTTTAATAATGTCTAATAGTAATAAGGGTAACTTTGAAAATCTTTACTTGGTACTCATTCAACAATTATTGCAAACAAAAGAATTTAAATAAAATTCTGATTTATATTATTAAATTTTATACATCCTGCACTGCAGAAATTTTATTGTTTTCATTGCATGCTAAACACATCTATCCTAATCCACTTACACTGACGGTCCTTTTCTGTTTAAAAGTTTGTACCAACATAGGTGAACTATCATATATGAATGTGATCAAGTAATTGTGGTCCAGTAGTGATGGTGTGATAAAATTGAAGAACAAAAATTAACAGTCCCTCTGCCTTCCACTACTGCCTAACAAGTGATGTCTGGCTAAAAATTTTTGAAACCTTCTTCAGTAAATGTACTATTCTTATAAATAATAAACATGTATGTCACGTAATTTTGAGGAAAAAAAAAATTAAGCAGAAAATTCAACATTACTTATATTAAAACTTCTTTATGCTAGAAATTTTTTTTAAATCAAAACTTCTAGTTATGTAGATTTAATTCACATATTTATGTCATGTTTAGACCAAAATATTATCAACAATTTATTTTTCCTATTTCGCTTACACTTACTTCTACTGGATATTTTCTCCAAAAGAAGGGGGGGGGGAATTAAGACAAATTGGAAAAAATCTTACTATGCATTGTAAGTCAGAACACATATTACAACTCTACATGTTAAAGTTTCGGGGATCAGATCGTTTCAAACAAGTTTCTATATGTTATCTACCTCTGATTCTCGTGGAACCCCAAAGTGCCATGTTTGAGAACAGGGTGCCCCTTTTGAAAATTTCCCCCCCAGCGGCCCTTTTTTTCTAGAGTCAACACTACAATTTCATCTTTAATATTTTTGCACATTTCTCTTTCTTTTGCATAGGTGTTCTCTAATAAATCGCCAGCAATCTGTTCTCTAGATGGTGGAAAATATTCTGGACAAAAATTCTGAATCATTTTAATAAATTCTGGTGTTCTATAGTGTTGAATGCTGTATTTGTAGCATAAATAAAGTTGGCTATTTGTTTTTGACCAGAGATTGATTTGCTCACAAAAATAGTCCAGAGTGTTATCTTTTTTTCTTTTTGATGCCAGATTTTACTTGTTTGTGCCATTGATGAATCAAAGTAACTAGAAGCACTAGAAAGTGAGGGTGGCAGACCATTGTCACCATCTGCATAAAATTAAAAAAGGGTTTTAATGACATAGAACACATATTATATATCAACATTTTAAAGCTCAAAGTTTAATATAAAACTTTATTTTCTTCGTCACTTTATGAATTTGAATTAAACACTGATTTATTTATGTATTTATTTTTACTACTTATTTTATAGTCAAATCAGCATGATATAATGTAATATTGTTCTTGTACTTCCAGTATTTTTTTTTAATTCAAAAGCATATAATGAAATTAGTTATAATTAATATTAGTATACTTAATTTAGCATTCATTTATTTTCTTTTCAACCAAATAGAATTTACAAGTAATACAAAAATTTTGATAAGAATATATAATCATTCGACTGCATGAAGATAAACATTCTTAGAATGTGCTGTACATGAAAACTGTTCTTATTTTCAGTATGCATTACTTATACTTTTACAAGTATTTTAATAAATATTTGACTTTTCAAAAAAATTACTTTTACAGTTAAAAATTATATATGAGATATGTTAATATTGAAAATGATAAAATAATTACTTACCAATGGATTCATTATCTGAATGAAGATCGTTACAAGTTTCCATGTTTCTTCATTCTTTGAACTCGGCGTTCCATTTCTTTTTTACACTTTTTACATTTAGCCGGGGGGGGGGGGGGGATATCGGGATATATCCCCCCCCCCAAAAAAAAAAAAAATTCCTGGCTACGCGCCTGCATTTAGCCCTGCACCTTTCCTTGTCATATTTTACCTTCTCAAACTTCAATCAAATTACATCTTTTCTTCTGCCAGACATTTTTTGTTCTATATTGCTACCTTTTATCCAATTCCACTTTCATAAGAGCAAATATGATTAACTCTTGCGTGTTGTTCTTGAAATGAGTTAAGTTTCAGTGGGATGCTTTTTTCCCTCTTTAACATTTGTTATTCCTGTCTAGATGGGGCAAGGAGTGAGTTTTTTCCTAGTATTCTGTGTATACTTTCTTAATATGTTTGTTTCATTCGTATGTGTGTCTTTCACATCCAGTTACGGCACACAATCACAGTACCTTTATTTAGGTGGGACACACTGTATGTATAGCATTAACAATACTGGTTTTTCTGGGTATTTCCAGGTTCTTATTTGTAAGTGGGATCCATTGCTGTTAAAAGAAATACAAACTGTAAGAGAAATCTAAAACTAAGTACCTGACTTCATAATGTATTTCTGCAAATAATTGATTGCATAATGTCTTTGTAAATAAGTAACTGACTGCATAGTATTGTCTGTCTAAATGGTTGGAGTTGACCTCCACCCTTGACTGCATGCCTGAAACAACTGGACAGTGGCCACTAACCGAAAAGAGGAATTGTAAGCTTTTCAAGACAGATGCACAGAATGTAGAGGTCAGAAAATTTGCAGGTGGCCAGTGGCCACTGAGCTTGAAATTTTAAGTGGCCACTCGCATGTTTTTGTATATTGAACAACTTACATAAAAGTTTAATAAACATGTGCAGTTAATATAAGGAGTATATGCAGAGTGTCCCAAACACACTAACCTAGTCTTTTATTCCTTAAATATTGTTCATAGACTTGTACAATAAATCACAACAATAAGTTATATAAGGGGTACAACAATACGTTGTACCCCTTATATAACTTATTGTTGGGGGTACAACAATAAGTTATATAAGGGCAGAATTTTAGTGTTGATTAACATTTTCAGAACATTAAAGCTAATTAAATAAAAATTTTTGATTTTTATGCAGACCCCATACAAAAATATTCCCAGTTAGTAAAATTACCCCTTACATTAGGTAATGTACAAAATTTCAACCTTTTTTTTTCCAGAATTTCAGCCTTTTATCCTTTTTTTTTTCTGGCTAAGACCTTGCATTTGTCAAAAGCATTCCTTTGTAGTGCCCCCTACTACCACTCTTTAAAAAGCATGGTGCCAGACAAACTTTCAGCAATTGGCAGCCCTTTTTACCCCCTTTGCCCTGGTATGTCCATGTTTTCACTCTAAAACTTGCTATTCCCCCTGCCCCTTCCGTTACAAGGATCATCGAAGTCAAGATTATCGATCATTTTATGGACCCCTTTACAAAACACTTTCTATTAAAATGATAATATAACAAAAATACAACCGATTTAACTAAACACGGTGTATAACTGTTCCTTCACAAAATTCCAAGCAACGCAATCAGACATTTATCGCAAATGAAACCCGATAAAATTTCCTTTTAAAAATAAGTTACTTTTTCCTGATTGGGATGATTATCAGAATCAGACAGTGACAGTCATCACTTTTCCATTTCATCTGTTTTCTTTTGTTCGCATAACCAAAAAAAAGGCACCTCTGGGATGTTTTTCACCTAATGTAGCAATAAAAAACTGCAATCTCTGGCACATAACACTTTCAGTTGGGGGTCGGAAAGGGATTCAAAATAACTTCACCGTCGATCCTATAATGTGGGTGTTATATTTGATAATTATTTAACAATCAAAATTCTAGACTTCAGCTTTTTAGTGAAAGCTGTCAGTATAAATAATGACAGCTTCTATAGTTTTATAACTGCATGTTTTGCGCCATTGCAAGTTTTTGTTCTTAATGATTGTTTAGTATAATTATTATCTGCCCTTCCTACTTCAAATTAAGTTATTAAAGATATTTACTAAGCATTATAGAATTACGGATTCATTTAGAAATGAAAAGCGTCTTTTTGCGAGTTAAATTGCGTGACTTCGTGATGTCCATTGATCTGAATTTATGCGTCGGACTATAAGAAATGAACATTTAGGAATAAACTTTAATCATTTTGAGATTGCACCAAACCAGTTCTAAATATTTTCTACATGGTACACAAAAGTCCTTTTTTTCGAGAACAAAGTATCCCTATTTTTAAATCCCCCCGGCTGCATTTGCGTACTCCATTGGTCTTTATTCATGACGAACATAGTTAATTTTCTGCGATGGATAGCTGTCATCAACTTTATGCTGGCCATAAGCCTTATTATGCCCAAATAAATCTTAAAATATTTATTTTTTTGGTATTAATAGATCACAAGAAAAGAATTTATAACTGAATGCTCGCCACTGTTCGGATTTTTGTTCTACGAAAGAGAGCCCGCAAATTGCAGGAATTTTGCAAAAACAAAGTGCAGGTGTCTGCTTCAAACTGCAATCTTACACATTGTCGTAATACCCATTTGCAAATTTCCAGAAGAGATGATTACTTTTGCTAATTGGTCAAGTGGTACTAATACCCTTTATTAATGATGCCCCCCCTCCCAACCATGCTGAAATCGATCTCAGAGTTCAATTGCCTCCTGTCAGCAACATCTGCGTGAACATCCCGTTTCTGTTTTACTTTCAATTCATAAAAACTTGTGAAAAAAAGGAAAGAGAGTGGGGAAATAAACTGTGGCGACTGGTACATAAATTTGCGGTCTCCACTTTCAAAAATACAGTCGCCACGTGGTGACCGTTAATTTTGACCTTTAACAGAATGATTTTTATTAAAACCAGACAATTGCCAAGAACTTGATGTTACGCTGTATCTAGTCTGCACCATCACACCCCCCAATTTCAGACTTTCTGCTGCATGTACGTACATACAAACACATAAACACTTTTTATTATGAATTTTAAATGTTTTGTTTAATTATATGATTGCTTTTTAGGTCAATGTTACCCTCAAAAAGCCTGGTACCAAACTTGAGCACCATGGTATAAAAGTTGAATTTCTTGGACAAATCGGTATTTTATTTATTTTTCTTTCTGTTTAGAGATCTATTAATAATCAAATAACGTGAATTGGTTTGCAGTTCAATAAATCAGAAATTAACACATTTTCATCAGATTAAAAATACTCTAAGAACTTTACTAGGATATATAAGTTCCTAGGAATATTACTAGGAACTTTACTAGGATATTTACTAGGATATTATATCCTAGTAAGAACTTTACTAGGATATCTAAGGATAATTACTAGGATAGGATAGGAACTTTACTAGGATATTAGTATATAGAACTTTACTAGGAATTTACTAGGATTACTAGGATTATAGGAACTCGTATGATTATACGAGTTCAGCAATGTTGAACTCGTGAGAAATTGAGTAATGCAGATGTAGTGTCTTCCATGGCCATCTGTAAGAATGTAAAGCCATGACAATCAATAAAAGAAATAATGCCTTATCCTCAGTCAGATTGTTTTATCATATCATCTCATTCTTTATCCATTCTTTAAGTTTACAAATACCACTCATGATGCACAAAAATATTCAGTATGATATAAAAATGCTCAGTATTCCAAAACTAATGAGAGGGAAGGCTCGAACCCCTGTCCCTCCTATATTCCAATAAAACCATTTTTATTTGCTTAGTTGCTTTCTTGAGCCTCAGTTAGCCCAAATATGAGATTTCACTGCCATACTTTGAAAATAGAGTGAGTCAACATTAGGGAACTATCAATATTTAGCTCCACTTTTGACCAACTGAATGAGACAAAGCTCAGTGATTAAGAGCCTAGCAGGGTACTTTAAGCTTCAATAGCTAATATTTTCAAAACTACTGGCCCAAAAAGCCTAAATTAGTTTTCAAGTGTTTTTAAGATACTGATTCTGAGGAGAATAAAATTTATGTTCCTAATTATTGTTTTTTGAAATATGACTCGCAATGAATATGAAAAGCAATCCTGGTCCAAAAAAACTGTTCTTTAATCTTTTAGTTAATTTGTAAAATAAATATACTGTCTGCATTTAATTAAATTTCAAAGTTCATGGCTTAAAGTTTAAAATCTCTCTAACATAATACAGATTTTAAACTTCAAGACATTTATCATCATTTTTCATTTATTTGTAACTCAAACACTGTTTGTTTTAAATAAATCAAAATTTGTGTTTTTATGGCATTCTCATTTTATATAAGGATCTCCATTGAACTTTTAGGATTTAATATGTAGATGACACTGTAAAACAGATATTTGTGTATGAAAAAATGGAACATTATGAAAGTAAAACAATCTTTTTCCTATATATCAGTCTAAACTCTGTGTGTGTGTGTGTGCACGCTTTACTTAATTAAAAAAATATTAAATGCTACTTTTAGTTCAAGCACCCATTTTGGTAAGAAGTTATACATTCACTACCCTATAATAATGGCAGCAGATTAGTTTATAAAATCAGACTATATGCTAGGTACTATGCAAATCAGATTATTTCATGTAGCTTGGTAAGGTTACATGTGATACAAAATGGTAACTGTTGATTTTGTGTGAAATTGTGACATCAAAAACCAAAGGAACTTTGGGGCTCTGAAAGGTATGTAACGTTAGTGGTAGGTATATTTGTGCAATTGTAGTTGAATTAACACAGTCAAATATTGTTGATGATGTATAGAAGTGGAAGACTATGCGAGTTGAAACAAAATTTACAAATGTTGGTCATCTTTGTAAATTGACCAAATGTGATTGGTGTACCATAAAGTTTTAGGTTCATAAGAACTATAAGAAACTGCCTCAAATCATCATCAGTGAGTTTCAACAGCCTGCAGGCGTGGTTAGAAGGTGCCCCAATATTTTATGGAACAAACTGCTTGTCCTTAATATTCATAGATGTTGCTGCATACAAGCCAAATATCCTAAAGCTTCCAGATTCACTTTGTTAAATAGAATAATTTCAGTGTTGGAACATCATAACTGGACCACTGAGGAAGAGGCAGATCCAGGGGTAGGATTTGGGAGATCATCCCAAACAGGACATTACTCTCTGGTTAAAAATTTAATTTATTGTACATTTTGACTATATTAAATAAGCTTTTTTGAAAAGAAATTGCATTGTTTCAGGGTAACATTTTGCTTTATTGTACATTTTGGTTATGTTAAATTAGCTTTTTCTAAAACTAGTCTTTCCCCACAAAACTATTCTGTATCTGCCTCTGACGCTACATGCTCTTCCAGTCAGATGGATGTGCATGGGTAAGGTAAAGCCTGATACTGGTGTACATTGTTCCAACTGTCAAGTTTGGTGGTGGTGTACTTGTGTGAGGGTATCTTCTGTATATAGCCTGTTACCTTTGCATGTTATTCCTGATAAATTGAACACTGACATCTGCATGAATATTTTGGACAATCAGGTTCTTCCCAAGCTCTTACAATTTTATGGAATGTGGATACATGTTCCTGTTTCTCTTAAGTAGTGGTATGAAGTTATAGATGAGTATAGAGAGTATAGATGAGTATTCACTATATGAAGTTATAGATGTTAAGACATCTTCCCTGGCTGTTCAGAATTCTAATCTAAACCCAGTGAAACATTTGTGGGAAGAGTTAGAAGTGTGATGGTTACAGACTAGGGAACTACATCCAATATCTACAGTTGAACTAGTGATCCTTTTGTTGAGAATGGACACAAATACCCATAGCTCTGTGTGGAAACCTTTTAAGTGTGCCCAGAAATGCTGCTTGTGGAATTGCAGCATGTGGGAGAGACCATTTCCCTATTTAAACATGTTCTCTTTTACTTTTACTTCACATCTCTCTGCCCAGTTCATTATTATAGGATAGTGTATGTGTTTTATGATATGAATGTTTTATACACTAAATAAACTGAAACTTAGTTGTACTGTACATTAATATATATGTTTAGATTAATAATTTAAAAAATCATCTGTATTATTATACATACAATAAGTTTTACATAGAATAAAATTCTTTTTTTATTTTTTAATTTGCATTGTTATGCATTTATATATGTTATTTTGTTTTCTTCAATACGTCTTTTTACTATGCTTAAATTTCTCATGTTGCAGAGTTGTATTATGACAAAGGAAATCACCATGAGTTTACATCATTAGTAAAAGACCTTGCCCGACCTGGTGAATTATGTCAGAACACATCATATTCATTTGAGTTTGTTAATGTAGAAAAACCATACGAATCATATACTGGAGCAAACGTTAGATTAAGGTATTTTACTTATATCTGTTGGCCAAAAATATTCATAATTAAAAATTGTCACATAAACAAAAATGTTTTGGAAAATTCATATACTTAATGCATACTTACCAGAATTTTAATTCACAAAATTACAATCGATGAAAATGGCCCCTTCACAAAAATATAATCAATTAAAATGGCTCCTTCACAAAAATACAATTGATTGAAATGGCTCTTCATTGGCATTGTACCCTACATTTCAATCTGTTTTATCAATTATTTTAACAAAAAAAGTGCCTTTTATCAAAAATTGGTATGAAAATTCACAAAAATTAGTGCTGAAATTCACAAAATTAAGTACTGAAATTAACAAAAATGGAAAAAATTCCTGGATCAACCCCTGCTTAGGAACACAAAAGTAACTGTCAATATTTTTTTCTGAAATAAACCTTATATCCCTTGTATACAAGTAGAATGTTAAATAATTAAAACTAATGACACAGTTTGGTGTTTTAACATGCAAAGAATGCGTGCCACTCTTCTAAAATTTCAACAAATGAAGAAAATGGGAAAATTGTCATTTATTTATTTCTGGGAAATGGGAAAATTGTCTTATTTATTTCTGTCTGTTAAAAGTTTACTTATTTTTGATTTCTCTTAGATAAAAGAATGCTTTTTCTCTTGACTTTTATTTACTTTAACCCCTTGAGTACATTTGATGACTACGTTGCATCATGAACTTGCTTTGCCTAAGCAACAGACGACAAATACATTGCATCATGCACTTGCTTTGTCTAAATAATGGATGACAAGAGATTTGTAACAATTTTAAGAAGACATTTCTTCCAATCAGGATTGCGTATTTAGCCCCTTTGTGGCTATATCTGGACATGGAGATGACGTCTGGACGTTCCAAATGCAAGAATTTCTTCAAATAAATCTGTACCCAAGGGGTTAATGTGAGTAAATGTTTAATATTGTAAGAAAAAAATAAAAATTATGTAAAACTCAGTTCAGATTTCCTGAAAAAAGGAAGAAAAAAAAAAATATGGCTACTTCTCTGAATACAGTATAGATACTTCTAAAGTATGGATTAGAAACAGTAAAACTATCACTAAGCTTTTTAATTGATAAAAAATAATTGTTTTCTAATAAATATACTAGTTTTTAATTTAAAAAATGTTCTATGTAATAAATTGTGGAAATGTTTTAGACCTAAGTTTTTCAATTCAGAAAATCGTTATTGATAAGAACATTTGGCTGAAATACTGGTGTAATATTTGCAGAATTATTTTCTTTCCTTTAAATATGCCATATGGGCAATATTTTATAAAAATTAAGATGCTATATGATAATCTTATTAATATAAAATTCATGAAAATTAGCATTTACGTTTGTACATTTAAAAGATAAAAAAAGTTGCTGATAGATTGTATAGCAAACAGTATGAAAAATGATTTTCCCATGCTGTTTGATACATTTTAACTTTCTGATGTTGGCAAGCCTATGTATATGTCCGATTGTTTGGTTTACTTGTATAATTGACATATTTTGTCTCCTTATATTTTCTGAATCTAGCATATTTAATAATTTAAAATTTGCTAATCTGAAAACTATTGCATAGGTTTAATGATTTTAATTACATAGAAATAATTTTGTTGATTAGCTTGAAAAATGTTTCAGTGGAATTTGTTCTAATGAAATTTTACTCTGTATGTGGTTATTTTAAATTTCCTTTTTTGATTATTCTGCTGAATTAATAATAAAATGAATTTATTTTCCTTTATTAAATTTTTTCTATTTATTTCAGATATTTTTTAAGAGTCACTATTATACGCAGACTGTCTGATATTGTTAAAGAAATGGAAATCATTGTTCACACTTTATCCTCTTATCCTGAAATAAATTCACCTATTAAAATGGAAGTAGGTATTGAAGATTGCCTTCATATTGAGTTTGAATATAACAAGTCTAAGTAAGTATTATTACTTAATCATTAAAAAAATAAATAATAGTTGTACAAAACATTCATTTTTCCCCCTTGTTTTTCAGGTACCATCTGAAAGATGTCATTGTTGGCAAAATATACTTTCTTTTGGTTCGTATCAAAATCAGACACATGGAAATTGCAATCATCAAAAGAGAAACTACAGGTTCAGGACCTAATTCATATAGTGACAATGAAACTGTTGCCAAGTATGAGATTATGGATGGGGCTCCTGTACGAGGTTAATGTTATTTTATTAATACTGTTTGCTGTACCTAAAATCAAGGTTCATACAAGAACCCTGGTCATTTATTTGTTTTTAAAATGGAAATTATTCAACTAATTTGAATTCTTATTTTTGAAACAGTATGGAAGAGAGAAAATTTTGATGCATACTAATAATTTTCATTCCCTTTCTGATCAAGATTCGTCGGAAGAAAGAGAAATGACTAGGCCCTAAAATGAATCTTCTCCTTTATCAATGCCAATGTTTAAAATGTATAAAAATCATAATGAGACCTGAAAAAAAACCTGTTTTCTTCCTGAAAAACTCCTACATTACTTTTATGCTATATATCAGAAATTGAGTATAAACTCTGTATTAGATAACTAGGTAAAATTTTGTGATCCCTTTTCCCTGTCACATTTGGTTAAACTCCTCCCCTCTCTCTTTTGAGTATTATTTAACTTATCAGATTTATGATTTCTTCACTGAACATTAACTTTCAATGGTGGTTTCTATCAAAGAGCTTTCCGTTAATTTTACACTACCCTTCATTGTATTCATTGAGACTTCAATAAGGAAAATAAATCATTATTTATAATTATATGGTACTCGGGACGCTAAGACATGTCGACAAGACCAGGTGGTTGTTAAATACGGGGGTCGTTCAACACAGGTTTTACTGTACTAAATATCCCACAAGTGCAAAAGAAGTCTATCATTGGTCGCACATTTATTAAAGTTTTAATCACACCTTTAATTTCTTAAGTAATTTAAATCATTACAAGCAACACAAATATGCTATTATTTTATTAATTATTATTTTAACACATAATAAATGAAAAGTATCTTGTTTTTGTTCTAAGTTGGCAAAACAAAGTATTTTAGAAGGGCTGAATCATACTGAATTAGAATAAACTGTTGTTAGGCTAGAAGTTTGCTTTGAATATAGTTTACATTTGTTGCATTGTTTTATAGGAAGGTTTAATTTTTGGCTGATAATATTATACCCACTAAGGAATATTAATTTAAGATAGTCAAACAAATAACAAACATTCTCAATGAAATGCGTACATCATATTTGAACTACAATGTAATACTGTCCTATCAGAGAGTTGAGCTCTGTTAGTGATCAGAGTTGAGCTGTTCCATTTCCTTGCAGATGTTCAGTGCACTTAAAGACTGCATACTCATACCTTCAAAAAATTGAAAGGGCTTACTCTATTACTATGAAGATCATATAGTTGACAGAAACGCTAAATAATCAAACAACAGAGCTATTCAGCCTCCCAAATCAGGGTAAACATTTTAATCCCACTTTTTTCTAAATTCATTTATTCATTTTTCGATTTCAAAAATAACCTCTACCTCCAATTAGAACCAGTGATTTTGAGGGTTTTGTTTTAACATAAATTTCATTTTTGCATACATGAATTCAACTGTTGTATGATGTCATTTAAAAAATTATTAGCAGTTGGCATTATTGTAGTACAGTTGGTGGGATTCTTGCTAGAACCTATGATGTTAATTGTATATAAGTGTGTGGTTAAATTCTGAAAAGGGTTCATAACTGCTACTTAAATTATTTTTAATCATAAAAGCCTGGGTAATTATTAATTAAATAAATGTAGTTTTCAGTTTTTAATTCAGTTCTTTATTTTTGTTGTAATTATTAGTTAGAACTTTGATTTAAATTTTGTAATTGGATAACATGATCTAACTTGTATTTACTAAATAGATCTTAAACATTACTTAATTTTTCATTTCCATTACCCTCACTTAAATTAATCAATGGTGTCATTCAAAATCTACTGTAAAGCAAAATTCCTCTAATGATCAAATATACATCAATTTAAAAACTTTAACATTCAAGATCGTATAGTATTTATAAAGACTTAGTACATTGCTTTTTTAATCACTTAATGAAGTAACATTACTGCAAAAACCCATTCAGGTCCGTTAGTGAAAGAAAGACAATATTTCCAATGAAATAACACAAAATAATTTAATCTAGTTTGTTGAAAAATATAATTTGAGTGTAGTTTTCAGAATAACATTCCTACAAAATTATTCACATGTGACAGTTCAGAAGCCTAATAAGTATTTAGCAAATCTTTATCCATCCCTTATGATATATATAACTCACGACACATGAAATATATAATATTGATACTTAAACTATACCTTAAATCAATATCTAAATATTTTTAGAAAGTATTATGAAAAACTAATAGTCAGACTTCTTTGACCTTAAATAAATGTTTTCAATACTTCGTACTTAATAACACAAAAATGAACCGTTTGGCTGACTTAAAAAATATAAATTAAAATTTTAATTAGAAGAAAATTAGTATGCATGCAAGGAAGAGCGGGGAAAAAAAACTAATCAAGAATTTTCGATCTTGCCAACAATTGTCTAGCGAGGGCCCTCCAAATCACCACGTGGTTTCCTTCATCCAACTGTCCATCTTTTATGCTCGATCCCCAGTGTCATCTACGTCTGTCAAAAAAACCAATTCTTATCAGGCGAAGGGGGAGAGAAAAAATCCTCCTTTTCTCCCCGTCGTACCGGCTTGAATACATTCACTATACTCTCATACACAGGAACCGGATCGTCAAACAATTCATTCCAACCATGAAGTCTGATGTTGATCAAAAATGCTTAACTTTATTAATACTTTGTCCCTATCAAAATTGTAAAGGACGTTGCATATAATTTCATAAACAATGATAATTGTCCATCTTTTAGCAGTTATTAAGTCCTTTTAAAATTAATTATTTTCACTTGAATGAATCGTGAACATTCGCTACATTAGGTTATTCTTTGTCAATCTGGCAACATCAACTTTGTTTTAGCATGTGTACAGAGTCCAAGATCAGCCTGGCAGCCCGATCTTACAAATGACGTTCCATGAACTATGTAACTTCATTGTAATGTTTGTAAAATAGTTAGAAATGTTATATTAGCATTGTTAGAACATGTTATTTCAAGAAATAAAAGATCGTTATGAAAATTAAAGGAAAGGTCAGTAAAAGTATTTATCAGCCAAAATTTTACATCAGGATAAATAACTAAAAATTTATTATAATTCGTATATACAGTTTTCATTACATTAACAATCACCATGATAGATCCATACTAGGTAAATCATTATATCTTAGAAAAAAATATATGTATCATGTATCGCACAATTTATGACAAATACATGGATTCCTAAAATACAAATCAAACTGGTATAACTTACATTTCTCTGGGGAAAAACTTGATTCTTTTTTTTAATTCTAAAATTGTTAACTTCTTTCTTTTAAATTAAAACTTCTAAGACAAAAACTTATTGATTCAAAGTTTTGTAAAAAGTTCTTTTCTCGACATAACAATTTCGAGTAATTCAGAGTAAATTTACAAAAACTGAAAACTTACTGCTAAAAACATTGTAATGAAACATGCTACTTAAACTCTTGTGGTGCACTATGTAGATATGTATTTATATAACTAATCGGTATGAATCTGAAAAAAAGAAGTTATCTGTGTATGTCTTTTACATATTCAACACAACAAACATATCTGTTGGATGGGAAAGAACCCCAGTAGAAAAAGACCCTTATATATCTTATGGCAGCGTTTCTCAACCTTTGGGGCATGACCTCCAAGAGGGGCACAGAGTGTTTGGAGGGGGCACGAGAAAAACCAAAGAGCAAGTAGTGATGCATGTTTTTTAAAAAGTAATCTTATTCTCATTTTTACTCAAATATATCCATTTTCGCTTAAAATGTTCATTGAAACTTTACTGATAACATTATTTTGTAGAAAATTCTACTAAATGTTCATTGTTAAAGATTAAAAAACTGAATGTATGCTGAAAAATGAGAGGGGGGACGCAATGTTTAAAGGTTGAGAACCGCTGTTTTATGGTATTAATATTTGATGTGTTTCTCTTCAATATATCAGCTGGCAAATGTAAAAATAAAAGAGAAAAAGTGCACGAAGATTTATTAATAAGATTGTGGCGGCATGAGATCACCTCCATGTACACAAGACCCGGCAATTGAAGGCCATTCAAATGGGTACCCTTTGGCTCAGCTGGATTGTTCCTCATTCTACCATGTGGAGTTTTCTCGGGTTCTAAACTGACTCCCGCCACAGGCTCTCTCTACAAGATGTAGTGGATTAGTATATTCTTTCTAGTATATAACATATTTTAAGTGACATGCATTTACCTGCACTAAGGTCATTGTGTTAATCTTCTAGTTCAGATTTTTGTTACTTATGAACAGTTTACTTCATTTATGAGGGTACTTCCCAATTTTTGATAATTTTATTTTGAACACTATTTTTTCTTTAATTCGAAATTTTTATACTTTTAGGTGAAAGTATTCCAATCAGGGTGTTCCTTGCAGGCTATGATTTAACACCTAGTATGAAAGACATCAACAAAAAGTTCTCTGTTCGTTATTATTTGAATTTGGTTTTGGTAGATGAAGAGGACAGGAGATACTTCAAGCAACAGGTAGTTTATGTTTTCATAATGTTACTCCACATAATTTATACAATTTCTGTACTATATTTTTTTATTGGCTGGCAATGAATTTTATCCAGTAGGCTTTATAAATTTATTTTATTAAGCTCCATATACCATTAAATTGCACATACTAATTTTACTTAAGAATATGATTTGTTTCTAGCTATGTACTCTCTGATACATAAAGTTAATATTTGATATCCAAAATCCCACTGGGATGTGTAAAGCTATGTAAAAACCAGTTGTATCAGCAGTACATTTCTTCTTCTTATCCTTTTACTTGCATGTGTTTTAAAAACTATTGTACAGGGATGAGAGTAATCTGTGTAATTCTCCATGGTTCCCACGCACCTTAAAAAAAACCCTAATTTTTACCCTAAAAGCCTCAAATTATCATTTCATCTTCACTGTTGCTGGGATTTTTTCAGATTTCCCCCCCCCCCCCTGTTTCATTCAAGCAGGGGGATAGGGGCAATTGTTGTAGAAGCTAGCCACATTGTCTGCATGCTGCTCTCTCTGTGGCAAGGGAGAAACACAGACCTAAAAATGCACATAGACTGAACATACCTATGCTTATGCTGTTACCAAAATAATCAGGAGTAATGAGAGGAGCTAAAAGCTGCCAGAGGGTCCCAAAGATGCACACTTTGGTATGTTTTTGCTTTCAGGAATGGAGAAAGTGAGGGAGTTTACCACCCCCTCAAAGGAAGAGGGATAAATTCTCCAATGTCCATCTTTGGAAACCTCTGGCAGCTTTTAGCCCCTCCCATTACTCCTGATTATTTTGATAACTGCAAAAGCATACGAGTTTCCAGTCTATGGTATTTTTATGTGTGGAGAAAAAGGGCAGAGGATATTTTCTTTCTCTGCACTGCGCTTCCTCATTCCATGATTCGTTTACCTTTTGTCATAGTTGAGAAGGGAGGGAAAAGGAGTGATATGAAATAAACACATAGCATAATTATTACGGATTAAAACACAATGATTGTTTTAAACTCAAATACACTTTAATCCCTTAAGTCGTTTAATTTTCAAGAAAATGGTAGTAGAAGTACCTATTTTTTATTCAAGAAAATAGTATTGAAATAAGTGTATGTAGAATATGAGCATTTATTTTAAGGTTGTAGGCTTTTGATATAAAAAAAAATTCCGTGCACAAGGATTAAAATGCTCTAATCTTTCTGGCACATAAATGTTGAATTCTCCATCCTGGAAATATCACGAGCGAGAGGGAAGGAGTTAAATACTTTAAAAAACATGAAATGTGTGTGCATTGAAACATATCATCGATTATTGGTTTTGAATTTTTTTAAAATAGCCTTTAGGCCTTATTTTTTTATATTAAGAAATGAGAGGGAACTCTGTTCTGCATTTCAGTTATTTTCCGCTTTTTCTTTCTTTCTTTTTTTTTTAACAATACATAAATTATATAATTGTGGCCAAAAATAGCTGTAAATTCAAGTTCAATCTTTTGCATCCTTTTAGGTAAATCAGTGTTTTCCTTAAGTATTTCTTTATTCATATTGAATGCATTTCAAAGTTTGTGTGCAAAGCTAAGAAATCAGGACACTAATTCTGTGATTTTAAATGATATGGATATGCATTAGATTGATTTTGTATGGTTGAATTAAATTTTTTCCTTCTTTTAAGTAAAAATAAATGGAGTTTTTAATATTTATTTTAGATTAAAATCAGACATTTTTTTTTTATTTCAACTAAATAGAAAAGTATTTTTTCTGTAATATATTTGTTAATCTGTGTCTCCCTCCCTTTTTTTTCTAGCAGTTTTAAAATTGGGAGAAATTACTGTATCTATTTCATTTTATTCTCATGCATTTTTTTTTTATCTAGAAGAAATAAAAAAATTAACATTTATTTTTGTTTTTTAAATAATCTTAAGTTGTTCCTACTTTATTTACTGGCAGTTTGCAATTAATGGGACAGAAACATTTGTTCCTGGCTTGTTCCCATTTTTATGTATCAAGGTGCTGTAAGATCAGGAATGTTATGAAACTTAACTGGAAAAGTATTCAAACAATTATAAAAGGATTTTTTGTTTACCGGCTTTAACCCTCGGAGCTTCTTGGAAATGGGCAAATAATTAATGTAAAGCAATTTTTACAGCAAAATTTTCACGCAGCTTTAAAATTATAAAAGAAGAAACAATTTCATAGGAAGATTATTAAAAATAAGCTCTTAAATGACTTACAAACTTTAGTATCAAAACATATTCTACTATGCCTCAGTGTTATAGGTGATTTAAATTATCGATTCATTGCAGTAAAAATTGGAATGAAGTGGATGGGATTTTATGTATCTGCCACTTAAAGGAATTTTTTACTTTCATTCTAACCATTTGAATGCTTATCTTTAAAAACTAAGTATTTGATAAAGAAGATTCTGATTAGGTTATTGATTAAGGCAAAGCTACAGAAGGACTATCTGATTAAGGGGAGGGATGCCTTGGGTGGAGGACCTTTTTTAAGGAGCTCTTACACATATTCACATTACATCTGGAGAGAACAACTCAAAATTCCAGACTGTTAGATCAACATGCCAGAATCCTGGACCTTCGCACTTCAGCCATATATCTATGTATGTTTTTTATTGTATTTCAGACCAAGGTTTCTGAAATAAAAACAAGGCGAACCCTAAAACCTGTCTTTTATGTTTTTATTTGACATCAAAGAAAGTTATAAATTTAGATATGAAATTTGACTTGGATTTTATGAAATTGCTTAAAAATCCTCATTATAAATAACTTTTTTTAAAATGTTCTTTCTCTAAAATTGATTATTAAATATTTATTTATACATAGTGCTTAGGTTGTTTTTTTTTTGGGGGGGGGGTCTTGTTTGTTTGTTCAGGATAAAAGTAATTGTTGAAATGTAATAGCAAAAATTATGTGGTATACCAAAAAAAAATTTTAATGGTTAAATTTAAGCTCATGGACATGTCCTCTTTCATCTTTGTGCATTATCATCCCTCTTTGTAGTTAACTGTTTTTAAATCATCTAACGTTAGCAAAATTGGGTGATTTTAAGGATATTTTCTTATGAGAATACTGCTATCCATAATTTTTATCAATTGCAGGTAAACCCACTATTTATCAGTATTTGAAAAGTGACAAAAGGAAAATATATAAATAGTAATTGAATAATTTATTTCAGCAACTTTCTGAGTGCAATTTCTGAAAAGGAAAATCAAGAAACACACTACTTTTGATACCGCATTTTTTGTCTCAACAAATTATAAGTCTTGGTTGTGTATATATATATTGTGCATGCATATATGCACATACAGAGTAGTTATATTTTGGTGATCCTATTCAGATCCTCTAGAACCCTTTCTGCCTATCAGATTTTGATGAAACTTGGTATGTGCATTGTATGGACCATGGCAAAAGGACTTTTACAATAAAAAATAGTTCAAATTTTGACCACCAGACGATGTTTTTCAAAATTTCCTTATGCAGTTTAGTCAAACCTATAAAGAGACTTTCAGTAAGAGCCAGAAAATCACTATGTGCCTTTGTCATCGTTAATCATGCCATTACAGAAGAAAGATCGAGCTTTACTGTTAAAACTGTTTATCAGAATGGTAGCAATAGCTTAGCTGTACTGCGTGCATATCATTGCTTAAAGGAAATACAAAAATTGTCCATGTCAAAGAATGGTTTGAAGATGATGATTATAATATGAAGAGACTGGTATGCTACCAGTAAGAGGACAGAGTCCGGCTGCTAATGAAACTCGGGCCCTGATTATTGCACGAGCATTTGTGGCACTGAACCCTGGCCTGGACACGCAGGCACAAAAATTGAACTAGCTATGTATATAGGGGCACAAAATTTAAAATGTGCCCTAGGCACAAAAGTATTATAGTCAGGCCAGGGTTTAAACTGAGCTCAAAAATTTTTTTAGCAAAAAAGCTAAAATAAGAAAAAAAACTTTAGCAAAATGCTAAAAGGATAATTCGATTTTTCTCTCCGGGAGATAGTGTCTGATCTCCTTTTCCTCTATTGTTTTTGCAGTAGTCTTGAGAATTGCAGACATACAGGCTTTATATTTCAATTCAATGTTAAAAATCAAAGATTGTCCCCACAACCTTTCTATAACCATTCCATAACAGGAAGTTTTTACTTTTATCCCTGTTTCTCTTTTATATTTCAGTTCCAATTTTTTTCTGAATACTTTCGCAAAACAGCAAAAGCCCATAGTTTCATTTTAGAGAGTCTTTTTGCATTATGCAAAATATGTGACCAAATCTTAAACCTCGAGTGAAGCCCTGATGAAACTGTTGGAAGTTGCTACTGCTGTATTTGAAAGTGTCTCCATTTCCAGCTCTTCTTCACCAAGTGCTCGATCAGTGTCATGTGAATTGATGATTCTGTGGTCAACAGCTGAAAAAATTCTGTGATCCATTTTAAAATGATATCCCCAGAAGATCACGCGGTGCAGATACTGCAACCTTGAGACCACCAAACACACTATGGAAGTTGATAAAGCATGGTCTTAGAAAATTCTGTGGTCAAATGAGGCACACTTTTCTTTAAATAGAGCTGTGAATAAACATATTGTTGCATATAGGGTACTTCCATCTCCTAATGTCCTGCACCAACATCCACTTCATTCTGATTACGTAACTGCATGGCTTAGATTTACTGCTGATTTTATCATTGGACTGTTTTTCCTTAAAGTTCCATAGCCCTCTGAACTGGGCGACAGAAGGTGCCTGGTTCAAAACCAGGTCTTGTCCACCGATCTAACCGTTTAGAGTTTTCCGTGGTTTCCTCCAAAACTCAGTGTAAATACAAATTAGGACCCATTATAAAGACCCCCATGGATGGCACCCCACCCATTGGGTTACATCCCAGGTGTGGATAATTGGCCATAATCCCACAACACAACCCAAATTCTTTAAAGCTTGTACTCCTCAAGGTCCTAAAACATGCTCTGTCATGAGTGCACGGTACAGTGAACTCCTTCAACAACAGGTCATTCCTGCTTTACAGGAAGAGCAATATTTACAGACCACTGTCTTCATGCAAGATGGAGCAACTCCCCACATCGGGTGGCATATCAAAGAACTGCTTTGTGGTTGTAACTGGCAAGGATCGTGTAGTATCCAGAGATTTTCTGGATGTCTGGCCTTCTCATTTGCTCGATTTAAATCCCTGGTTTGGTTGTGTAGATTCCTAAAAAAAAACATGATATGGAGAAAGAATTATGACTTTACTTAAGTTGAAAGCCAGCATTACATGCCATGTTACTGAAATAATTGAGTGTCTTCACACTACCATTGAACATGCTTTAACACGCTTGACGTAATTGATGTCTGGAATGCACGTTGAGCACATTCTGTAATTGAATAAATTTTCACAATTCTGATAGAATTGTTGTCCTTTTTTAGACTCAACAGTCACCCCCACCAAAATTTGAACTTTTTAGAAATCTTTTTGCCATGATTCACACAATGTATATAT
This sequence comes from Cheiracanthium punctorium, assembly GCA_038373885.1. Classification (NCBI taxonomy): domain Eukaryota; kingdom Metazoa; phylum Arthropoda; class Arachnida; order Araneae; family Cheiracanthiidae; genus Cheiracanthium; species Cheiracanthium punctorium. The sequence continues at coordinate 645,532 of JAWZYV010018045.1, forward strand.
AAAGTTTGATTAAAATCTGATAGGCGGAAGTTCTACAGATATCTAAATAGGGTGAATTTAATTATAACCACCCTGTTCATTTATGCATTAATGTTTGTGTGTTCGCTATAAGCACCTAGATCATTTGCCATTGCTGGGCTAGCTTTGGCACACTGACTAAATATCACAAAAGAGAACTATTGCTGAAAAAAATGTTATTTAATAAGCAAATTTACATACATACATTGAGCTTTAGTAATAGAAACGGCCATTATCAAAGTTTTATTACTATATTTTGTATGCATTTATTTCATTACTTATGTGAATTTTACATCTTTGATTTAGGAAATAGTTCTCTGGAGAAAAGGAGAACTCACTAGAAAAACCATTCAGCAGTCTGTGTCTGCCGAAAATAAATAGTTTTTAACGTGGTACATTCTTCTTTTGTGAAATTTCATTTTGTATTAAATTGCAAGGACCAAGAAACAAGATGTGGCATTAACACTTGAAAATTAATTTTTTCAAAAGAAGATTTTTCCATCTGTCCTTGAAGAGGAGGAATAATCTAAATTCAATGTAATTTAGATTGCATGCAGATTGTTAGTTATGTTGAAATTCATATTTAAAATATCATTAAGTTGTAAACATTGAAATCTCTACTGTGGTTAGATAGAAAATATAATTATTTACTATCAAAACATCAGAATTAATAAGTAACATATTTCTTAATACCTGGGCAATTTGTATATGCACTGTTTTAGTGCTGTTTCTTCACAGCACAAATGTCATTTATCATTAATATGTATTTATTTGAAAAACCTTGCAGCTTATTAAATTAACTTTACTTTATTAAACTAGTGGATTTTAATTTTAAGGGTACATTCCTTTTCTTATTGTAGTTGATCTAGTGTTATGTTTTGTAAATTATTGTTAAAATTTTGTTTATGTTGCATAGCAGAACTGCTTGATTTTAGTCATTAAAATATCATTTTACATCTAATATTTTCTTTAAATAAATGTCTAATGCCTGAGTTTTTGAAAATACAATTAGCATTTTGAAAAGAAATTAAATTACTATTTATTATTCTAAAATGCGTAATTGGTCTATTTGACCCTTCTGTTTTTAATCAATTTTTCTTAGACATTCTTTGTAAAATATAATTATGCATTGACTGCATTTAATTATGATGTATTTTATCCAAATTTGTATTGTGTAAAGTTAGATTTTTCTTCATTTAGTCATTTTTTAAATATTTGTTCTAATGTTTTTCCACTCTCTCCTTTCCTTTCCCCAAAAAGATATCCAACAACATTTTCATTTTTACTTCTATATTTTTTAAGGTAATACTCTGCCCTTTCATGTTTCGATAAACATTTGTATACATAGTGTCACCAAAAAGTGAAGTATGAAACTTTTTAAATATTTTTATGCTTCACTTAAAAACTTTTGAATGAAAAATTTATTGATACTGAATTTTTTTTTTCTCTTTTGTCGGAGAAATTACCTTAACTACTTTAAATATATTATGCCAAAACAATAAATTGCAAAAAAAAAATTTTAAGTGAAATACTTAAAAATGCACAGTACTTAAAATAATACTTAAAAATTATACAGTATTAATTGGGATAACTATATTTGATTGATACAGTTTGTTGGGGAGAAAAAATGAAAGCATGCACTATAAAACTAAGGTATTAAACACACCAATGTTTTTAAAAAGATCAAGTATAGAAAAGTGAGACTAGCTTTTATAGAATTTATATCTAAATAGCATTGGTAATGCATATAGCAAATCCTTTTAAATTCACTCAATCTTAAGGAAATTTGTTTTCTTTCTATATGCATGTACATTTGTGTGAATGTGACTGCCATTTTTACGTAGTATATAATTTCTTTATTTTCATCTAAAAAAAAAAACATAGTGAAATCATGGGTTGCTTTACTTTCAATAATGAAAAACTAATGCACAAATTGTAACTTGCATACACTTTGCATTTAAATTTCAACATAAAATATTGCATCTTTTTTTTCACCCTTTTCCCTTCCATTTCAAAATTAGTTGATAAATCTAGTCAACAAAATTTGAGTGTTTGGTATACCATGATAAATGTATTATTGTTTACAAAAAAAAAAACAAAAAACAGAAAGGTTAAATCGGAACTTTGCTTATTTAAAGTGTAAACTGTGTATTAATTCATTTAGATTGGTTTTTTAGTTTTTGCAAGCTGAACTTTAAAATATTTTATTTAGTTAATTCATACTTCAAACAACTGTCTTTGTTGGTTTTAAAACTCAAATAAAGGTTGGGACTATAAAAACTCTATTTTTGCAGTCTGCTGGGTTTAAGAAAACTTTCCCTTTATTTAATTTCCTTTAACACATTTCAAAGTTTATTAAAGTTTTCTTCAGTTTGGTTTAGGTTAGTTTAACTGGACAATATACCATATTAAATTCCTATTGCATTTCAAAAGTTGCCAAAAATGAAATCAGGTATATCGTACTACTTTAAAAGGGTATATAACTTTAAAAGGCCAGATATTTTCTCTCCTCTCTTTATAAGTTTGTATTACTGGTTAGTTCTAATAAGAGAATGTTGGTAATAGAAAATATTTTTGTGAATATTTATTTTGTATATAATATTTAAATTACTGTCCATTGCTAAAGATGTTTTACTGATTAATCAATTTTTATGTAAATGCATTTTAGTCCAAATTACCTGTGAAAAATTGTTATTCGAAAGAAAATTATTGCCTTGAAATAATATTATACTTTAAATAGAATGTTTTCTAGAATTTAATTTTGTTGCACTAAATTTTATATTATTGCATTAATTTTATTGTCAAATGTTAAGCATTTTTGTTTGTGATGTAAATGAATTTTCTAAATAAAATGCTACTGTTTTCAATAAAGTGTTTATTTCTTTTAGACTTTATATAAGTTTACATCTAGTTCTTGTTAAAGTAATTGTTCAAATGCACAGTATTTAATTTAAACATTGTTGGAATAAAAATATTTGAAACACATTCTATAAACACTTTTTGATCTCATAATTTTCCCCCTCCTGGATAATTTTATTCACAAACCATGCCAAGGTATTAGTTACTGGCGTATACTTTTTGATATTGTTAAAAGTGATGATAAAAACTCCCATTTCTTGTAAACACTAAAATGTTAAAAATATGTTCATCTGTGGTGCCTGGCAGATTTCTGATAGTCAAATAGTTTTTTTTTGATTAAAAACAGTCTTATTAATGATAAATTTAACAAGCGCAACATTAATCAAAAGCAAGAAAAATAACTTTTTAGAATACACCGTAATTGCTCCTAAGGAAGTAGAAGGTACAGTAATATTTTTTCTATACCAGTTACACCAAAAATGCTGAATTCAGTTGCCAAATTCTTTATACACTTGCAATAAGATCTGAAAAAAAAAAAAAAAAAATTATTATTAAAAAAATTATCAAATAATTCTTAGAAACTCAAATTGTATACAGAATAAACAAATATTTGTTTATCGGTTAACAAAATATTAAGAAATGTATTACCATAAGCTTTTGATTTATATTTCTTATATAAAATGAATTATTTTAAACTCAACAAAGCTTTAAGCAATAATCGCACTTTTTTTTAAATATTCTACTTTAGTCATAATTATTTTCTATAAGTATCTTTTAAAACATTCATTAAATCAAAAACAATGTTTCGTTAATGCAAACCATCAACATTTTCTTAAAATGTTCTTCAAAAGATGTACCAAAAAAATTAAGGCTACTCAATACCACCACAATAAGAAAATTTGATGAAAATATAGATTGAGATTTCAGTATAAACAGTATACCTTAATGTACATCTTAGAACTTCTAAGTCATATTTCAATTGTTACTACAGCTGTTTATATGAACACCTGTCTTCAATAACTTATAACAGAATGAAAATTTTAATCTCATTCACAGGCATACCAAGGGCCCGATTCAAACGAAACGCGATCGGTCGTCTCCAAAACGATCGTTTTCTCTCTGGAAGTTCGATCGCTTTTACAAGCGATCGCAAAAGTGTATTCAAAGTGAAACAAAATAGGCGATCGAACTTACAGGTTTGCTAGGCCGAAACTTTATCACCACAGAGTGAAAACGCAACTTCCGGTGACGTAGAAAGTCGCTGTTAACCAATAAAAAATCGCATCTTTCTCTGGAAAAAACTTTTAACTTAATGGCGACGACTGTTTATTTATTTATGTTTGAGCTGCAACGGACAACAGGCTGTGTCTTATTTTTTTTCCCCAACAGTATTGTAGGTTAATGTTTTAAAATTTTAACTAGTTTAGGTTAATATTTTTTGTATGTTGATAATCATGGAAATAAATTTTTAATTTATGAAGATTTTTTTTAGAAAATTATTAATAATAGTATTGTTCGTCATAATTATGTCGAATTATCGAATAATAATTGTTCTCTAGTTTGCCTACTACATTTTATTTTTCTGTAGCAGAGAAGCTGTTTATAATTATAATGGAGGGGTAGAATTACTATATATTTTATGTTCTGATATATAAGTAACAATCAAAGACATCCTTAATATAATGGTATGAATATTTGTATTTGTTTAGGAGGGTTGTTAGGATGCTTATTTTAGCGAGAAATTATTCGTTATTCATGTATTTTTTTGCGCTGTTTCAAACATCAAATTAACCGAGCAATAAACGATTTAAAATAAGGACTATAGATGGCACCTGCATCGTAGTGTCTGCTAGAGTGGAACTCAAAGGCCGACAGAAAATAAACCCTACAGAAATTCTGTTCTGCGAGAAAATTCAGCTTTCCGCAGGCCTAAATCTTTTGCAGAATTCCCTCTCTGATAATTCCAACAGATTGCTTCGTAATTTTAAATAACGAGTCTTCGTTGTTGTTGTTGTAATCTTCTTATCAACCATCCGCCAATCGATCCGCCAAATTCTCGAAAAAGTGATAGCAGAACACCGATCGCAGTGTCACGTGATCCAAAAGCGATAGACAGGGTTCACTTTAATAGGAATCAGTCGAAAATTTCCGCGATCGCAACGGAAAACGATAGAACTCTGTTTCGTTTGAATCGGGCCCCAAGTCTCTTTTTTTTTTATTGTTTTGGGCTTCAGGATTTTTCTTCATTTTCTCAAGCTTTTTAAGAGTATTGAAAAATTAAACTTTCTCCTTAATTTTCTTCATCAGGTTTGCAAAATCCGTTTCTTTCATGTTACTGCATATGGCTCAACAACCTGATAGGCTTGATTTGAAATAATGTCTCTGAAGTTCTAAAAAATTACATAAATGAATTTTCATTATGCTATGCTCATTATTTATGAACAAATATGCTAAAATTTTTGAAGTTGTATGAGATCAAGAAAAGTTTTTAATATAAAATTAGATATTTCAATTTTTATCCCCTATGGATTTTGATTGATGTTTTGTTTTTTCTGATACTTAGCAAATATTTGAAATTGAATTTATTTACGTTATACAACTTTGCACTACCTATTATTAAAGTTTATATGGATACAAATGTAAAGAAAAGAAATTAATTCTGTATTAATTATATATCCAGTTTATGCCGAAAATAAATGCTTAAAAAATATCTGGCGTTTTGAAATTAAAAACAGAAGATCTAGGGCATTTTGATTTTGCAAAGCTGGCACGTCTGCATTTATCTTACAAGGAGGAGGCATGGCTTGAGGTAGACAGTTTTCAGTAATCTTTGGCACGGTGGTAGTATATTATGTAAGTATGCTATGCATAAAATACTACTACACTCAAATATAGTCCAGAAAAATGGATATTTATTTTTTAACCACTTGAGCCAAACTTGGTTTGTTACCCTAACTCTCACTTGAGCATTCCATGGCTTGATTGTTAAGATACTCTATTCATGCTCTGACATTGTGTCAAAGTACACATCAATACTTGTAATTAATTTATTCATTAAGAAAATTTACTTATTTTTTCATTATAATTTATTTTAGTTACTACTTTTTGAATAGTAACACATTTCATGTATCAGTTGTGTAAGTATAGTCTATAACAGTGTTTCTCAAAATGTGTTCCACGGAACCTTAGGGTTCCGCGAGAAATTTTAAAGAAAGTCCATAAATTGATTTTCTAACCTAATTTTTCACCAAGCTCTTATATAGAATTAACCTTTTAGCAACGCCCGGATTATGAGAGTTCCAGATCTATATTTTGGACTAAAACCGGCTAACGGGATCACTGCTGTCGAGAGAGTTCCTCCTTTACCTGTGTACCTTCCAAACAAATGTTCTTTTGTGAGGGTTTTGCCCGTCATTTTTTGCATGCATCAACGAAAACTAAACACCGGAATAATTTGGACGTGGAACATGATATGCAACGAAAACTTTCGTCAATACAACCAAATTTTGAAGAACTTTGTGACACTCAAAAACAAAGTCATTCATCCCATTGATAATTTTCATCCATTTACCGCATAAATTCGTTAAAAATTTTTTGCCTACAAGTCACCTTTTATACTGCTTTATATTTTTCAGTTTTTAATGTTTGTCTAATGAGTGATAAATGATAGTGCCTTAGTTTCTCCTTAAGTAATATTTATTCAAGGGTTCCGTTGCTAAGCATATGGTAAGAAAAGGGTTCCGTGGGATACAAAGTTTCGAGAACCACTGGTCTATAATATATGTACCAAATTTGTGCTCAATCAAATGCACCATTTAGGAGCTATCATGTTCACTCACATAGATACTTCTCTGTAAAAATACCATCAATGAATTCAGAAGACCTCAAAATGTATAAATACTTTGAAGTCTTAATTTTTTCATGATTGCAATGCTTTCCTTACATGGTATATGTTCAGAAAGTAAAAAGTTATGAATATAGAATTCTCTTAAAGTATACTTTGGGGGCCTAGCCATTCATTGGAAATCCCTCTACTTCAGTTCTCCTTTTTAAATTTGTCTCTTCAATTGTGGGACAGTTTATACAGTGCCTACAATGAAAACTCTTAACTATCATTTTTTTCCCCAATGCTTAAGGAAATAGCAATTATGAATGTTAAGGCTAATTAATAATGAAGCTGTTAATATGATAATGAATTAGGGCACTCTGCTGCTGCAAAGTCTCATAAATCCGCTCACAAACTAAGGATCGGCAATTTTCTTTTGAATTGTCCTTAAATTTTGGGATGATCTTACTTTTATGGTATGTAAAAAGGAAAATTATTTTCAAAAGTATTAATGAAAAAAGTTATTTTCTATTAATCAAATAAGTGTGCAAATAAAAAATCATTGCATAATGGAAGAATTAATTTTGACAGTAAAAAAATAAGTTATTTGCAAATGTTAACTTTATTATTATATAAACACAAAAAGAAAGTTAATTTCATGAAGTAATCTAAAGCTTCACTAACAGTTCATAAGGTACTCATGGATAGGATATGCTAAATTTTTAATTTTTTTTCCCAATCTGTTAGTATATCCAATAGCAAAACAAGATGCATGTTAGCTGGTACGAATAGTCTTTTTATAGTAAAAATGTATCAATATTTAAAAAATAGAAGAGTTTATATCTTACAATCAAGAACAGTAATAAGAAGCAGTATTTTTGCTAGAGAACTGTACAGATAGCTAGGCTCTTGGCAGTAGTGATCTCTAAATAAAAACTGACCAATTTTGGTTTTCAGAAAGGAGCCATCTTTTGATGTTAAAAACAAATATGATAATATTTTATTTTTTAATATTAAACAATTTATTAATTTGCTTTAGTTTACTGTACTTATGAATTGCATATCAGTAAGAACTTAATGAAGAAAGAATAACTTTTTTGAAAATTAAGGGTAATGTAATAACTGATGTTTGTAGTGAAGAATAAATTTCACATATTAGTAGTAAGAATATGTTTGCTTTCAAAGAAAAATATGTTAAAGATTTTTATGAATGACTCCTAAGCATTTTGTGGAAATCAAGTTTAATATTTGTAAAAGTAATATAGGAAAGAGTATCAGGCTTATATATTTTTGCTATCAATGGTGAATTTTTAGAATTAGAATATTCTTAAAATACTCTGATCTCAAATGAGTTAACAGCATTACATTGTCACTTGTTTTATTTTTGTGTTAATATCATTAAATATATTAATTATAGAACAGGAACAATGAATGGGAGGGGTAAAGAGATACTGAAATAAAAAATACATAAATCTGAAAAATGCAATTATTTAAAATTTGAGGATTGTCACAAGAAAAAGTTAAATATGCAAGTAAAACATTTTCTACAAAGTACATATGATAGACTTATCAGTTGAATGATATTGATTTTATCTATCAGGTTAATACCTCTCAAAAAAATATTCAAGTAATAACCAATTGTATTTCAGTTTTGTGAATAACTAATCAGTTTTTGGAAAAACACAAAATTAGAAAGCAATATGAGGAGTTGTTATTGTATATGATCATTCACTTTTCCAGATAATAATGTTTTAAATATGAAATTGACATGGAAATTCTGATTGTGCTCGAATGCTTTTTTTTTTAATAATAAGAGTACATAACTTTTATTATTAATAATTTGTAAAAATAATGCTTGATAGATAAATAGATATAATTTAGAATGGGATGTATATGTTATGGCTTTCCATTCTTGCAATCCCAATCCTTCCTTCCCTGATGTGTAATGCAAAAGTACACCCTCTCAGAAAAGTATTTGAGCATAAGTCAAATTTCTTATATGTATTTCATATTTGAAATACTTTTTTCCTGTAAAAGTGAATTGCCATCATATAATAATAATATTTTACTTTTATTAAGTTTGCCGTTTTCTCAAAAACAAATTAGTTTTGTAGGAAACTGCTCAAATATTTTTTCGAGTGGTTATCCAGTAAACTAAAGCGTTATAATAAATTGTTTTGTTTTGAATATATTAATTTATATATATATCCACTGCTTCTGAATTTAATTTATATATATATACATATAAATTCAGGGGGAGAAAATGAAGCTGTGATTTAATGCTCTTTTCACAAATTATTTGCTTTCATCACCACAAGATGATGGCAGCAAAAAATGTGTCTCTTACCTGAAAACAAGTATTGTTTTCATAGTGTGATTATTAATCTTCTTTTCTTTATATTCCACTCTGCAAAATTTATATATGGATGAAAGTAAGGATATGGCATCCACTGCTTCTTCAAAGAGTGGGAAATGAAGTGACTGTGTGCACAGGAAGTGGGGTCTTGACTCAGATTTAACCCATTTATGTCCAGACTATTTGCATGACTTTCTCCAATTTTTGCTGATGAGAGCAATGATGGATAAATTTCTGATATCGAATGCATGAACTAGTGATAATTTCTATAAAAAAATTATTTATAAGATTGAAAATTTTACATCCTCCTATGTTATGTTCATCCTCCATTAGGTACATTGACTATGATCCAGTGGAGGCTTGTGGGTTATTTCATTAGAGGTTCACAGCCCTTCACTCCCTTGGAGACCAGAATAGGAATATGGAGGAGGCATGAGGGGGAAAAGTGAAGCTACAACTATATAACCAATTTGCGTTCCCATATTATCCTATGAGACGATAGCCGTTATTTAACGCTTAATTTAACAGTAAATAGATCGTCCTTGCAAATCATTTTTGGTATTATAGAAATATGGGATTATGGGTAGCATGTTGCAGAATGGACCTTCTAAAAGGGTTCCTTGGATACAGTGACAGATTTCCTTAAGGCAAACTAGGCCAGGGACAGACGGAAGTTTTTAAAAGAAAAAAATTAAACAAGTACCTACTTATTTAATTAAAATAAAATATTATTAGCCGGCAAGCATGCACTGGCCCGTACAAATTCATATTTAAATAATTTACATGTCAGTATGCACGACCACTTTTAAATAGAAATTCATATCTTGTTGCACACCAGAGTCAGAAATTGGAATATGGAGGAAACATAACTAGATCTGAGGAGTTTTTGAGTCTACTAGTGAACATTACTATCTTGTTGCACACCAGAGTCAGAAACATAACTGGTGCTGAGGAGTTTTTTAAGTGTGCTAGTGAAGATTTCTATCTTGTTGCACACCAGTGTCAGAAACATAACTGGTGTTGAAGAGTTTCTGAGTGTGCTAGTGAAGATTCCTATCTTGTTACACACCAGTGTCAGAAACATAACTGGTGCTGAGGTGTTTTTGAGTCTGCTAGTGAACATTCCTATCTTGTTGCACAACCAGCGTCAGAAGCAGAACTAGCGATAAGGAGTTTTTAAGTGTATTGTTACGAATTTTCGGGGCAACCCGCTGTTCTGGGGTTTAAAATTCGTATTCTACGTGTCAAATAGTTAGATTTTGCTTTTTGTTGCATCAGAATCAGTCAACTAGAACCGGAGATACGGAGGTTTGGGTTTCCTTATTGATTAGTATAGTGTTTCTTGAAATCTCGAGAAATATTGGACCTAGGCTTTTGGTAACCTCACTTTGGGGACTTATTTTTGGTGCCAAATTTTTGCAGTATTTCACCAAAAGTCGCCAAGCTTGACTACATTTTGATCATTTGGTGCGATTTTCCCAATGGGGCTCTTAAAGTTAGTTTTTCTGCATTAAAATCACATAATAGCCTAATGATTCAGCTGTATTCCTATGACATAATTCATGCTTTGGGAACCTTCGGGAAATTTCTAATAGCTTCTGCGTCATCTATAAAAGGGGAGCTGGTTGCCCAGTCAAAAACAAACTCGATGAACCTAATCCGAGCTCAGTTTATTTCATTTGAAACTAATCACACTCAGTTTTGTATATGAACACTCTAGTTTATAAACTGAATGCATTCAGTTTCCTTTACGAATATCTTAGATGGAAACTTGTTGCAAGAGTGTAACTCGTTTTGCGTTTGCGAATGCGGCCGAAGATACAGAATTTTTCAAAGGTAATCCTTTTTTTTATTTTAGTAATTTCAAAATGCATATTTTTAGTGGTGAAATAGATGTTGATTTAAACCGTTATTATCGAAATTTGAACTTCTATTGCTAAACTCTTTTGAAAAAATGCAAGTTTGAGTTGAAATTTGTAAATTTTGATCTGTGCACTTCAATTCCCAGACAGCACAGCAAACTTGCAGCAAGCTTGATTTATCAAGTCAATAAGCTTGAATTAAGCTCGAAAATTTCAAGCGTGTAAGCTTAATGCAAGCTTGAATCAAGTGTTCTAGTTTACACTTGCCCAGCTTGCATTAAGCTTGGCATAGCAAGCTTGAATCAAGCTTAAAAAAACATTTCCCAAATAGACGGGGCGCCGGTCGGCAAACTCGCCCCACATATTTTACTTTGCCACGCAGTTTCCCCCTCTACGCTGAAATTTCAATTTAATTTAATCAGTTTCCATCAAGTGTTCGTGGCTAGAATAGAACCCGGGACCTTTCGGTTGGGAGGCGCGCTATCCGTTCAGCTACCAAGCGGTCACGCAGCTATGACTAAAATTTGAAGTGACTAACACGCCGTTTTCTGGCCAGATTGATGTGGGCGATATGTTATTTGTTTTTTTTTTTTATTTTTCCATGGGATGCATCAAAATTAAAAAAAATTTATGTGCGATTTAGAGACTTTCCTAATAGGGAAATAAACATAATATAAACTTAAGAGCAGCACACGTTTTAAAACTTTCAGTACCGCAACACTCATGAGCAATACTGCTGGCCAAAATCGGGACAAACGACTGATTTTGAAATCAATTTCGTAGTATAATTGTATTTTATTTTGAAGAATTTCCATATTTAGATATATAGAATCTTTTTTTTTAATTCTATGGTGAACCACCCATAAAGTGAAGTATATTAACTAACTAAATTGTGTTAATTATATTAAAATTTATTTTTAGGGCTAATTAATTAGTTAATGGAATTACTAATGTTAATTAGATGTAAATAAAACTAAAACTCCCCTCGTGTTACACTTCACAGGGGCTTATCCCATTCATTCCTTCCCCTTGCGTGTTCTAATGTCCAGGTTTTGTGCATAATAAACAGAGCCCGATCAATACAACTGTGGGCCCTGGGCAGAAGAAAAAAATTGGGCCCTTTGCAATAACCCCCCCCCCCTAAAAAAAAAAGATTATGATCGGTTCATACTGAAAGTTTTTTAAATATCTTACCCATTCTTAGCACAAATTTTGTGTGGGGGAATGAATGGGTTTACTTACTTAACACAAATTTTGTGAAGTAATCTGAAATCAAAGAAACAGATAGTTAAACGTTACTTCGAAATGCTATATCACAGTTACTAACATGTATGGAATACAAACACTTTAGTCATTTTTGTAAATATTTCTTAAAATAACAAATAATTGAAAATATTTGCTATTTTTTAACGCTAAAAATTCTCTTTACAAATGTGGTTAGTTTTCGTACATATTGGAATGCTATATCGATATAGAGCATTTCGAAGAATTAACAATAAGTTTAAATTAATTTATACAAATGTAAATTTGAATTATTTTCATTGTTCATACTTTATAATTAAAAAAAAATTATTTAAGTTCTGATTTTTTTTTTTTTATCCTTTGTAATTTTATTTTAGAATTACAAAAGTGCAAGATGTAAGATTTTTGGGCCCTAAAATCTGTTGGCCCTGGGCAGTTGCCCCGTTTGCCCTGCCGGTAATATGGCACTGGGAATAAAATAAAACACATCTTTTACGAACTTTCAGCAAATTTGAAGAACGCTAGACAATTAATGTGCATTCTCTTTCACAGATGGCGCCATCAGCGTACTTTCGAGAGCTAAAGTCAAGCTTGTATTAATACATCAAATTCAAGGAAATGTCAAGCTTGATTTAAGCTTATGTGCTGTCTGGGTTATGGCCACTCTTTCTTTTAACAATCTTGTTGGTTTTATATAGAGTATGTACTAAAAACTCTCCTCAGCAAAAGTAACTGGCGTGAAATGTAAACAAACACGTCTTCTAGTCGGCGGAACTAAATAAATTTGTTCGTAAAGGCAAAAGAAACTGACACTCCCCACTTCAATCCCAATTTCAGAACGTTTTTCAAATTGTCCCCAATTAAATTATTGTTAATTATTTCATTAATTATAAATGTCCCAGTTTTTTTCAAAATCGGGGACATGTAACAGATTCTATGTTAAAAAATCTGGTCATTCCTGTTTTCTTAGGAAAGCTCCTGCGACCAGTTGTTTGTTTGTTTACCCCCATAGAAAAAATAGGGGATGGCCGCTCCTTTCTATTTTTTCCTCCATATTCACTTCCGTAGACTGGAGATTCCAAGGAATCATCGAGATGTTATCTTGTGCGAATGTACATAGTGCTCCCAAACGGGAACTCAGCAAGATTCGAATGCCAAGATTCGAATTAATGATTCAACTGATTGAATCATTGTCTATATCCACATACATCCACAACACAACAGGGCACTGTTTTGTTTCTATGAAATTATTTTGTGTATTGCTAATTTCTTATACTTGATATAGAATTAGAAATAATTTAAAAATGACAGTCAACAAATCTCTTGTATATCCTAGCATATTTTAATTAGCTTTGTCAAATGCATACAGATGAAGAAATATATTGTGTTTTTTTCTTTTAATGTTCGGATTTTGCCATTACATTTAAAATATGGTTCTCTTAAATGTTTCTATTGTAAGAGTTCGCGTTCTAGGTAAGACAAATGTATTATCATTAAATGTATACATGTGTATACGTTAAATATGCGATAACTGCTCGTTTTAACTGTGGGTTGCAAAATTATCTAGTGTCACTTATAATTTAATATAAATAGCTCTGGTTCCCATAATGTGCAGATGGATAAATCCATTGATGTATTTTTTAGTTTAGCAAAATGCCAGCATTATTTTCGAAGGGGGAGCCCTACAGCAATGGCCGGACCCACTGATGTTTCTTTGGCCTTGCAAAAGACTCAGTAGTATCATATTCTCAAGAGGAACCTCCATAGCAGAAAATGCAAGACGAACGTTGCAGATTATTATCATAAGAATGTTGTGTATGGATTCTTTTTTATGGTCGTGAGAAGAAAAAGCTGTTGCAGATTGACATAAAACGTTATGCTTTTGGGGAGGGACCACTGCAGCCATGACTAGACCCACTGAAGTTTTTTTTTTTTTTTTTTTTTTTTTTTTTTACGAAGTACCAATGGTAGCATACTATCGAAAGGGGCCTCGTATTACATTCAATTACTCAATTTTTTGTCATTGTTTATTTTTAAAAGATCATTGATTAAAGTTTTTCGTAAATAAAATATTATATTTGGCAGATTTTAATGTTTCTTAAATTCTTTTTTTCTCCTCTTAAAAAATGCCGGAACAGCTTTAGTATGGTCCCTTTTTGGCGATTTTTTGATTTGGCGACAAAATCTTGTCACCAAACCCAAGTTTGCCTTGCCGATGCCAATGGTAAACAATATGGGGGATCGGATGGCGCTGGTTCCGAGATAATTGATCGTCGCCATTAATTTTGCTATGATTTATTTTAATGGCTTTTAAATATTTTTATGAAAAAAAAAACAGATAACAAGCTTACATGTACATATAGATTTGGTTTAATAACTTTTCTTTTTGTGTGAGGGGGGCTGTGCCCCCCCCTCAACCCCCCCCTTTCTCTTTTTAGTAGATTAAATTAAACAATGCAAACAAATAATATTCTAAAGGCAATACCTCACAAAAATAACAAATAAAAAAGACAAAAAAATTAAAATACATTTTAGCATTCTGACAAAAGACTACGTAAGCAAAATAAAGAACTAATTCAAATCATAACGAACAATGCTTATCTCATACCTTAATTAAAATCGCTAAATTGTTTCAATATTGAAATAATAAAATCAAAATATCAAATATTATATTAATAACGGAATTATTTGTTGCTCCTACCATTAACAAATAAACAAAGGTAATAATAACAAATAAAAAGAATGTTTATTCATAATGTTTATTCATAAAAGAATGTTTATTCATAATAAAAATAATGTTTATTCATACAAAACTGTATATAAATAGTTAGTATGAACCTGAACATCCATTTTAAATTTAAAAAATAATTAAATGATAATAAAATTTAATGTAAAATAAAACCATAAAGCACATTGTAATGGCGGATCACAGCACTCAAACCTCGCGGGCTAAGATATACGGGGCTCAAAAAGTTCATGAAAGGAACAAACGGTCGCAATTCACCGGACAAACACGAGCGCATCCGTGACGTCACGGAAGAATCCACTTTTCGCCTGAGGTTAGGGTTACCACTCCGGAGCATCCGACGGCGGGGTTACCATATTGGCATCCTTTATCGCGCCAAAAGGACCATACTAAAGCTGTACCAAAATGCCTACGTTAGCATGATCATATTGTAACGTGTTTAAGAAATTTGTTTATAAAGTGTCAGTAAAATTTTAAGTTGCGAGTTTTACAAATTTTGTTTTGCCAAAGTGCTTGTTTTGTTTTTTGAAAATGGAATTTTCTGTATCTGCTCTTGTGATGGTTTGTCTAAGATTCTTGTAGTAAACATAAAAAATGTGGGACTGTATTTAGAAGCCCGTGCTGTTTATGTTTTTGTATTGGTGATGATTGAGTCGCATTCCTCAGGCGATGAATGACACCATTCTTGAGATCCATGGTTTGATGTTCTGTTAACCCTGAAGACAGGGGTATTTCATTTTTATTGTCGGTTATTGGTAGAATAAATATTTGGAATTCGAAAATTTATTGTGTTATGCATAGGAAGGAATGAAATATGTTATGAGCCAACCATTTTGCATGATCAGCAAAGTATTTTAACACATTAAAATTGAACATATATTCCACTAACAAAAACATTAAAACAAAATACACTGTCCATATTTAACCTAAAAAACATCAGCAAATTCAGTAACAGGCAATTTAAAATGAACAAACAGTGGACCGTTTTTAACTAAAAAAAACTACAGTGGATTAAGCAACCTAGTTGTACACCTCACATAATGTTAGTATGATTAGGATAGCACATAAATAGCACTTATGACAACATAAAAACATCAAATATCAACTTAAAATTCTCATTAAAAACCTTAAATATTGCAAAGATTTGTTTAAAAAAAGCACTTACCTTTATTTTTTTTAATTAACTGCTCAGAAATGTCCCTAACATCCACCGGCTTATAATGTAAAATCAGCATGCTTTCTTTTATTTAGCTTTATATTCACACCATATTTCTAACAAACATATACAAACATTCTTTTCATACAATAACATAACATTTCATTCCCTTCCATCCATAACATGAAATAATTTCAAATTCCCAAACTGACCGATACGATACAGGTCTTTTTATGGTTGCCAGTCAAAAATACTACCGGAAGGTTACTTGACTCCCACTGTACATCGCCCACCCTGGTGCCAGAACCATCACCAAATGAAACATAAACACAAACAATAATATGTAAACAAGCACCAGATACAGAATATAGTCAAAAAAAAAAAATAAAGGTACTGTAATTTATGGAAGAAATGCCGCAATGTTTATGATATTTAAAATTTTTTTTAGCTGATTTTAGTGAAAAATCATAAAATTTATTTAATAATAATTTTATCAAAAGATGGCACCACCACAAATCATTTTCTTTTTAGCGGTTCATGGAGCACAACATAACGAATCAGAATGTTAGCCTACCCCCTTAAAAAAGTGGTTTGATGGGTTGGGTACATAAATCCATCCGATGTCTCCTCAATTAAGTAAAAAAAAATTCTTATTTCTGCATTTTAGAAATATAATTAAATTTTAATGAGGTTTTTAATATATATTTTTTGATCGGTTAAAGTTCTGTAAAATACCGCAAAAATGCACTGCCCTTGATTAACCGCACCACTATGCTCCAACGAACTTCCATTGTTCTTTAAATCCTGAATCTCGGCCAAAACTAGTCTATGTTGTACGTGATGCGAGTTAAACCTTTTTATGCACCCCGCCTTCGAAAAAAAAGTTTATAAGTTATTTGTGGCGTGCAGCTTTGCGCCCTGTGAAGGAACACTATGAATAAACACTGCCTTATGCTATTATTCCAGTAAAAACTCAACTACGACTAATTGGCATGCTCAGGAAATGCCGAGTGCTTTTAAAATCAATCCCAATGTTTGCAATAAATAAATAGAAACATCAAGAGTTATCACATAAAATTCAAAGTTTAAAACAAACAATTTGCGGAAGCAAGCTCATTACGTAATCAATAGCTGGCCGTCCAGGAAAAAATGTTTACTTTTGACTGGAGTCTCTTACTTTCTCACCCCTCCTCTCTTTCGTTTTAATGGAGCATGCTCTTAGACTATTCGAACTTATTGTGAATGCAAGAAGTTTTTAAAAAATTATTTGTTTCTATAAATTTGCTTTTGTGAATATAAAATTGATATGTTTTATATGAAATCAGACACTTATTATTTGAAAATGGAAATCATAAGCTTCTTAAAATAGCAGTAAATATTTTAGAATTAATTGTTTCATCAATTCATAATTGTCGCGAATTAATTGTTTCATCTATTCCATCTGTGGTTTGCAGAGGAAGATGATAAATGCCAACGATTCTAATGCGAGAAATTATTCTGGAAATTGTCCCAGAGTAACTCAGTGGTAGAGCAACTGCACGTTATGCGGCAGTCCTGGGTTCAATTCCCAGCTCTGGAATTTTTCGCATAGTTGGTAAAAAATAGAATTATCAGCCTAAACACTCCAACTTGCCTAATAGCAGTAAATAGTTTAAAACATTATATGGGAAGCGAAAAAAATGGAGATATTTTTACCGTTTATCCCCCCCCTTCCTGAAATATATCCCAGTGCGGCATTTATGTTTTTTTTTTTTTTTTTTTTTTTTTTTCCGGGGAGGGGGAGCGAGAGATCGCAGCTGAGTGTGGTATTTCTGATGATTTTCTAGTTAATTAAGCTCATTTTCATAGTGTTGTGTTTCTTCCATAAATTACGGTATGTGCTTTTTTTTAATGAATCTTTCCGATGTTTAAGGTTTTTAGTGTGCAGTTTAAATTGATATTTGATGTTTTTATGTTTTTGTTAGTGCTGTTATGTGCTATTTTAATCTAATCATACTGACTTTATATGAAGTGTACAGCTAGTCTGCTTAATCCACAGTAGTTTTTTTGAGTTAAAAATGAGCCAGTGTTTGCCCAGTTTACATTAGCTGTACAACTAGGTTCCTGAATCCATTAGTTTTTTTAAGTTAAAAACGGTCTGCTGTTTGCTCATTTTAAATTTACTTGCTGAATTTGCAGCCATTTTTTAGGTTAAATATGGACCGGTGGGTGAAGATTTTTGAATATTTTTTAATGAATTTGATGGTTTTGTCAGTGTAATTTATGTGCACTTTTAATTTGTTTATTATTTGACTTTGCTTTATTGATTGTGCAAAATGGCCAATGATAGTCGCTGGAGCTTGGCAACTGCCAAGCTCTAGTGGCTATTGTCTTTTTGAAAGTCTCAGAATAGGCACAGTTTACTAAAATAAAATAAGTATAACACCAACTTCATGATAAAAAAAAAAATTATAATAATACAGTAAGCCTCGCCATAACAATATTTGATGCAACAATAAATCCCTCTGTAATGATAAAATTTTCGATTTCCATGGAAATTCCATGCAATATAATCTCTCCTTGATATAACGATACATCCTTCTAGAAAGAACGATGACTTTTTTCGGTCCCTTAAGTATCGTTGTATCGAGGTTTTACTGTAATAATAATAATGTTCAAACAGAAGAAAAATGAAATCCTTTTAGTATTAAGTTTGTACACAATTCCTCACTTAGAGATTTTAAGTACTGAAACAGCCATGATTTACCAAAAATGTTTAATCTTAAAAATGAAATTTTTTTGCTAATGACTTTTTAAAATTGGACTTTATTTATCTCATTAGACTTTTTCATATACAGGGTAACCCTAAAAAGGTATTTTTGTCAATATTTTTAATTATGCAGACCCTTATAAAATTCATGACTAAAAAGTAACTGCAAGTTGTTCGAAAACTTTTTCTAGTTGTAAGTTTAGTGCTTACTGTACTCATCAAGCAGTTTGAAACACCGCTTCCCATGTGCCATTTTGAAGTTTTTAACACCTCATTAAGAAACCTTACTCATTTAAATACTGAATATACTTGTAAAAACTATTACAAAAGTGTTTGATTTTATAGAAATCCTTATGAAGTTCTTGGCTTGAAGAGTACATGTTCTACTAGAGATATAAAGAAAGCATATATAAAACTTTGTAAAGAAGTAAGTTTCAAACATTTAAAGTACAGACATGATAGGTTAATTGAAGTAAATTTAATGCATAAAGAAGTTATCTTTTTTCCCTAATTGGTTAATTGAGAATGTTGTGATTATAAATGAAAAATATTGGTAATAAAATCTGGTTAAGAAGCCCAGTGGCTTGATGGTAGCGCATTGCGCTGCATTATACATGATATACTTTTGAAAATGTACATACACTTTTTAAGAATCAGAAAATGTCAGCTTAACAAAGACTGTTATAATATAAATAACAGTCTTTGTTACCTATAAATTGTTTTTTTTTTTCCCTAATGGGCAGGCACTGGCCACAAGCCTTTGCCATCAACGGCCCTAGTTACTGTCCATTTTATTATGGGAGCACCCAGTGGGCGGACAGCACTACCCCCTATGAAGGGACGGACAAGTTAACATCCATGCCCAAGCCGGGATTCGCACCCGGACCCATGGCGTGATAGAATGGTTCTCTAGCCACTATACCACCTGGGCGGCACCTATAAATTGTGAAATATCAATTTTATCATAACATCAGAAATTCAATTTATATATTTCTGCACCATTGAAGTATCGTGATCTTCAAAAAGCATCCACAAAACATCGTCCACTCTTGATTTTTAAGGGAGTAATACCGTAAGCGGGGGCAGGTTGAGTTGCGATTTTTTTTTTTTTTTTTTTTTTGTCGCCAATGTCTAACCTTGGCGACTTTTTGTTCTCGCCAAACAAAATGTAAACGCACATAGATACATAGGGAACAAAATACCTCAAACTACAAAACACTTATCTAAACACCTTATATTTAAATAAGGTACACATATTTCAAATGCAATAAAAAATAAAATAAACACAAACAAAACACTACACACATCCACATTAACTAAACACACAAAACTTACACTACTAAAATCAGGATAAAATCAAAACTCATTACAAACAACTCAAAATCCTCATCTTTTGATTCACATTAAATTAAAAAATGTACATTAATTCAGCATACAAAAATGTACGATAGCAATCCCATGTATTGAATAAAATCTTTCATGTTTTTTATAACCCTAAAAGTTTCCATCTATCCTTCCCAATTCACAAAAAATAACACAAAATACTAAAACATTTATATAAATAAACAACCATAAAACAATAAAAATCCTCAACATCAAACCAATATACACTACAGCAAGAAATAAACAAGAGCACATACCTCAAAATTTTCACTAAATTCCTCATTTAATGATACAGACATACCTTATTCTTTGTTAACATCAAACCTTTATCACAAAATAAACCCATTAAATACCATTCAAATAAGCGAAATTTCATCTTACCACGGCACAATTTCTTCATCACAAGAATTTTCATCTTTATGCCAGTATCCACTCCATCAATGATACATATCATAAAATAAAACGAATTCACTTGAACGTTACACAACTTTTCTACATTTAATATAAAAATAACCATAAATTTTATTTCCCCCCCCCCCCAAAAAAAAACCTGCAAACAACATTTCACAACAAACTAGTAATGCTAAATTGCCAGTCCCGCCACGTTCAAACAGATTGGTTACAGTTAAAATCTTTCAACCAATCACATAATTCCTTCAAATCATACAGTTCCCAGTTAATTTCTTAGGCCAATCACATAATTTCTCATGACATCATGAAACAACAACACAACTCTGCACAAGGGTTGCTAAATACCTCTTCTCGATTAGCAACACTGACAATCCTGTTTACTTATCATAAGCTTTGGCGACCTGCCCCCGCTTATGGTATTATTCCCATTTTTAATATTAAAATTTTGCAGCAGTACACAGGTGCTGAAGCATGGACGACAAACTGTGTGCGAGAGAGGCTGTAGAGTGTGTATAGGGATAAAAATTGGTGCTGCTGCCACTATATGTTGCATCAGGGTTAGTTCAGATTTGGAAAGCCAAGGAAATGAATTTTAGTCAGGGCCATAAAAACAAAGTCCGGGATATTCAATGAGGAAGTCAAGGAAATGGAAAAAAAATGATTATGTGACAAACTTGTCAAAATATTTGCTCTGAAAGTACATTTCTTTATATAATCTCAACATTATTTTATTCTTGTGTAGTTGTAGAAAAGATTCTACTTGAATTTTGACTTTCTCATCTAACCTTCTATATAATTTTAAAATGTGTCATTTATTGTTGCAGAAACTCTGCTTAGTTTCCAGTCGAACTTTTTTCAAACAATGGGCTTAAAAGCCCATTGTTTGAGTAAAGTTCCACTAATCAGTCCTGTTGACTGGACAAAGTACAAACTTTATTATTTCTAGAAATTCAGTGAATAATTGGCTGTGCTCAGTTCACAGGAATTAACAAGCAATAGTCCTGCGGTGGTCTGGGTGCTAAACTCCATTCCCATAAGAACACGGCAAGTGAAGCTGCATCCAGCTTGGCCAATGTTTGGGAGGGTCATCTCCCTCTCGGCTCGTCCGCTGTGGAACCGTGTACGCTAATGGGAGCTGGTGCACGTGAAATCTGTCGTGACTCCAATGTCCTTCAAGTTGCCGATTTCAGGTGGTGGTTGGTCCCTCATCTGGAATCGGTTCAAAATTAGAGACCAACAAATAGAAGTCTAACCCCCTCGGCAGCGATGGCTCCCCTCTTTCCATGGATAGTGTCATCTATCAATGGACACGATAACAACAACAAGCAATAACTCAATTTATAACAGTTAACCAATCACGCTGGCAGCTTCTGCGTTATTTAAATGGAGGTTCACAAAATGAATTTCAAAAATTAAATACGCAGATATATATATATATATATATCTGCGGTCTTACATTTTGTACTTTACATTTACATGCGGTCTTACATTTCGTGACCAAGATAAGTTTTAGCAATTAAATTTTATTTCAGTTTTTTTTTCAAAGGATAATATTGAAAAATATAATTGCTTTAGCTTCGAAACACTTATTTTACTCCCATCTTAATTATTTACACTAGTTTGTAAAAAATATAGTAGTGAAAAATGTTTTAAATAATAAGTAAATGAAAAAAAAAATGGATAACAAACCAATGGAGAATCCAGAAGAGATAATCACAAAAAAATGTTCTGTGCGCACACTGAAAATATGTGAATGAAATGATATCAACAGCATCTTACTTCTTCCACAACTCTCTCCGCTTTTGTTCTCAGAGAGTGGTTCAAAAGGGCATTTCTCCGATCCCATGCGCTATCAAAGAAATACTGTGCTGTAGTAACCTACAATAAAGTGCGTTTTCTATAATAAGCATATTTAATAATAGTGGGGGCTGGGGAGAGTAAAACTCACATTTTAAATTCACAAAAATCTAGAAGTGTACGTATATATTTTTTAAATTTAATTTGTTAATGTTTTTAGTTTTTCCTTTAGGGGCTCGTGTTGAAATGGAGGAGCTGCCACTGCACAGAAGCTTCCTCCAGTACTCCATTTTGTATACAATAATATCCTTTCACATACTACAAGGATACTATCCTGTGCAGAATTCTTAACTTCTCAGAATATAAAAATACAGAAATACCAAGAGGCAATTCAAAATTAAGTTGCTTGGATGCGAACTCCTTTTTTATAATCTCACTGAACTTTCAAGAAATTCCTACAGCATTCCAATTCTAGAAATCCCACCACCACCAATCATGCACCTGGATTGCATAATACTATTGCTATTGCATATTTGCCAACTTGTATGGTTTAGCCGTACAGTGTACGGATTTTGAATGTTTTGTAAGATTGTATGATTTTCCAAAGAAAACACAGTAATATCTATTTCAAAACATAAGTTAAAATTTACTTAGGTGATCCAAAATGTTCCTTTTTGGTTGACTTTCTCGCTCAGAGTTGCCAATTAAAAACTTTAATGCATTAAAAAGAAATTTGATCATCCCCTTAGAAAAATAGAAGTGGAGGGACACAAACTATCAAATTATAAAGTAGAAGTATGCCATACCCCCGAGCCTCTCCTCGACTACACTATGTGTTTTATCAATAAAAGAAATGTTTAGCAAATAAACTAAATATATTCATGTTGTTTCCTTGATATTTTAGCTTTAGTAGATATACTTATTGTGTAAGGCGGTGAGATTGTAAGATTTTCAAAAATGGAATGTTGGCAAGTATGCTATTGCATAATACTAATGCACAAAAGCATATTATAAGCCCCATTGGTAAAATCATGCCAAATGTCACAAAGCTTGATTACTTTTTGGTGAAATAATCCAAATTTGGCAACAAAAGTAAGTCTCCAAAACGGATGCCAGCTAAGTGATATTGCCAATATTTGGTGAGAAACTGCCAAACCTTATGTTATCTAATGGGGAAACCCAAAGATCCATATTTCACATTCTAATTAACTGATTAACATGGAACAAAATGCAAAATTTAATTATTTCAATCTTAGAAAATGAATTTTAGCCTAAATTTCACCTTAGAATAGAAGATCAACCTAAAAATTCATAACAATATGAGCATATCTTGTCTAGTTAATATGGTTACCATTTAAATTATTATCGAATATACTTTTCATTAAAATAGAGGAATGTCATAAAATTTTGTTTAAATATAATTATTATTAGGTTGTTTAAAAAAAAGGGTGAAATACATAAAAAGTAAACGAAAGTAACATTGATAATGAAAACACAAAGTCCATGAAAGCATGCCAGATAAAGTCAGGGAAGAATTATCTTTGAAATCTGTACCAACCCTGTACATACATACCTGTTTTTACTTTTAAAAAAGGTGGGGGGGGGGTCCATTATACTGGTCTTCTTGCACCACTGACAGTCTAACAATCTGGGAGTTTTGAATGGTTTCTTCCAGATGTAAGGGGAGTATGATTAGAACCCCTTCATAAGTCCTTTTCCGAAAGCACTGTCCTCCATAGGGAAATAACCCTCTTCTAGCTTTGCCTTAATCTTCTCAAAGCAGTCCCCCAATTTTCTATTCCTTAGATTAACATTCATCTATATAGGGAAAAAAGGACACAAAATTTAACACATTAAAGAGAAACAAGAATAATTGATTTTAGCTTAATTATTTTACAGGTTATTGTTGATTCTAATTATAGAGAAACCCTTAAAAACTTTTATTTTAATGTTTTATTATATGAGCCATTCATTTCACAAATCAATTAACTCCATAAAACAAAACGTTGAGAAATGTGATGAGATAATGTACATTGTTAAATTTACTTGCATGCACTTTATATTAAAAAAAAAAAAAAAATGTTTAATGGTGTTAATCTTTATTATTCAGGAAAGTTATTACTGTATTGAGTGCTTGACACTTAAATTTAAGATTTTTTGAATATGAGTTAATCAATGTGTACAGTGAATGACTTATATACCAGAAGGATAAATCACATATCAAAGTCATTTAGACTTTCTCTTTAACCCTGGGAAATGTAATAGTGGGGATTTTTCAAGATAAAGGGCCTCATTTCTGCATATTCAATGGAATAAAAACAGACACTTTAAGTTGAAAGCTCTGTGAACATCGCAGCACACATCACCCACCTTCCTAAATAATCACTGTGTCTTCTGCTTTCTTAAGGTCAGTGATTATACTATGCACCTAACAGGAATTAAACTTAATCAGTTAAATAGGGGGAGGGAGATAAGTAGTGCATATCATCATCATAGCACCATCAGTTAACATAAATTGGTTTTATTTTGCATATTGTAATTGCACATTGCATAAAATTTTGTTCTCCATAATTTTTGTTAAGTCATTTTTCTTTTTTAGTTACATCCTGATGTAAAACCTGGAGATGCATCTCAGCATAAAAAATTTATTGAATTAAATAATGCTTACAATGATCTTCTTGATTCAAAAGGCGAAAAAAAAATTGTTAGAAGAGAAACATCTGAGAAGCGTGATATTTTTTGGAGGCCCCCAAAATATAAAGCTGAGTAAGTCAACTTTGGTAAAATTTTCAATTATAAATTTCTCAAGGCATAAAAATTTACCTCTGACCATATGTGTACCAAAATTTATAATCCTGTTTTACTATGCATCAACTTAAGTCTAAACAATCTAAACTGTATTTAATTTTTTTTAATTTAAGATTAGTTACATGTAAGCATACTAAAAAATTATCTACATTATTTAAGCATAAGTTTGTATATCAACATATTTATATTCATTTTTCTTCTCCAAAATCTTTGTCTTTTATGATATTTATCCAGTTTGAATATTTGACTACTGTGGGACTTTCAGTAAAGAAATTAACAGCTTCAGTATATTTTTTGAATCAAAGGCTTACTTGTTTATGTAATTTTGTTTTCTCTGAAAATTTTGTATTTACAGCATGTCCATAAATTCATTCATTTGTGGGGCTTTCTACTTTTAGAATTTGAGCCTTAATAGCATTCTTATCTGAAAATTTAGCTTTTATGTTAAGTTTAGAGTTAAAGATATTGAAGCTCGCAGCAAAAAAGCTATCTCACAGCAAAAGCTTAAAGTTTTGCTATAACAGACACTTGTAGTTAGAATTCTCTCACTTTAAAATGATTGATTTAATAATCCAGAGAAGAACAAACAAAATAACCACTTTTCTTCTAAATAGTCTGCAATTTCGTATGTAACCTTAAAATACATCTGAGAGAAAGAAACACTCAAGTAATAAAGTTTTAAATACTCACAGTTAAACTTGCTTCTGTAATGAATGTAATGAATATTCGGCCACTATTTGGTATTTGGCCTATTCAGCTGTTTTGCCAAATATTCGATGAGCTGAATTTTGAACAGGTATTCAGCCAAATAGTTGTGGTGGAATATTGCTACATATTCAGCTGAATAATTTCAGAAAAAAATGCGGAAAAATATTTTTAACATGTATTTTTAAATGCATTTACAAATAATATTGCTTAATTCTACTTCAATATGTTGATTTCATATTACAAAATATTCTAAGTCATTGACTTTTAACCCTTTTGTGATTTTTTTTTTTTTTTTTTTTTTTTTTTTTTAACAACAGAACATTTTTGATAGCATAAACTATGAGAAGGGCACCCTAGAATGCTGAAACTAAGATGCTATATTTTTAGGAAAATTTTAAACACTGATTTAGGACCAGGACATACATGTCCCAGTAGTTTTCAATGAGTAATTTTGTAAAGAAAACCAATGATTTTCTAGTCATAAAAATTTAATTATGAATGTCCCCGGCATCGAGTCATTTTAGATTCAATTAATTTGTGCCTAAATTAAAAATAATAAGCAACTATTTCAAAAGTAACCGAAAAATATAATATCAAGAGAAATGATCACATAGGACTGTTGGAACAACGTGTTCCCACTATCTAAGACGAGAGGGACAAATATCCCGATAATAAAAATGGAAGTAAAACTTGCCACTTAGCAGTTTATCAGAGGTAATCCGCTTCGTGAGTAACTCATCTGACCTTAGATTTATGGATCAAACAAAATTTAATCGAAAATAGGCGGTAATTACCAAAACTAAACTATTTACGTTCGTACAGTATGGAATGAGCTGCTACAACACTTCAAAAACGCGGGAATTGCATTATGCATGATAGTGCCTGATGCATTTCCCGTGATGCCCTGTGAATGAAAATACCTTCAAAAATATTGACAGGACTGGTGGGAAAGTCTCCCATTAGACAGAGAAGCATTTCTGTCCCAAGAGACTTTTTTGAAATTTGCTTGGGATGTATGTGTCTCATTAGGCATGAAAGGGTTAAGCGGAATGAAACATAATCTGATGTATTTGATAATATTACAGAAATGCAGACTTTACTACTTGGCTTGATTTTCTACTTTTCTTTTTATGGGGTGGGGTTAAGGGGAATTTTTACAGATCTTCAATTACAAACATCATTATTTAACTTTGTAAAAGATATCTTTTCAATACCAAGATTTTTTAGTTTTACATATAATATACTGTTGTGTGTTTTTAAGTACCTACAAATAATATAAAATGAATTTGAATTAACCTTTATTTAGTATATATTTACAAATTTGAAAAGCAACATTTTATATTTACAATTAAAATAAAAATTTTAAAAATTTGATATTTGGCTGAATATTCGGCATTCGTCCAAATCACTATTCGTTACATCTCTATGCTGCAAGATCTGTTGATCCTGTGGCTATTTGGACTAATCTCATGGCATTCGCTGCGACTTATTACGAGCCCTGGTAGGTATAACCATGTCTAGATAATATAGATGAACATGTGAACACCGCTCACAGAAAATTTGTGAAGTTTGTAGGCTTTTACAAATGTAAAATATAATGTTTCTAATTAATCTTTTTTTTAATTTACTTAAAAATTCTTCAGTTTCAATAATTAAGTCCAGGGTGTCTACCACTCTGGAAAGTCTGGAAAAAGTCGGGAATTTGGAAAATGGGCCCGGAAAGTCTGGAAAAAACCGGGAAATTGGATAATGGGTCCGGAAAATTCACCAAAAACATAAATTTTTTTGTTTCGTGTCTTTTTTTTTTTTTTTTTTTTTTTATAATGCTTTCTCTCTAATTGTCAGGCTGGAAACCAAAAGCAACTTAACACATTTTTAGGACCGCGAAAGCATCTAGCGATGTGTTTGTATAAGGAGGGAAAAATGGGGGCTCATCAATCTTGACGGGAGGGTAAAAGACAACTTAGCTTACTTGATAACTTATGGCTTAGGACCGTATTTCCAAGAACAGTTAGTTAATTCTATCAGAAAGTGCGACTACTTCTGTTTCTCAATTGATGAAAGCTTAATACTGTATACTTCTGTTAAAATTGATTTCAAGAAGTTGTACAAAATATGCAAATATAAAGACAAGGATGCGACACGGAAAATTGGCGTCTCGCAAAACAGCCTAAAAGCTTTGTCTCATCTCGCAAAATCCCTATATTGTAATGTTAAAAATGTCTGTCTCGTCTCGCAAAAAAGCTGTAAATCTGTCTCGTCTCGCAAAAAATCATCTTGCGTCCATCCCTAGAGGGGGCATTGTGAATTTCCCAAAGTAAAATGCAGTGGTCAGGAATTTTTTTCCTGGGACCTCCCAAAAGTCCGGAAAAAGTCAGGAAATTGACTTTCTGCAATTTGGTAGACACCCTGAAGTCTTAATGATATTCTTGAATATGGTAGTATTGAAGCATCCTGAAACTTTTCCTAATGTTTATTTGAAACAATCAAGTTTTATTAACCGTTTAACGCACAATGATCATGCCATGAAACCACCTAATTCTAGGGCTTTCACTGCTAGTAAAAAAAAATTGTGCTGCTAGCTGTGTTAAAAAAGTTCTTTAGATCTGTTTCATGCAATGGGTGATTTGATTGACCACCATGTTGCTGGTAGTTAAATCAAGCGATGGCGGCTGTACTTTTTTAGCATTGGGCAACATATCCTTTTTTTCTTCTATATCGATATGAGAATGGCTGCACTTCAAAGGGTTAATTCAGATATGCAAGAACTATAGGATTTTTTTAATTCACTTGTGCACTTTACAAACATGAATAAAATGATTTTTGCAGAGGGCAGAGAATGAATTTGCAGAAATTTGAGAAAATACTCAAATTTCTTGAGTATTTTCTTAGAGGACTATAAAGAAATAAATAATTTTAAAAAATGAAATTATCTATTTTTGAAAATATCTATGCAAGGGAATTTTTTTTATATAATAAAAATTGATAAAAATGTTAAGCACATAGTTTTGTCAATTAATCAGTGATAATTTAAAAATAATAATGTAAAGAATATCAACTTCTGACAAAAATTTAAATAATAAAGCAGCTATTAAATAAATTTTAAGCAGTGTTATATTAAAAAAGACTTGCAAATCACAGAAGCTGTATTAGAATCACAGACCATAATATAATAGCTTTTTATTTAATTTCTTGCTTTAAAAATATTTTTTTATTCCACCATGTTTCTTGGCTTTTCATTGTCTTCTTGAACTGTTTGCAATCGTTTTTCATTATTTCACAGACCCTCCCGTAATGACTATGAACACTCCCAGGAGTCCGCAAACCACGGTTTATGAAGCTTTAAGTTAGAAGTTTTATATTATAGTCTTTAGTTACAGGATTCTAAAATGCATTCAAACTGACTTTCCACACTCAAAATACTGATGTTAAACATTAAAATAAATAAAAACTTTGTGAAAAAAATTACACATAAAAAGATACTTAGAACAAGATACAATCGTTTCGACTGAAAATTTATTCAGTCTTCATCAGTCAAAGCTCTTCGTCTAACAAAACCGTGGAAAGAGTTCCCACTGGTTAAAATTTTTTATTTGGGAATACCTTATTCCCCCGTACATGATATATATTTCGGTTACACACATAACCATCATCAGTCGTTTCTGGATCTCTCACTAATGGCGGCTTCCTTTTATATCTCTCCCGCAGGGATCTATAAAATTAATTTTATGTCAAACGATACTAATAAAGAAAATTGCTACATCGGCGTTACACAAAGGAAAATTAAAGAGCAAAAAAACGAACATTTTCAAGACATTAACCTCCAGAAACAAAGTACCGCTCTGGCCCGTTTTGCTTTGAAAGAGCCCATTACCATTGATTTTAAAAATATTTAAAAAAATAGCCAACTTTAAAAATAGTATATATGCCTACATTCGTGAGAGCTTAGAAATAATGACGACAGATAGCAGTATCAACGATGCGCTTCATACAATCGACCAATCATGGGATGACGTCATTCATCGAACTTTCAAGAAGAAGAACGAAGAGATATAAAAGGAAGCCGCCATTAGTGAGAGATCCAGAAACGACTGATGATGGTTATGTGTGTAACCGAAATATATATCATGTACGGGGGAATAAGGTATTCCCAAATAAAAAATTTTAACTAATTAATCCGCCGTATTAAATAATGTTTTATATGTTTTTATTATGAGTTCCCACTGTTTTGTGAAACGAAGAGCTTTGACTGATGAAGATTGAATAAATTTTCAGTTGAAACGATCATATCTTGTTTTAAGTATCTTTTTATGTGTGTTTTTTTCACAAATTTTTTATTTATTTTGACTTCTGTATAACTTGCCTATCTTTTTAGCCTTCTACTTCTAAAGTGTTTATTCAAACACTATATTTATGATACATTGAAACACTATATTTGTGATACATTGAATATTTTGTACTAAAATATAAAGAAAAATATACCTAGATTTGCACTCTATTTAGGGAATCTGAGAATCAGTGGACCTCAGAAAAACCTTGGTATGAAAAGGAAGAGTATCAAGAATATGTACGACGACGTAAGGAAAGAGATACAACTAGTGGCTTCAGAATAGCAAACATGTGGATTATAGCAGGCTGTTTTGTTCTTATGATTGTTGGCTCATTTTTGTATTACTTAGCATACAGGTAAATGTCTTTAAATTAAATTTTCCTCAAAGCTAAAAAAGTTAAATTGTTGAAAACATTGAATTTGGAATTTGTCTTATAATGATTCTATTGATGATAAACATCTCAATTTTTTACGTGTAATTTCTGGAGTATATGTATTAATAAGGCAATTTTTTTCTGCTGTGGACAGCCTAACAATGGACAGGTATGGATAATTCATGTATGGACTATCTGCAAATGTTGGATTGTGCTTTAACATTTATTAGGAAAATCATGCTAAATTAGATCAAACTATAATTGCATTTGTTATTTTATATTTTCAGTGTAAAGTTAAGCAGTTGTGTAATGATTTAGTGTAATCTCCATAACAGCAAATTTGATTACACAAATTAATTATTTCAAAAATGTCTGCTGAATACTTTTGCACTGGAAAGGTGATGTGTTTGTACAGATGTGAATTCTTGAAAACTCATAGTGTCTAGAAATTTTCTGGAACCAGTCAAGTTGTCAGATTGAAACACAAACTTTATTGCTTCTAGAAGCTTGCTGAACAATTTTCATGATACAGTTCACATATATTCACAATCATTGTATAAAAGTCAGTCAAATAGTAAAACTTCCTCAGAAGCCTCAACTGCTCCACTGTTTACATATAGTATTACACAATTCACAAACTACTTTCAAAATACAAAAAAAGAGAGTGGATCTTTTTTATTATTATTGAGAGCAAAAAATGCTTTGGAATATAAATTGACCTTGAGAATTAAATGTAAACTTAGAAAAAGAAATAACAAGCTAAAAGCTATGGAAAATTTTCACAAATGTATTACAAGCACTAAAAATATTTTAACTGAATGGAACTCGCGGCCAATTTGCTAATGTCAATGAAAAAAATACCAAGAGCTCATTTGACCACCTTTAAGATCAACCTATGTTTGCAAACTGTTTTGAACAATGAATTTTATTAAAAATACATTTGTTTGATTCTGCAAATTTATTTGTCCATAAATCACTGTTTTGAAATTCAACCATTTCCAAGTTACTAATTTGAAGCCAATCAAAAGTAGATAATTTAAGATCTTCAAATTTAAGTTTGTGCAAGTAAAATGGCTGACTGTAGTTTTCTCCATTTTATGAAATTGAGAGAATCTTTCATGAAAATTTTTTTTTTTTTTTTTGCATTTGCTAATACTGAAGAATAATGTTTTAAGACTTATGTTTTTGACATTAATAGCAAAATCTTATGATGATAGAAAATGTTTTTTAACTTTTTGTAGTAGTATTTCCTTTTTTTAGAATGTTTTAATTTTAGCATTTCTGCTGCCAGTTGCAAAAATTTGTAGACATCCAATTTTTATCAGCCTTAATTAATGAGTATTATATCTCACTTCTACAAAATACTTTTGAATGACCAAGTGAGTTGTAAAATCTTCACTTTTTATACATATTTTATATAAATATTTATATTTGGGTCATTCCATGTCAGATCAACCAGGCCATTACACCATCCGTCACAGATTTTGATGAAATTTGGCACATATGTACAACTTTTGATACTGATTACAATTATATCAATTATATTGAGATTAATTAAGGGATTCAAAGGTCATGAGCTTCCTAAGTTCAGATGAGATGTCCTGTCAGGCGGCATCTTGAATGACACTTACACACACATAAATAGCCATAACTTTCTTAAAAATGTGTCCTACAAACTTAAAATTTGTGTCTTATGCGAAATTAATCTGCTAGGAAAAAAACAAACAAACACTTATTTATCATTTTTAGATTAGAAAGTGTAGTTTATTTGAAAAAGTGTATTCTTTTTCTGCAAAAAATATTTTTTCTCTAAGAGGAAATATAAAGTAGATCTGTTTCTATTTAGTGAGTTTCTTTATTTCTTCTTCAAAGTTTGTTGGAATAAAATTTATAGAAACACCAAAAAACACTTTTATACTATCAGTAAAATTGTATATACTTTTTAAAAATGTTATTGTATGGATAAATTACCTTTAAGGAACTAGTACAATGCACTGATAATAAGGATGTGTGTACTTGTTCAGAATTTTATTTTTAAAAACTTTATCTGTAAAATACCCATTAAAATTTTTTAATCAGATGTTATAGCATACTTTTAACTACAGTGGACTCCACATAATGTGATCAGTTTGGGACACCGCGATTTTAATAACAATAACCGATTGATAACAATAAACGATATGCAAAATTAGATAAATTTACCCCCCCCCCACTCTAATTTACACGTACTAAATTTCAAAATAAAATGGAAAAACTCACCTTATATTTATGTACTGTATATTATCCTTTAAAACACAAGAATTGTATAGATAATTAAAAAAATTATCAATGGCTGTTTGTCTACAATTTTTTCTTAGAAGGTTATTAATAAATTGTTCGTATTCATAATGTTTTTTAAAGTCATCGGAGCGGTGTTGAACTCCACGTTTCAACACTTTTAATGCATGTCTCATTTCAATCGCATGCCAATTTTCTGCTGCTAGCTTATCGGCATCTTTTTGTTCGCCGTGAATTCTCTTGTAAACAATATTTTCGCGTGTCTTCCATCGCTGAAACCAACCATTTGTTGCAACAAAATCTTTTTTTCCCATTTGAGCAGCTAAACTTTCTGCTTTTTGTTGCATAAGGGGTCCCTTGACTGGAGCATCACGTTCTCGAACATTTTCAATCCAGAGTCTTAGAGCCTTTTCAACTTGCTCATCTTTACCAGCTCTATTACGTTTGCACTCCGCATTTTCATTTTGTTTATCTCTTCTAGTAAGTTCTTCACGATTTTTCAAAATTTTACACAATAAAGGCTGAGAAATGTTTAACTGCGCTGCAGCATTGCGCTGACTCATTTTTGGTAACCTGTCATAACGATTTAAAATTTCGATCTTTTGTTTTAACGTTAAATCATTTCGCTTTCTGGCTTCCATATCGACAAGCTGCATGTAAGGGAGCAAGGCATAAAATGTGAATACACTCCTTCTGAGTTCCGATAATGTCCAGTTCACATGCGCTGAAGATTGAGGGGAACTCCAGGGGTAAACAATGTATTGAAGGAAACGTTCTCATGAAAAAGGTTCCCGTTCCGTCTATCTATCATGTGAGGGCTGTGGTTTTATGGGTTACTGTTTGTCGGCTCATTCCGACTGGTCATAAGAAAAGCCATAAATTTTTCGATTACAATGCCCAGCAAGTGAAAATGGGCCAGAAAACGGCCATCCTGCTGGTGGTCAGTGTTATCCTACAACCACTGACCACCAGCAGGATATGCATGGAGCGGGGAGGGAATTCTCGAAAAGTGTAATTCCTCACTCCTTTGTTCATTCCCCATTTCCGTAGGTGGAGGCATAGGTGGAAGAGGGAGAATTCTGGGAAATTCAAACAACAGCAACGGGAAAGAAAAGAATTTGTTCCTTCTGAATACATTGTGAATATTCCTTTGCCAGTTAAAATGGGGTTCGAAAATTGATAACATTAACCGATGTAATGATCACATAAAGCGATAATTTTAACATACAAATGAATAGAGAAAATCGGGACCAAGTGATTTCGATAACAATAAGCGATTGATAACATTAACCGCGATCACATTAAGCGGAGTCCACTGTACTTGTGTATAAAATTTGGTGGAAATTGAAAATGGAGCACTTCACAAAATTAGCCATTGAAGTTACTCACTCTGTCAACCAAAAACTGAGAAATAAACCAATTTCACAGTTACTGTAGAAAATTTGTACAATATTGAGCTTGTTTAAGTAAAAATATGTTATTTTCTGATCAAAACAACATAAATTTGAAGTTTGTAAGACAAATTTTAAGAAAGTTATGGCTATTTATGTGTGTATAAGTGTCATTCAAGATGGCGTCCAACAGGGCATCTCATCTGAACTTTTTAAGCTCATAACTTTTGAATCCCTTAATTAATCTCAATATAATTGTTATATTTGTAATCAGCATCAAAAGTTGTACATATGTGCCAAATTTCATCAAAATCTGTGACGGATGGTAGTGTCATTTAAAAAAAAAATTTGGTTGATTCG
This sequence comes from Cheiracanthium punctorium, assembly GCA_038373885.1. Lineage (NCBI taxonomy): Eukaryota > Metazoa > Arthropoda > Arachnida > Araneae > Cheiracanthiidae > Cheiracanthium > Cheiracanthium punctorium. The sequence continues at coordinate 680,185 of JAWZYV010018045.1, forward strand.
ACATGGAATGACCCGTTTTGTACATATAAGAGAAAATCACTTTTCATTCAGTTGATATCAGATTTTATCTATTGCTGATGGAATCAGTGAAAATTTGTAAAATTCATGCAGTCTGAGCATAAATGGGTTAATGATAGAAAATAATTTTTTCAAGAAACCAGGTTATTTGAATACCTAGCTTTGCTATAAATGCTTTGAGAATTTGGTACATTGTTTAGATTAGGGATGTAACAAATATTCGTCCACTATTCGATACTCAGCCGAATATTTCTACATATTCAACTGAATAATTTCAGAACAAAGAGAGAAAAATACTTTTTAATGCATTTACAAGTAATATTGCTTAGTTATAAACTTTAATATTTTAATCTCATAATAAAATATCCTAAGTCACTGAATTTTAAGCTGAATGAAATGTAATCTAATGTATTTAATAATATTACAGAAATTCAGACATTTCTACTTGGTGACACTACTTGACTTAATTTTCTAATTTCATTATTGGGTGGGGTAGGAACAATTTTTACATGTATTTTGCTCAGAGGCTGTAAAGCCCAAAACATTATGCAATTGTGTATAGTTACCAGATTAATCACATTTACCATAGCCTATTTATTAAATTATGAATATTTCAAAATAAAATTATGCTGTTGTTGTTTAACTCTGTAAAAGATATTTTTTCATGACCAAGATTTTTTTAGTTTTACAGATAATATACTGTTGTGTGTTTTTAAGTATCTACAAATAATGTAAAATGAATTTTAATTAGTCTTTATTTAGTATTTAATTACAAAATTGATAAGTAATATTTTATTTACATTAAAATGAAATTTAAAAAAATTAATTTTTAGCATTCAGCCTAAACTATGTGCCGAATATTCGATATTGATATTCAGCCTGAGCTACTGGCCAAATATTCGGTATTCGGCTATTCGACCAAATCACTATTCGTTACATCTCTAGTTTAGATGATTTGACCAGTTTTTAAGTTTCATATTTAGCACATTAAAATGATATGAGAAAGAACATGAGATCGTTCAACCAATTCAAATTCATGAATTCTGGAAAAACTATCCTTTTTATTTAAAAGTAACTTAATTTCCCTTAATAAACTAATGAAACATTCCAAAACTTGTCCTTGACTTAGTCATCAAATGTCTTATGCATAAGCAAACCTAAATACTAAGCATCCACTTCCTCAAGCAAAATTTGAAAATTACTGTTTAGCAAGAGCATGTACTGCAATAAAATTTATAACTTGTGTTACAATAGTAAGCGCATTTTCAAAACAATTTAAAATGACAGATAAATTACTTTGCCTTAAGTGCCTCCTAGTGCACAATGCCGTAAAATTCAAAACCAAAATTGTCAAAGACAGTAGATTATGAAACTAATTTTTAACTTCATTTGAAAATTCAAATACTTTTATTATTTCAAACTCTTTTCACTGATTTGACTAAATAATTAGTATTCTGTTTTATATTTAATACTATAATAGTGGTACAGTTCTTTATCATGTATGCAAAATGGGAATGCAGTTCTTATTGACCTAATCTGTGTCCACCTCTAGTATATTATGAGGGTAGGATGAAAAGAATGCACATATGCTTATGGATTAGGAATAAAAACAGAAAGCATGATCAGGCAAAAAGTGCATTAAAATGCAATTCTTAAGTTTCAAAATCATATATATATATTTCAACATAGTCACCATTTCCCAATGTGTAACAAGGTTTATTCATTCTGTAACAAAATTCTTAAACTTTCTTCAAATCCAGCATTTGATAGTTGCTTTCAGATCATTGTTTGAGGTGAAATGAGTACCCTTGAGGTCTCTCTTGAGTAGAGAAACAAATAAAAACCACAAGGCATGGGATCAGGAGAGCAAGGAGGATATGGAATTGGTTCAAACTGTGCATGTGTATAGAGGGGGATGGTACTTTCACATGATAGTTGATGTACTTCTAAAGGTCATTTTCTTTGCATTCTACAAGCATGCATGCATTACTTTTTCAGCGTACCCTTACCCTTGTAATATGACTATCTCCTGCCAATGCTACCTATAAAAGATTAAGAGTCAGTTGGGGGTTCCTGTTTATTATTACCCAGAGTCCTGCCTTTATTATTATTTTTTTCTTGAAGCATAAATTCACAAGCCAAAGGATTACTTTTATGTGTTTAAATTTTGTCTTTGATTTTTAGCTATGCTACAGCATATACCAAACGCACTGTTGATGAAAGAAGTAAAAAGATCAGTGAAAGTTATCATGGTTTGCGAAATGATGCATTGTAAGTTAATATATTTATGTACTCTAAAATGCTATCTGTTTTATGCTGTATAAAATATTTCCTTTATAACATATACAATTTTATCAATACAAATAAAATTTAGGTCTTGGTCTTACTTCAAATAAATTACTTTGCAACTAAAGAGAAAGGATTTCATATACCTTTAAAATCTAATTAAAATAATTTAAAAGCAAAGTGACGGATAGTTAAAATCATTTAAAAACAGGTAAAAACACATTAAAATCCGTTATGTAGCACTATCGGTGGCAGCCACCACCTTCTTCAGCACAGGTCTTGGTTCTAAATGGCCAGCTCTCTTCCTCAGCAGGGCGTTTGCTTTTCAAAGCATTTTTTTTAAGCCTTTCTTGTCACTGCACTTAATGCAAAAACCTTTTTTTCAGTAATTATACTTCGTAATTAACGTAATAGCTTAAGTTCTGTAACTTCCCTTTAAACTTTGAAAATTATCGTACTTTACCGTATTTTAATGGCGGCAGTACTTCTGGCAAATCTAAAACCTTTTGAATCATCTTTATTAAATCTTAAGCAACTCGTAACGGCGATACCGCTACTCAAATTGCGTTAATCTAACTACGCACTTTCTTTCGGCTGTTAAAACGTGTAGTGATGCTAATTTGCCGCCCTCTTACGTCACTATATGACGCTTTTCCCTCTCGGCGAATGACGGGTAACTTTTTGTTTACTCGGTCGTCCGCCAGGGGCCTTTAAATGCTGTTACATTTAGTGAAGCTTTTTCTTGCCGGTCAATGGCTTACTTGCACGGCAACTGGTTAACCGTTTTTGTTCCAGCCTGCAATTATGTTTTTTTTGTTTGCTGTGACTCCAGCACAAGATGTGCTTATGTGGATTGTAAGGCATTTATGATTCTACCATTTTTAATAAATTGATTTTATCTGCTAAAAGGTGTCTTCATCTGTTTGTCATCATGCATTTTTTAGACTGTTTCTTTAAACAACCTGCTTCCTCTGCCAATAGAAAAATCTGCTAGTTTTAGATGTTCGACGTCGACTTTAAAACGTCATTTTTTTATATAAGAAATTCAGTAAACATTTAGCCCAGTCGACTTTGAACAACACGTTCCACCCAGGATCGATCTGCGCATGCGTCATATCATTCACAGCGCCATCTGTGGTTATAATCTGTAGGGCTTCCATATTTAGGGCATAATGACTGTTTTTGTAATTGTCGAGTTTTTGGCTATTGTTAAAGTTGATTTCTATGGGTTTTCCTGGGCTATTTTTGCGAGGGCAGTAGTGGTTTTATTGAATTTAATGTCAGTTTGATGTTCCTTTTTTCGGTCTTTGATTTTTCGTTTTGTCATGCCAATATAGCAGCCCTGTTTATTGGTACTATTGTCTGTAAAGCTTAGTTTATAAATACCGGCGGTTTCATCAGGATTGATGTTATCTTTGCGAATGCGTTTGAAAATATTTTGATTGGGTTTTATGGGGATTTTGATATTTTTCTTTGCGGCTTCATTTGTGATTTTTAGGACGACTCCCCTGCAGTAGGGAATGGCATTGGTAAATTTTAGTTTCGGATTTTGATAGTTATTAATTTGTTCCAGTTTTTTGATTCTCTTTTTATAAAGGTTTTTTACTATTGAATTTGGGTACCCTGCGTTTTTACATTGTGTTTTGATAAACTGGAGTTCTTCATTGAGGAGTGTTTCGTTTGAGCATACTGTAATTGCGCGATTAACATAGGATCGTATGGCGGCTATTTTAAATTTGTATGGAGTTTATGAATTAAAATGTACTATTTCATTATTATTGGTGGCTTTTCTAAAAACTGTAGTATTAATATTATTCATCATATCTCTATTGATTTTGACATCTAGGTAGTTAATGCTGGCATTTTCCTCTATTTCTATGGTGAATTGTATGTTATTGTCTATTGAGTTGATGTCTTTGAGGATATTTTCAGTTTCATTTTTGTTCACTATTGCAAAGATATCGTCTACGCAGACCATAAAAATGCCATAAAATTTGAAAAACCTAATATAGCCCACTCACAACTGGTGCAAAATACCCCTTCTCAATAAACTTTGAAAGAATCAGAAAATTGGCAAACTATAAAAACAGGTACTACACTTATCAAACAGAGGCCGTCAAATTTTTAGCTGAAGGGTAATGAATCCCCATGCAAAAACCCTCAACTGGTTAAAAATTTGTGACGCAGCATTTTACTTTATAGATCTACTAATTTTAAATACGGGTCTTAAAAGTAATGATATCAAATTTTGAGTGACGCCCTGCTGAGAATTTTAAAGATTTGTTTTTAAATTCCATTACAGTTACTTTCGTTTTATTTTCTAAAGAAGATGTACGCATTTAAGCAATGCTTTTAATTATGAAATACACTGTCAAATGTATCACACTTTTACTGACTATATATAATGTATTCAAATGAATTTATTTCAATAATTTATCTTTTGCGTCACGCTATCCAAAAGGGCAAGTAAAGTTTACGTACATATTTAGTTAGTGTCATAGTAACCAAACTAAGTGCAATGTATATGGAAATTTTGCTTGCCCTTTTGGATAGCGTGACGCAAAAGATAAATTAAATTATTGAAATAAATTCATTTGAATACATTATACAGACTCAGTGAAAGTGTGATGTATTTGACAGTGTATTTCATAATTAAAAGCGTTGCTAAAATGCGTACATCTTTAGAAAATAAAACGAAAGTAACTGTAATGGAATTTAAAAACAAATCTTTAAAATTCTCAGCAGGACGTCACTCAAAATTTGATATCATTACTTTTAAGACCCGTATTTAAAATTAGTAGATCTATGAAGTAAAATGCTGCGTCACAAATTTTTAATCAGTTGAGGGTTTTTGCATGGGGATATCATTACTTTTTAAGGGTATGGTCAGAAGATAATAAATTAGTTTCAAGGGCGAATTTCGGAAGTTTGCTTGACACTAAGTTATGTAAGTAAATATACAAACCAGTTTTCATGCAGTATCAGAGTATTTGATTAAAAAAATCACAGCAAGTTCTTTTGTAACATGTAACAGAAAATTGACATATTTTTGTTAGAATTTTATAATAAGAGACATAATACTGATTATAATCAATAATTTTTTGAGTAATTTTCTATTTATAATTTGGGTCGAGTACAGATTAGTATCCCTGCCACCACTTTTGATTTTATTTCATAAATTTACATTCAGTTTAATGCTAAACGTAAGTTAACTTTTTTACTATAATTATATAACTATTGGGCCCCATCAGTGGCCGAGCGCATAGTTCTCTGAACTGGGAGACGGAAGGTGCCTGGTTCGAAACCAGGTTGCGTCCGCCGACCTAATCGTTCGGAGTTTCCATGGTTTCCTCCATAACAGCATAAATACGGGTTAGGACCCCTTAGAAAGACCTCCACGGAGGGCACCCCACGTCTCGGCTTAGAGCCTACGTGTAGCTATAATTGGCCGTAATTCTAGAATAACAACAACAATCTATAACTATTCGTTCTATTGTTTTAATGCATTGTGATTCATTAATTTGCATTCAGTTTAATGATCACCGTAAGTTAAGTTTCGTTAAAAGTATTAATTTAATAATCTGGTTCTTAATTAATGATAATCTAGTTACTCGTTCTATTATTTTAATGCAATGTAATCTATTAATGCAATGTTTGCTTTCAGTTTAAAGCTATCTCTGTTAAATTTTTAACTATATTATGATACGCTAAGTTTTTAACTAAGTTAATGATACATCTCAAAATTGTTGATTAAATTAATTAATGACTACAATCATTAATAAAATAGAAAATTACTCAAAAAATTATTGTTTATAATTGGTTTTATGTCACTTTTTAGAAAACTACATACTATGTTTGTTTTTTTATCAGTTGATAATTTCATTTTTTTAGAGAACGTTTAGATGAACTACCAGTTTAAGAATAAGGGTCTTGCGCGGTTGACTTTCTCAGCGCTTCTGAAGCGTATTTACGTTACATCGTGAGAAAAAACGTCCAAAACTCCGAATTTTTAGATTATCAGCCATCCGGTAGACCAGAACCCTGGACATTTATACTTCAGTTATCTACCATCTTCGGTATCTTATCAACTCGGCTCGGGTGGGCACAACATCTTGTTTTAGATGCCATTTCCGGCCTTCAAATGTCTAATACAAAATATAGTGCATGTATAAATTTAGATTAATTAATCAAATTTCTATCTGAAAAGTATTGAACAAAATTTTAAATCTGGTATTTAAAGGAATAGAAAATAAAAGTGAGAATAACCTAAGATTTGGAAAAAATATTGGTTTTAAAATTATAATTCAATAATTTCAATAAATTTCATATATACATGAAGAGTAAAAGAATTATTATTAAAACTAGTTAGTATGTAAAACTACTATTTATTTTCCTTTGAATACTAAATAATTATTATTAATTAATTATGTGAGCTTTCTGAAGAGAAAAAAAATTCATTGAAATATTAATTACATATTGAATTTTCCAAATAGAATTAATAATATTAGAAAAATAAAGACTTAATTTAATTAGAAATAGCTATCAAAATACTAGGGAAATGAAATACTTAAAGAAAAAGTTAGGAAGGAGTTTTACCAAAAAATACTTAAATTAATTATTTTTTTAATTCAAAGTCTTAACTATTTTTAATTATTAATTATAGCAAAGTAAATTACAGAAAAAATAAGTATATAATAATCTGTTATTTTTTTAAATGAAGTAAAAGAAAAACGACAGTAACACAAAGCTCATCTCGCAAAAGTGCGACGTCGAGGACAGAACTCAAGTCATTTGCTCAGGAAGAGGGAGCGAAAGGTACCAGCTGTCTGGGACCAAACTGGTTTACGATATAAGGTAACTTGTACAAATCTTGTCACGGATCTACAGCACTGTATTCCTACTCCCTGCCTTGCTTACCGCCTTTAAAACGAGATCATTTTCCGTATTTCCTTACGCGGGTTAAATAGTTCCCTCTTTGAACTGGATTAAATTAAAAAAACGAGTTTTCCTAGCTTAACCGGCGACGTCACTCATCGAATTTGGCACCAATTAAAATCATATATTAATTGTAAAAAATTCGTTAGAGCGGATTCCGAGATCCAGATGAGACACTTTTGAAAATAGAAAAGTTAGCTGCATATATAAGTGCTGCGAAATTTTACGGTTGGTTGGTTGGTTGGGGCTGGCTGCGTCACTAGTAGAACTGTCGTTCTACATGATGAGTTATATATGCACAGATTGACTATGGATAGCACTAGGTACTTCTAAAGAAGCAGAGAACAGCCAGTGTCAAAAAGAAAGCCATGTACAATAATCGAAAGTAGGTACAGCGGAATGGTGTTTTTATGTTTTACTAATGGATGGTTTTAAATTGTCTGAATTACTACTTGAATAGGAACCATATCTTATAACTGATTTCCAGACTAGCTTTCGTGAAAAAAGGAGTACTATTGAACAGGTTTCTTTTCTTTCCCAGTGCATCAAAGATGGCTTCCATCATAAAGAATCTACTTTGGCAGTCTTTTAGACTTTAAATCTGCTTATGATGGAGTCTGGAGAAAGATGCTTGTCCTTAAATTAATTCGAATTGGTATATGCAATAATATGCTGAATTGGTTTAAGTCCTTTCTGGCCCAAAGATTTGCCAGGGTAAAATACAGGGACACCTTTTCCCAATATGTTCATCTTAGAAATGGCCTACCACAAGGTGCTGTTTTAAGCTGTACCCTCTTCAAAGTCATGATCAATGATCTGGTTGCCAAAATTCAAAAAGTGAGTAGAATAAAGGTCCTCCTTTTTGCTAATGACGTGGTCATCTATTGCATGGATAGTAACATTCAGAAGGTCAATCAACTAATAAATGAGGCCTTGGCTGCCTTGGAGGATTGGTGTAATAAAAACCTCATGGTGATGAATCCTGAAAAGACAGTTTGTGAACTTTTTACCCTCTCTACTAAATTTCATGATATCTCTCTCCACTTTGGAGGTAAATCATTAAAGAGGGTTTATGACGCTAAATATTTGGAAGTCTCTCTTGACTCAAAGTCAAGTTTGAAAACTCACTCCTCTGAGATAGCAAGTAGAGGAATTTATCGCTTAAAATTGCTGAAACGTCTTATGGGAATTACGTGGGGTTCTACTCAAAATGTCCTCACTACAGTATATAAAAGTTATATTAGACCAGTTCTGGATTATGTTGAAGAACTAATGGCCACTGCCTCAGCTGGCTATGCCATGGCCCTTGATAGAGTCCATAATAAAGCCCTCAGGCTTATTGCTAGTCTCCCGTGCTTTTAATTTTCTCCTTTCGTCGTTCGGCCGGCGGCATGACGTCATCGTTTTTCCTCCACGGTTCTTCCTTTCTGTTTTCTCATGATCCGTGATCTAGACGCCGTCGTATCTCTATAGTAATGGAGATGGTTTTTTGATTGGTGAGCCAAAACTTTGTTTTATGCGAATGTCTAACTATTATATGTGTATTGTCAATTATATAATGTGTATTTCTGCTTGCACGCAGTCGGTGCTAGTTCTGTATGTTGCTCTGTGAGCGGAATGTGTTTTACTTTATCATGTTCTTATATTAAAGACTTTAGTTTTATAACGAGGTCTCATCATCTTTATTCCAAGTGATATTTTCCACTGCTAATATAAGTAAACTCTGCTGACATTTCGGTTATGGGCCGAGCATTCCCATTGTAAAACTGCTCATTGCTGACTTTTTAATAATGACCGTAAGCCAAGGTTGTCATCTCTAACTCAAGTCCCGGCCAGTGTTCCTGATGCGTTTTCGTCGATAGTGTAGCGGTGTTATGAAGCAAGTGTTATTCCTTCTGTAGTATTCTATAATAAGTCCCTTCTGTAGTATTCTATAATAAGTATTTGTGTATCCCTTCCCAATAAGTATAAGTGTATCCCTTCTGTAGTATTCTATAATAAGTATTTTCACCAGTACCTGCTTCGTCACCTTTACATTAGTCAAGTTTTCAAGTCCATAGTTTCTTGTGTTCAAGCCGACTTGGTCTTCCTTGTATGGAAATGGACTGTACTGTGTGTTGCTTTGATGGGGGCCCTATAAATCAGTGTCTTAGCCAAGTCATAAAGGAACTTTGCACAATTTGAAATTTTCCTGCAGTGATGTTTCATCAGTATAAAGTAGAACTTTTCCTCGTTATAAGTTATAGTTGAATTTTTATTATATGCATGTGTTGGTTATACTTAATGTAAGTTAGTATTTTAAAGTGGTAATAATGTGCTCGCATATTCACGAAACCCACAACCAGATAGAGATGCTTAATGTATCGAACTGGAACACCTGGAAAGATGATATGAAAGTTTTGTTAATGGAAGGGGGAGTTTGGAGATTTGTTGATAAAACGGAACCCACTTTAGATGAAAAAGCAACATAAACGAAATACAGGATTACAATTTACGTAAGGCAAGGGCATATTTGATGATATATTTGAGTGTTAGCACTGATCTTCGCTCACTTATAGTCACGATAGATTCGGTGATGTTGCATGGGACACGCTTTAAAAACATTTCGAACCCTCTTACAGAGCTAGAACTATACAACTTTTAGATGAATTTTTCTCACATGGCTGTGTTGCTGAAGTGGGAATTGGATTATTTGCTGCTAAAGTAAAGAAAACTGTACTTAAATTACGCGACTTAGGCCACCCTGTTGAAGAGTTATATCAGGGATTTCAGCTCATTCAGTATTCAAAAGCTCATTCAAAAGCATCACTATTAGGGGATTCTGTATAATAAAAATTCTGGCCCATTACGGCTCCACTGTCATTTCGGTCACTTTGTTTTACATTGTAAGGTACATTTTCATCAAAAGAAACATTAATGGTTTCCAAAATTTGATCAGAGTCAGGCATCCAAATTCTGTAGCCTTTTGTGTTGAAGGCATATCCTATCATCACCCCTTTATGGGCTTTAGGATCAAACTTTGATCTACGTGACTTAGGAACACCTACGTATGCCGTAGCTCCGAAGGGTCTTAGTGTCTCACTGAAGGCTTATGGCCACAATACAACTCAAAGGGGGTTTTCGATTGATTTCGGCGACATAAGCGATTTTTGGTGTATGCAAAGTACAGCATTGCCTCCGGCCAAAAACTTTTATGCAAATTACTTTCTGCCAAGAGTGTTTGTGCCGCATCCATTACTGTGCGATTATATCTCTCCGATACCCCGTTTTCTTCGGGAGTATATGTATTTGTTAATTCGTGTTTAATGCCCTTTTCAGTACAGAAATTTTTAAAATTTGTGTTTACAAATTCAGTCCCATTATCTGTATGTATAGCTTTTAGCTCTCTGGCTAGAAATCTTTCCGCTCTTAAAATATGATTTTTAAAAACATTGAAGATGTTTTGTGTGTCTTTAATTGGGTAAACTGACACTTTACGCGAGTAATCATGTGTAATAGTTAAAAAGTATTTTTCTCCTCTCCTCCCTGTAGTTTGTGTAGGACCCCAAGTGTCTATGTGAATTAATTCTAGCGGATGTTGTGATCTGATCTCTTTTGTAGGTTTAAACGAAACTCTACTTTGCTTATTCAATCTGCATGGCTCACAAATAATTCTGTTATATTTAAGTGTTGGGAGTCTTATTGCACTTTTATTTTTAGCAGTGCGATTAATAGCGTCAACGTTAATGTGGCCTTACCTCCTATGCCAAAGCATAGTTTGGTCTGACGTTTTGTTACTTTCAGTAGACGAGATGGAAAACCCGACAGATTTAGGGGTTTTATTTGGAATTTTTAGATGTAGACAGTAAACTCCGTTTTCCAAAAATGCAGAAAAAAGGTACTGCTTACCTTGGTAGAGTTTAATTTCCCCGTCACAACCAAAGAAATCTACTCCCTTTTTATCTAGTCTAGGACCTGACATCAGGTTACTTCGTAACTCAGGAGAATGCATGACCTCACCAAATTTGTAAGTCCGTTGTCCGAATCGTAGTATTACATGTCCTTTGCTTTCTATAGGGAAGGTGACTCCGTCGATTGCAACAGCCAGTTCTTGGTCTGCAACACGCTCGTAGTCCGTATACAGCTGCCTATCCCGACAAAAATGGTGGGTGGCGGCCATGTCAAAGATCCAGGTATCTTGGGTGACACAGGCTTGGCTCAGGTTCGCTCCTGCCAGGAAAGAGGATGTTGAGCTGGCATCTCTGCTTAAAGGTTCCTGTTACGTCGATTTCTGGATCTCTGATTTCTAGAAAAATCCCTTGCTCCTCTTTCGGGCAATACACCATTTGAAGTGGACACTCGTTGTCTTAAGGGTTTGGCTGTGGTCTTTCTTGGACGGCTCTGACGGCCAGCTTGACTGGGTATTTTAGACAGCGTAGGCATTTTGCCGTTTCTTAAACTTTGCTTGATGAGCAGCATACACCTCTTCGGTTGTTTTGTTGGCATCACGCACACTTAAATGGGATTCTTCAGCAATAAGCTCGATAACGATATCTTTAAAAATGAACTTCTTATCGTCCCATCTTAAAATGGTTTGTACAATACTGTCGAAGTCGACAGGCAAATAACGCAAGAGTTGAAAGGCCAGATAAATCTCAGGGAGAGGTTGATTAATTGCACTGAACTGGTTATTAATTCTTCTTAATCCAGCAGTGTACATATCAATGTTTTCACCAGGCTTGATTTTACATGAGCATAGTTCCGAAAATAAACTCATATGGGTTGAACGGTTGTCTGGTCTAAATGAGTTTTAATTCTGTCCCAAGCTTCTTTAGCGTCAGTGAACTCTTCGATAATTTTTCGAATATCGGGCTCAATGCTAAGGTAAATGGTCGCTAGTGCTTTCCTGTTTTTATCTTCAAATTCTTTCACATCCTTTTGAGTAACACCGGTTTTATCTTCTACAGGTTTTGGTTCTTTACCGCTCACTAAATCCCAACTATCCTTTTCAATTAGGATATATTTAATGTCAGCGGACCAGTTACTGTAGTTATTGAAATTTAGTTTTTCAATTTGGTGCACCGAATTCACAGGATTCATCATATTTAAGTGAATTATTGAAAATTTCAAAATGTTGGGATGTTATTATTGAAGTATAGCACTATAGCTGTAGAATCGCTGCTCGACAAAATTTGCTGAAGCTTGATTTTAAAGTTAAAGAAAAAATTTTTTTGTAGCCCCCCCCTTCTCAAATTCACCAAGATCTTCATAAAGTTTGCTTAACTTTCACTGGGGGCTACAACCTGAATAATACTATTATATTTCTGATGTTCTTCTGCCCAGGGCACTTCTGGGCCTATAACCACTTGTAGTCAATAACATTGGGAGACTTGTAAACGAAACTTGTAAAAGATGTCTCATGTTATGGCTTTAAAACTCTAATACTTGAGAGCTGTTACGCAGTGGTAAAACTGCCGAGGGCAGATAATACTTTCAGAAGTAAATAACTCTTGAAAAGATGACACACTTATTAAAAGCCAAGTATGTTATTTACTTAAAAGTTCCTGAAGACATGAAGGCATTACAAAAATAAAATTGTATATTACCCATACTACATGGCCCATAATAGCGGACGGAAAAGAAAACTCATGTCAACACAACAGCAGTATCAACCTCTATTGTATTCAGCAAAAACAAGAGTTTTAAGTACCTGCGGAATTTGCGGACAAATACATGAAAGCTCCGCAGTAATGACGTAGTCGCGGAGTAGTACGCTCGGCAAAGTGACAATAAAGAGTCTGAGTGGACAAAAATGCCGATGCTTACTCCTGGTCGGGATTTTAAAGAGCGATAGTGCTCGCTATGACTATTGTGAATAAAATTTAAGTAATAAGTTCAAAAGCGATAATAGCGTTTACCGTAAAATTACAGGAGACTGAAATTTTTAGCTTTAGATGAATTAAATAATATTAAACTTGACACTTTACTGCTGGAAGGTTATTTGAACATTTGCTAGAAATTACGGGGAGAGGGTGGCTTTTGCCAACAATATCCCAATTATACAGCCCGCGACTTCGCACACATCCTAAAGTTTGGCTCACAGCTTTTCAAAGGTTGCCCATACCTGCTTTAACACTTTTAAGGTCGTCATCCCCTGAAATATCAAACAATGTCAAGGACCGTCTCCCCCAGCAATTTTGATATCTATATCATACCCAAGCCGAATCAGATGTCCTTGCGCCAATTTTTTAAAATAAAAATTTAAAGCATGTCTCTTAAGTGTGAAATCTATATCAAGAGCTAGACTTTCTCCAATGATTTCAAAAGCCTGTATATACAGTAGAATCTCCCTATAATGAAGTCTCCTCACAACGAATTTCTCCCTGTAATGAAATTTTTCATGGAAACGTAACTTTAACACTAAATAACACTATGAACATTCTTCATATAACGAAGAGCTTATCTTCCTATAGAGAATATTTTACCTTTGATTTTTTTTTGTTAGTTTTGAAGACTGTCCCACTAATTTTTGAACAGACCACTTAGTGGAAGAGTAACAGGTGATAAAAATGGAGGCCAGGAAAGTGAAACTGACTCCAATAATGAAGACACTTCACCAGCATCCAATTATGACCAACAGGGCACCGGGCATTGATAGATTTGGGGGCCCCAATCTATGAAATTTTTTATATTTTTCATAAAATTTTGATATAAAAAAGAATATTTCCAAAAAAGCATTTAAAATTGGGGGCCCTTTCATGTCGTGGGCCCTGGGCAAAGTCCCGATTTGTCCATATAATAATAAGGCCCTGCGCTTTACGACCAAAACCACATCAAACTTTAATGCTTCAATCTTTCAAAACCATTAAAAAAAGGTTTCCAAATGGAAGAAAATGTGCCTCACTTTATTTTCAGCGGACTTTTAAAATGTGAATATTTTAATGAAATTTTAAAATCACAAAATGCAAAACAATGTAAAATAACGGAATTTTGAAGTAACTGCATAATAAACGTAAGTGCATTACATATTTTATTCTCTAAATTCGTGGGTTGTCTTTACTTTTGAACATTTCATTTATACAATGAAAAGTAAGAAACCGTAAGTTTAACAAATTTATAATAAATACCAATTTATTTTTAATTGAAAGTCATAATTTAATTCTTTTAAACATCGAATTAACTAAAAAGTTTGTAATATTTGCTGAAATAACTGCAAAAATCTCTAATCTCTGTACAATGAAATTTTCTCTATAGCGAATCTTTTACTGGAACCCAGCGAGTTCATTGTAGGAGATTCAATTATGTGTATATATATGAATGAACTCTTTTTCGAGTCCACAGAGTGAGTAAATAAACGTTTATAAAACTGAAGTAAAATTATAGCCTACCTCTCGACATTTGTTTTTTGCAATCCTTGCAGATAGCGCATTTAGTGTTGGGCACCAATTCAAAATAATTTAGCAGAATAGACAATTGTCCTGCTAAACTTTCATCTAACGACTCTTCGTCCATAATTTCGATCACACTTGGTGATACGACATTCATTTAGCAATGGTTAGAATTTAAAAAAAAAAAAAAAAAAAAAAAAACACTTCAAAAACGCTCACACAAACAAATGTGCCAATGAAACAACGCCTCTCATCTCATTACCAAAATAAAGATTCTAGAATGGTGTTGTGCCTGCGTGGTTTTCTTCTGAAAAGCGAAGTATCGGTGAAAATGATTGAAAGCCACAGAAACCGATACTTTCCCGATACTTTTAGAATCGAAAGAACCGATACCTAAAAAAATAGGAGGTATCGACGTCGATACTATCGGTCGATCCGTAATTGGAACACATTGCAATTATTGGGTTATGTTCAATATATAAGAGACTATAAACTTAATTTGTCAGATGTAACCAATGTAGAAATTAACTGTTATTGTGATTCAGACTTCGCAACCAATAGAGATGACTGCATCTCTATGAGGGGGAATACTACTACTCATCGGTAATGCGCCCATAATTTGGCGCACTTTGAAACAAAAGTTTGTAAGTCTTGCTACGATAGAATTGGAATTCGTTACCTTAATGGAGGATTCTAAAGAAGTTAGTTGGATAAAACTTACCTTGGATGAATGTAATGAGTTAGGCATTGCTGAATTACAATTTAAAGACAATAAGATATTTTGTGACAATGAGGCAGTGATTAGATATGCAAAATTTCATATTGAGAATATTCAAACTAAACACATTGATGTATAACTACATTTCATAAGGGATTTATTAAATGATGGACTTTTTGAGCTTAGTTATGTTGGTAGTAAAAAGAACTTAGCTGACGTATTCATAAAAGCACTCCACAAACATGAACTGAATAATTTTTGTGAGAGTATGTTTGAACAAAGTGTATAATGTATTTAATGGTTTTTTTCCATAAACATATTTGTGATGCAGTTTGTGTTAAAATAGTAGAAAAAAAAACTTAATGTGTACTTGTAAATAGGTAATTCTGCAGAATTTGTTGTATAAAATTTATTGTATTGTCTAATATATGCATACTAAAATGGGTTTTTAATTTAAATTTGTGCAAGTTTGAAAAGTGTGATCATGAATTTTTCATGTTTGAGAATGTATTTTTTGGTTGCAATCATTGTACATGAGAGGAGGCCGTTTGCTAGCCTCCCGTGCATTTAGTTTTCTCCTTTCGTCGTTTGCCGAAGTCCGTCCGACGGCTTGACGCCATCGGTTTTCCTCCGCAGTTCTTCCTTTCCATTTTCTCATGATCCGTGATCGCGGCGCCGTCGTATCTCCATAGTAGCGAAGATGGTTTTTCGATTGGCCTACCGAAACTTTGTTTTATGCAAATGTTTAACTATTGTATGTGTATTGTCAATTATATAATGTGTATTTCTGCTTGCACACAGTTGCTGCTAATTCTGTATGTCACTGAGTGAGTGGAATGTGTTTTACTTTACCATGTTCTTATATTAAAGACTTTAGTTTTATAACGATGTCTCATCATTTTTATTCCAAGTGATATTTTCCACTGCTAATATAAGTAAACTCTGCTCACACTTATAACCGGTGCCGCATATTCTACTCCTATTTGTGCAATGCAGATACAAACTAACATAGAACCTCTCTCGTTTAGAAGAGAGCGTCAACTGTTAAAATGCTATGAAAGTGTATGAGACTTTCACTTTGTCATTGGACTCCCTATACCCCTTGTTTGGGTAGACTGAAGACGCATAATACATTTCTGGGTACTGCAAATACACTTTTCTTAAAATATGCAATTAAGCAGTATGAAAGGGGACCCTTTATTGATGGTTCCTCCTTACCCATGAATGCTCACCTTCCGGAGTACAACCTCTCTATTGGTATGAGTAAAAGCAAGTCTGACAGTGTTCCGGCTGCTCTGTTGGATTTTTCCTTAGAGACTATCCTATTGAAGATTGGCTTTATTGAAGATCTCATAAATGAATGAAATTTCAATAAAAAATAATATTTCATGCATACTCATTTATTTATTTATTTATTTTGAAAACAAGGTAACTTTCTACACCTCTAAAGACATAAATATATGTAAAAATGTTTTGCCAACTTTTTAGCATAATTTTATAGAAATTCACAAATGTTTACTTTATGCGGGAAAAATTTATTATTCTTTATAAGAATACTTTTTTTTTTTTACCACCACATTATTTTTTTTAGTTTTATTAATGTACAATAAGCATTATTATGATTTATTTATTATGATTAAACTAGATTAATACAATTTCAAAAAGTAAATTAGGTAGTTTTGTTTTTAAGAAAAAGTAATATATAATTATAACATGTTTATGTCAATGTAACATCAGTCACAAGAATAAAATATTTTCTACATTAAAAATTTAAATTTTTTGATTGAAAGAAAATGTTTTCAAGATTGAAATCTATACTTAACTAGAAAAAATTATTTTACTTCTTGTACAATTAGTTCGAAGAGAATTTGAATTTATGTAAAATTAATTTTTCTCAATGTCTCTTCTGTGTTACATCAGTCATGTTTTTTTAATTTCCCTTAATTTAAAACAAAAAACAAAAAAGACATCCTATATTGAAAATGGATGACAGTATTGTACTTATTTATGATACTTTGGATCAATTTAAATAAATAAATATGTGTATTTCAAGCTACTTTTGAACTTACATGGTTACAAATGTAGTCAAATCGTAACATCAGTCACCATGGAATGACTCTAAAACTATTTTCTCAATTTTTTCTGCAATAGAATCTGTTCCTTAATTTATGTAGTGTGTATTTATTTTTTCCTAGGTATAAAGAAAAGACTGAAAATTTAGATGGCTTGAAGAAAAAATGGACTGAATAATATTGGAATTCATTATCTTATGCATATATTTCTTCTAATTGTTCATGGGTTTTATGAATGTAGATGATTTGAATGCTAATTATAATAAAGGTATTCCTTGTTATATTTTCCCCCTCTGAATCTCTCTCCTGTTTTTCTCTTTTTCTGTTTAGATTTATTTTCTTAAATGTTGTTGGAACAAGTGAACAGTTTTTACTTTGCAATATTAAACAGTATATTAACAAAAATAACTTAAATTGACACTTTATATTAAATTTATGTGCTCACAAAGAAACATTTCTAGACTAAACTCATGAAGCTACAGAAATTTTTATCTATGTTGCCACAATGTGAAAAATAATTAGGAAAATCATAGGGTGTCCACCAGGAACTAAAAAGGAGACTTTTGCTACTGAATTTAAGATTGCTACTTGGGACTTTTTTTAGTTAAAAAATGGCATTTTCATATTATTTTCAAATATTTAGCGCCTTTTTCATTAATTCAGGATACTAATTTGGTGATTGGAAAAGACAAGTTTTGTTCATTGTATTTCTCTTACTTTTCCAAGCTTTATCTGCTATCAGAGTGACTCTTAAAAGCCTCCCTAGGTCTGTCCATTTGCATGTCAGCTATTCTAAGGGGCCAAACAATTATTTGGTCAGTGACACACGCAAGGGAGAGGTCCAAAGGGTCTAGACCCCTCCCAAATAAATTAAGGTTGCTTTGTTAAATAACGGTATGATTTTTGCCAAATCTATGCCTTTTAAAATTCTATTTCAGTTCCATTTTAATTAAATTCTTACTTTTAGCAGTAAAGATAAATAAATACATAACTTGAAACCATACAGCTGTGCTGAAAGCAGTAAACATCCAGTAACTTTCCTATTGAACTGGTCTTTTGATATGCGAATACAATCATATAACGCCCTTTTTTTTTTTCAATTAATAAAGAAAGGTTTTCATGAAAGGTTTTTTTTTTTTTTCTCGGGCACTTTTCCAGGTGGTTGGTGTTGCAGCTTTTATATAGGCTGGGTCCCCTCCAAGAGAAAATCCTGTGTGCATCCCGGTTTGTCATGATGCATTTTTGTATTCATTATAAATATTGTGTACATAAAAGAACTAGAAAATACAATTTTTTAAAATTTGGTTATTTAATTTTGTTCATTCTTTTTTTACTTAATGTCACTAGAAAATTTGTTGCCTGTATTCAATCAGTATATGGCATATGAGATGTGTGAATTTCATGTAAGAGACAGCAAGAAAATATAATGAGCAAGTAAATATAAAAATTAATTTATTTAATCTTTTTTCTTTTTTTATGTTACTATATCAATAATATATTTTTGAACTAAACTTTGGAGAAAGTACCACTATTTTTTGGCTACTAAATTTTTTTTTTTAAAAGCATGCTGTTTTGGTGACTTTTTAACATTTCTGAAGCTTTAATGATACTATTTTTGTTACTTGAAATTGGTGGACAACCTGAAATCATGAAGTTGAAAACTTTTGGTGCATTTGCATTCAAGAAAATAGAGGGGAAAATTAAATATTTAAAATAATTGCCAATTTTCATTGATGTTCCACACAATTTATATGTAATTTATTTATTGTATGTAAATAAATTTATCCAGAAATTTTTACTGTTATTTCATAAAATGCCAAATTCAGTTAAATCAAGAATTTGTATTAAAACCGTACAAAAAACCTTTTGAGAACACTATTTTAACTAGAGTATGCAGTTAGAAGTTGTAACACAGCTATGCTGTAGCACGTAATTATTGTCAATCTAGGTAGATGCTTGGTGTTTAATGGTCATTGCTTTTTAATGTGTAGTTGCCAAGTACAGGTCTTCATTTAGCATGTAAATTTTATTGATTTTTTGCAGGTCTTCTGTGATAAGTCAGCTAATTTTTGCCTTGTAGATATTTTAAAGCATTTAATTTTTATGGAATTTTATTAATTTAGCTTGAAGATGCTTCCTCATCAGAAATAGATTTACGGTGTAGGTGTCATTCACATTTTTTTAAAACATGGATCCTTTTAACAAGAAAAAGATTAGTTGAGTAAATGAAGTAGATTATTAAAATCTCTTAATTTTGCTTATTAATAATTTTTTTTACAGTGACCTTCCATTCCTGCAGTACTCTTTTAATGAAAGAACGCTCTGCATCATATACAGTAGAGAGCCAGAAATCTGCACAGCTTGGGACCATGGCTAGAGCGGATTTTAGGATTTTGCGGATTTCGGGCCATAAAAGATAAATCATTGCATTTCTGATTTTAAAAAAGTAGAAGGCAATTACAATGAAATAAAAACACAGTCAAGAAGTATTTCACTTATATTTTCGCACTAAATACAAAAGCATAGGAGAAAAAAGAAAAAAATTACATGAAGACTAGCAAAGCAAATGGTTTCAAAATTTCCTTTTTCTAATTTTGAAAACATGTTCTATGGTGATTTCTTTTAAAGTATTATTTTTTTCTACTTTCAGTTTCTTTCTTTCTTATCTTTTTCTTTCTTTTATTTATTTATTTTTGCAAATAGTAAATTATCATTATTTCTTGTTTTGTTACCAAACTTTGCTGTTCTAAAAATTTAAGGTATTCTTCTCCTAACTTTAAACTTTTATTAAACGGATTTTATTATTATTATTACCATATAATTATAATTATTATTTTAATTTTTCATCATCATCAGAATCATATTTATCTACAGATTCAAGGCACTTTTCAACAATTTCATCACTAGTGAATGACTGCAAATTTCATTATTTACATCAGAGAAGGTGTGCGGATTTCAAACGTTTGCGGATTTTAGGTCGGCGGATTTTTGGCACTCGACTGTATAAAAAATTCAAGCATGTATCAAAAATTAAGCTCAGATTAAAAAAATCTTGAATACCTATCTATACATTTTTTCAGGTGTTGTCATGAAAAATCTAGTCCACTTCATCCTCGGCGCATTGAGTTTCTATAGTTACTTGACTAGCAAAAAGAGGGCATTGAAATAAATTATTTGAGAGTGAAACAAGTCACCCATAATTTTCATCTAATCTACTAGCTGCATAGCCTGGAGGTTATTTCTTGGTATTAATTAGAACATAACTTGGTAAAAAAAAGTCTGCTAATCTAGTACCATGGATTATTTTTATTTATAAATAAGTATGAATTTTCATGTGCAACATACTGATATAAGATTGACCTGAAACCAAGCTCATTTGAAAAAGCATTCCCTGGACTTTCCATTGATTAAAGGAATGCACTGAAACTTCTATGAGCTACCACCTCTATTAAGCGACCCCCTCCTCCAACAAACATTTTTTTAAGGCACCAAAATTTTACCCCATCTACTTAATGTTAAAAAGATCTCTGGAAGAGACTGCAACCCTCTATAAGCTACCTATCCAGAAATTTTCTTACATTTTTCTGAAAGTAAAATGGGTTCATATAAGACGAATTCTTATAACGTAGTGGAAAAAATTCTGACCTTGTTTGTATAACAGGCTAAAAGAGGCTCATATAACATGGTAAAAGAATGGTATGCATCCAAAGTTTTAAATATTTACAAAAAATTTAATAAAAAAATAATTTTGTGTAATTACTCATATGCATTAGTATGCAATTTCATAAATAACAGCACAAACAATATTTTTTAGCTTTTTATTTTATTTATTTTTTTTGGGGGGGGGAGCTATCAAGGGTTTATATTTCTCTTGAGTAACCACCTCTCTTAACGACCAATTTTTCGCAGCAAGGAGGGTGGTCGCTCCCAAGAAGTTGCATTATATATAGTTATTGGAGGAAAACTGAACTTGCTAGAACATAAAATATGTGAAGAATGGTGAAAAAAGAGACAAAATATAAAATGACTATAGAATCATTAATCGTATTAAAATTCTTTTTACGCAGTATCTGTCTCTTGAATTATTTAGCCATTATTTTTAATTCAACTCTGAAATGTTTTTTCATAACATTTCTTGTGCCCAGTATATATAGGAAAATGAAAAATCCCAAATAAAAAGAAAATGCAGGGGGAAGTCCTGCAATGCATTATAGGAAAGCAAAGTCATTCTTGTATTTACCCTTCTAAGAGGCCTTGCTTAAATGTAAAAAAATTCAGGGCAGGGTAAAACTCAAATAATTTGTAACTGTCTATCCCATTTTCCTTAAACAGGGGACAAAAATATGGGCTCATATAACATGGTAAAAGAATGGTATACATCCAAAGTTTTAAATATTTACAAAAAATTTAATAAAAAAATAATTTTGTGTAATTACTCATATGCATTAGTATGCAATTTCATAAATAACAGCACAAACAATATTTTTTAGCTTTTTATTTTATTTTATTTTTTTTTTGGGGGGGGGGGAGCTATCAAGGGTTTATATTTCTCTTGATTAACCACCTCTCTTAACGATCGATTTTTCGCAGCAAGGAGGGTGGTCGTTCCCAAGAAGTTGCATTATATATAGTTATTGGAGGAAAACTGAACTTGCTAGAACATAAAATATGCGAAGAATGGTGAAAAAAAGAGACAAAATATAAAATGACTATAGAATCATTAATCGTATTAAAATTCTTTTTACGCAGTATCTGTCTCTTGAATTATTTAGCCATTATTTTTAATTCAACTCTGAAATGTTTTTTCATAACATTTCTTGTGCCCAGTATATATGGTAAAATGAAAAATCCCAAATAAAAAGAAAATGCAGGGGGAAGTCCTGCAATGCATTATAGGAAAGCAAAGTCATTCTTGTATATACCCTTCTAAGAGGCCTTGCTTAAATGTACAAAAATTCAGGGCAGGGTAAAACTCAAATATTTTGTAACTGTCTATCCCATTTTCCTTAAACAGGGGACAAAAATATGGGGTAGAATGATTTATAGTTCTTGAACGGTAAATGTGGGGATGACCTCGCTTTCTCATTACGCATTGTCGGGGTTTTCCCTACTGGGAAAAATGGGTGAGAATTTCTCCCTTATAAATGTGGGTTGAGTAAATACCCAGTAAGGTAATTATAAAATAGGTCTTTACGAGTAAACACTGAAAACCATGGTATTTATGATTTTTAGTTATTTTTATTGCAATATAAATGGGCCTTCAAGTCTAAGACAGGCCCACTTACATGCAGTAAAAATAAGGTGACCATACGTCCTCGAAATTTGAGGACAGTCCCCAAATATAGATTTTTTTTCATTTTGTCCCCAAATTTAAAGATTTGTACTTTTTTCCCTGAAAGTTTCCGTTTAGTTTATTTCTTTCAGAAAAAACTGAAGAAATAAGAAAAATAAACCAACTAAAAACGCCATTTACTCAGAGAAACAATGAAATTCGATCTCTGAAAACATTTGTTGTCATTGTGTGTGTAGCGTGTACACCTTCCAAAAAAAGTATTCGAGCAAGAGATAAATATCCTACGTTGGTTTTGTAAATTAAAAATAATTTATCATAGAATATGAATTAGGCTATGTATAAATATGAATTTCAATATTTCTGTCAGGTTGTGCGTTTTTCAAAAACTCAATTATTATTCGCAAATCTAAAATAGAAAATTTCTCTCTTGCTCGAATACTTTTTTGGGGGGTGTACAGACATTCAATAAAGTATCCGTCTATGAGCCAAATTTCCTCTTTCAGTTTTGTTAATGATTAATCACTTTTCATGAAGAACCATGCTTTAAATATGAAATTGACGTACGAAAATTTTCTTGCCCTCGAAAACTTTTTTTGGAGGGTGTACATGGTAATATGTTATGTCCTCGAAAATGTTTTCTAGTGTCCCCAATTTTTGTTTAGATTCGAGGACAATGCTTGATTTGTCCCCAAATTACCGTTTAGAAATATGGTCGCCTTAAGTAAAAATAGCTCAGTTGAGGAACAACCATGTCCCCAGGACCATTTTTTTTTCTTCCGTTGACTTTGAGTCCTTGAGAATACACTTCACACCCTGTGTTAAAGTTACAACTGTTTTCATTATTTTTTAAGTTTTTTTTTTTTTTTAAGAAATCCAAAATATTCAGCAAAGGGCCCCATATAATTAATTGTATATGTCCCTACGACCCACAAATTGAAAAACCCAGTATGATCAATGGGTAGACATAACAGTGAACTCATTAACATAAATGAGTTCAATAAACAATCACATGAGGAATTAAATATTTCTCGCATGAAGAAATATTTAAACTTTGAAGTTAAACTAAAATTGCTCTACTATTGTGCTTATTTTTTTACACATATTAAAATTATACAAGCATATACAGAGTTATTTTATATTAATTAATTATTGATAATAATATTGAAATTCATTTTTTAAAAATCAGTCAAAGTAAATTGTTAACATTCTGTGTATTATTTAAGAACATAGAACCACATCACAAACCAGATTAGAGAAAAAATTATCTATTATTCACACATAAGAAAAACAATAACATAAAGAATTTTGTATGATAAAACATTCTAAAATAAATTACTAAAAAATTGATTAAAGTTTTGAATTTCAAAAAATGTATTTCCGACCAATGGTCAATATATAATTCTACAATTTTATTGTCTAATAGTTACTGCATACAAGGAAGGCAGGTAAATAATTTTTCTTGTAGGACATGCAAATTTCTTGCAGTAATATTTTTTTAATGCGAGAAAAAGAAAAAACATCAGATTCTTGCACTCTAGTGAAAACACTGAATGTGCAAGGTTGGTATTGTTATGAATTTTTGGTCTGTTCTGCCTAATGGCTGTTAAAAATAGTTTAAAATTCATACTCTCCACTTCAAATAGTTAAATTTTGCTTTTTGTTGCATCAAACTCTGTCAACTTGAACTGGAGTTACGGAGTTTTGCGTTTCCCCATTGATTAGTATAACATTTTCTAGAAATTTCAAGAAATATATGTCTAGGCCTTCACTAACCTGACTTTTGGAGACTTATTTTTGGCGCCAAATTTGGCGATATTTTGCCAAAAAGTCGCCAGCCTTGGCAATATTTCGGACATTTGGTGTAATTTTTCCAATGCGGCCTTTAAAAATCGTTTTACTGCATCAACATCCCGTAATAGCCTAATACTACTCTATTTGAGTAATATCTCTTCTATGATGTTATCAAAAGTCCCGCTTTATGTGGAATCTTCGGGAAATACGTTCATCAGGAAGCTTCTACTTCAGCGGCAGCTATAAAAAGGAAGAAGAGAAACCGAAGTTTCAGTTTCTCACTGAGCATTCATTGAATGTGTTCGCTGTATTATGTTGTGCAATAGAAGCGATATTTTTGCTTGCCTTTTTGAAGCTTTGTTTTTAAGTGCTATGTAAATTCTTCATTGCTGAGTCTTGAGGGATTGTTTACAATATCCCTCATATATTTCCACTTAACTTTTGCCTGTAAAAGTGTTTTATTTTGTGTGAGAAATACAGCATCTGTGAAAGCTCCTGTACTAAGCGGACTGTTAAAAGCACATTACTGTTGGATTGTGCTTGTGAATTTTGTACAGCCGATTGATCGACGAAGTTCTAGAAGCAATAAAATTTGTGTTCCATACTGACAAGTGAACTCTTTACTAGAACTTTCTACACTTACTGCACTTTAAAATGATGAACCCACGAAACAAGCAGAGTTCTGCAACAGTATTTTTACCAGGACAGTGGCAAAAACTGGATAAAAATGGAAAAAACCTGCAAAAATGAAAAGAACTTATTGTTCTTAAATAATGTGCAGTAAGGTCTACAATTTAATAAAGGTTATTATGACATTCATAATTAAATTAATTTTTGTGTTCTACTTAATATCACATTCAATTTGCTAATTAATAGTATTATATTTAAAACTATTATTTGTTGAAAACAACCGAAATAGTAAATATGAGTTAAAAATTATGTACTAAAAACACTGTTGTTATGCCCTTATAAGGCAACAAGATTTATTTTCTTCCTTTTTCTTATGAAGGGAATAAATAAGTTATTTTCATCAGTTTGTCATTTTATTCTTCTGTATTTATAAAAGATATGCAAATAAGGGGTCACACAGTGTGACCAAAAAATCAGTGTGTATGATTAAAAATTACATTTGTTTCTGTGATTTTGAAAGATAAAAAAAGTTCGGTATCACCAAATTTTTGTTGTATCCTATTTGCATCCCTGATTTATTGTATTGAAATATTGCAAGTAATTAGTGCAATCAATCCATTGTCGGATGCCTGGGTCATACATTAGTTATCAAAGTACAGTGTTCCCCTCAGCCTCCAACTATTGCACCCTTTTTTCAAATTGGGTTCAATCAGTAGAAACTGGAAAAGCAACAAAAATGTACCTGCAGATACACCTGCTTTGTACTGGATGATCCGTTTAAGAGTACCCGATGGTGTTTCTTACTACCCTTAAATCTGACGGATGTGGTAACTATTCTAACACTGAAGTATAATTGTTTTGAACCTTGTTTAAGTGTGGCATACAATATTCAACACTGTTGGACTGTTACAACTTTATTTGTGAGGTAAAACAGAAATGGATGCGCACAATGTTACTTAATCCAGTGATAATTTTATTTTTTTTTAAACATAATTTAATTCAAATTTTTTACATCATCCTTTTCCTTACAGCAAACTGTTGAAAATATTCACGACCATTATGAATGCAAACATAAAAACAATGAATTTTTTCCCTGAGAAGTCTTGCAAAAATTAATTAATCAAAACAAACCACAACTGTAGAAATCTCATCAATAACACCCACAATGTTGAGAAGAGTGTCAGAAAACTTGGTTCAACAAGTTCATGTTTGTAAAAAATTTGAATTAAATTGTGTTTTTCAAAAATGAAATTATCATGGGATTAAGCAACTTTGTGTTCTCCTCTCCATTTCTGTTTTACCTCACAAATAAAGACAGTCCCCGGTCCTATTAGTTATATTTAGAAAAATGTTCTTTATACAATTGCATGCTCAATTAAAAAAATCCATCCTTCTGCAACCAAAATTCACTGAGTTATAAAGCAGCAAACATTTTCAATTGAGTCACTTTTCCACGTTTAAAAATGCTCCGTTATAGTAAACCGTTAAGGGACTGTGTAAATATTGAAATTTTAAATTTTAGGTTTTAATTTCATTTTCTGGCATAGTGTGGAGGAAGAAGCAAAACTAATTTTAGAATACTGATCTTTAAACAGAGGGTTATATTCAGGCTCCATAAAAATCTATCCACGGTCAGACTTACTGAATCGTATATATGTAGCATGAGATGTGTAACATCAAGTATGCTATGCAAAGTACAGAAAGAGTTTTCTACTCAGGTGCATATTTGCATTGAAGTCGAAGGAAGCTACTTTGAGCATATGTTACGCTAACAGGATTTGTATTACTTTTTTAAGTTTCTGAAATACATGCATTGGTATTTTAAAATGTTTCATTTTCTAATTCAATGTTTAATGAAATCTTTTATTCCTTTGTATTTTATTTTAAGTCATTTAACACCAGTTCATTTTAAAAACTCTTTAAAATTCTATTTTCAATATAAGCTATATTTTTATGTTAATTATTGGAAGCCTGGAACAATAAAAGAACAGCCAGGGCCATTATCTCGCAGAAAACTAGATGACACTCGAGTCAATGCTGATCATCTCCAAATATGAAAAAGCCTCACCATGGCACAGTGGTTATATCACTGGAAATGGTAGACGGGCAAAGTATTAAGGTCCCGAGTTCGGGTCCCATCGCGCGTCCGTCGACCTAACCGTTCGGAGTTTTCCGTGGTTTTCTCCGAAACTTAGCGTAAATATGGGTTAGGACCCCTTAGAAAGACCCCCCACGGAGGGTGCCCCACCCTTCGGCCTAGAGCCCACGCGTAGCTAATTGGCCGTAATCCAACAAAAAAAAAAAATGAAAAATAGAACCTTCTGAGATTGTTCCCAAAAAGCAACACAACACTCCGAAGAATACCCTGACACTTTGTTTGAATTGAGAAATTTTTCTTCAGGTTTCTGATTGCAATATCGGAGATGATCTTATATCTCTGAATATCCATTTGACATTTATTAATAACATAGAACACAACAGAAGTACAAACACAGAAGAAAGGTGAAAAATAACAGCCATGGGTTAACGGATTCGAACCCAAGACCTCACCGCTCGCAGGCGGCTGGCAGTGATGGGTGCGTAAGCCCACACAGCCGTAAGATCCCCACCCTGACACCTTACTTCTGAAGTGTAAAGCTGCATTCACACTGGCTATTCTGGGCTGTGATGACGCCACTCATCAAAGCAAAACTAACTCTGTGCGGAGATCCAGAGGGTTTGCAGAATATCTGGCAAGAACAGATAGACTTGATCCATGTTTACTAACAAATAGCTCAGTGACGTCACATAGAGTAACTCTATTGGTTACTTATGCCAACCAGTCGTCACATAGAATAAGTCCATTGGTTAGTTTTGCCATCCAAGGGGAAGTGCGACGACACGTGGAACAAGTCTGTTATGCAGGCATCGCAGTCGGTCCTATTTTTTTTTTAATTCCTACCTCCATCAAAGTTTTATTTATAATGCCTAGTATTTTAATGGTTTGATAGGATCCGGAATCTGTGGGACTATAAAGATTCCGGATTATAGAAATCCTGTAATTAATAATTAATGTATACAAATTATAAAATTTCTAATAATCAGGTAAAGCTCTTTTTTTAAGGACTAAGTTTTTTGAATAAAACAAAAAATATATAAATTAAAAAGAAAACACATTTATTGAAGAATTTACACAACAGAAACATGTTATTAATTTAATATGTCTACTAAATCTTCAAAAATATTTTGGTTGAACCCAGACAACACATAAGCTTAAATCAAGCTTGAGATTTGGCTTGGCAATGCAAGGTTGGCTTAAGCTGGATTTTCACTTGGAAAGTGCGGTGATGGCGCCATCTGTGAAAGAGAATGGACATTAATTGTCTAGCATCCTCAAATTTGTTGAAAGTTCATAAAAGATGTGTTTTAACGGGGATGGGTTTTTTATTGCCAGTGCCATATTACCGGCAGGGCAAACGGGGCAACTGTCCAGAGCCTACAGATTTTAGGGCCCCAAAATCTTACATCTTACACTTTTGTAATTTTAAAATAAAATTACAAAGGATAAAAAAAAAATTCAGAAGTTAAATACTTTTTTAAATTATAAAGTATGAACAATGAAAATAATTCAAATTTACATTTGTATAAATTAATTAAAACTTATTTTTAATTCTTCGAAATTCTCTATATCGATATAGCATACCAATATATGTAGGAAAATAACTAACCACATTTGTAAAGAGAATTTTTAGCATTAAAAAATAGCAAAATTTTTCAATTATTTGTTATTATAAGAAATATTTACAAAAATGACTAAAGTGTTTGTATTCCATACATGTTATGTTAGCAACTGTGATATAGCATTTCGAAGTAACGTTTAACTATCTGTTTCTTTGATTTCAGATTACTTAACACAAATTTTGTGTTAAGTAAGTAAAGCCATTCTATATTTCCAAATATGGAAATTCTTCAAAATAAAATACAATTATACTACGAAATTGATTTCAAAATCAGTCGTTTGTCTCGATTTTGGCCAGCGGCAGTATTGCTCATGAGTGTTGCGAAAGTTTTAAAACATGTGTTGCTCTTAAGTTTATATTATGTTTATTTCCCTATTAGTAGAGTCTCTAAATCACACATAAAATTATTTTAATTTTGATGCATCCCATGGAAAAATAAAAAAAAAGCAAATAACATATCGCCCACTTATCAATCTGGCCAGAAAACCGCTTAATAATTCACTCCAAACTTTAGTCATTCATAGCTGCACAAGGCTCCGGTGGCTGAATGGATAACGGGATCGGCTACTAATCGAAAGGTCTCGGGTTCTATTCTAGCCACGGACACTCGATGGAAACAGATTAAAATAACTTAACATTACAGCATAGAGGGGAAAAATGCGCGGAAAAATAAAGTATGTGGGCGCGTTCGCCAGCGGGCGCCCCGTGTATTTAGAAATTTTTTTTTTTTTTTTTTTTTTTTTTTTTTTTTTTTTTTTTTTTTTGGAAAATTTTTTAAGCTTGAAATGTCAAGCTTTAAAAGTCAAGCTTAATGCAAGCTGGGCAAGTGTAAACTAGAACACTTGATTCAAGCTTGCATCAAGCTTACACGACTGGAATTTTCAAGCTTATTGACTTGATAAATCAAGCTTGCTGCAAGTTTGCTGTGCTGTCTGGGAATACCTACTTATTATTGTTACTTTAAGGGCCGATTTCATTCGAGTTATAAAAATTTCAGAGTTCAGAAGACCAGATTTGAAAAGTTCTACTGTAGAGATGAATCGTAAAAGAATGCATTTCATTAAAATTCGTGCATATAACGTTTATAGAGTTCTTAGAGGTTCAAATCACAAACTCAGCTTTTAAGGATAGAGAATAAAAATAACTATATTAGTATGTTATTTGCTCTAATCTGTTTCCTGCTATTGATTCAAAGATGCGAAAACAGAGATTTTTCTTCTATGTCTATTGTGGCTTCCGGACATGAGTCTTTAAATGCTCCCTCTATGGCCCAACGTGTTTGCGTTTACCCATAACCACGGCTACGCATTTGAATACACATGTCGGGAAGCAGGGCCGGTCCAAGGGGGTGCGAATGTTGGCGATCGCCTAGGCACCGCGCTAAAAGAGGCCTCGCAGCTGGCCCTTTTTTTAATCACATTAAGAGAGAAAGTTTGAGATTCTAGTTTTCGTGCAATTTCATTTGAATGAAACAGTAATTTTAA
This sequence comes from Cheiracanthium punctorium, assembly GCA_038373885.1. Lineage (NCBI taxonomy): Eukaryota > Metazoa > Arthropoda > Arachnida > Araneae > Cheiracanthiidae > Cheiracanthium > Cheiracanthium punctorium. Next base: position 710,498 of record JAWZYV010018045.1, read on the forward strand.
AGCGGTTTTCGCCGTGTTGGACAAGGGAATGCACCTACACTCTTTACCTAAACCCTCCTTGGCACATAGGAATCGAAAGAAGCTATGGCCATCTTCCATAAAAATGTGTACAAATTGAATGCTAAAAAACTTTTGCGATGATTTTCTTAGAACGATATTTTCCGGGTTTCATGCCCCACCAGCATGCAAATTAACGAACGGGATAAGGATTACTCTGGATTGTCCTCCTCTAGAGTAATATTAATAGGTCTAAGTTAGGGCACTTCATTTATCCCCTTGAATGCTGAACTAATGTGACTATAAAGTTTTATTCACGGAGAGATAGCATTTAATTTCAAACAATTGGGGATGGCTGGCTGCAAAATGTAAAAAGGACTCTCTTGTATAAAAACTGTAAATCTGTCTCCTCTCGCATCCATCCCGACACAATACTATTGAAATGGTAATAAATTAAACGAAATTATACTATACTGCGAGAGGCGACAGAATCCCCCCCCCTCCCTCCCCAAGTATTTACAAGCAACAATTTCCTCCATAAATGGATGGGAATGTTTCACGCAGTATCTTGCCCCAAAAGTACCGAACTGGTTAAACCAAATAACACAACGGAAAATAATACACAAATAACAATTAACTTAGAGAAAATTCTATTTAGAATTTCCCTTGATTCTATAATATAAATGAGGACTTAAACTCAGATGCGCTACATGACATACTGTTCCTCTGTCATTTTTGGGTAGAGGCCTCCGCCGCCACGCCACGCTGTCGCCGAGGTCTAGGCCGGCGCGTCGGCGAATAACGCTGATTTTACACAGCGAAATTGAACTCAAATTGTTATAAGTGCGAAAGTGGACCCCTTTTAGAATTATTTTTTTGAAGTTTGCCCCTACCTGAAAAAATTTCCATGGGCGGCGCGGCCATGTCAGTGGTAAATCTAATTACTTTATCAGTTTGTTAAAATTTGCATTTTTATTTTAGTGTTGCTGTGTGAATCAATATCAGTTTTTTTTTTTTTTTTTTTTTTCCCATTCATGATCCTATTTTACTTCCATAAAATAGTAAGGCAAGCAGAATCACTTTTGTGTTCATGATAATATAAAATTAGTATCTACTCAAACATTTTCTTTATAGCAAACTGTCTAGTTTATTTGACTGAATTACAGCCAATTTGCAGTTTAATATAATGTTTTCACATGTGCTAGTCTATATTTTATTTGTTTTATGAAAATCCCAAGTAGTCTGTTGATAGCGTATGTGTTGCATCAAACTGCATCAAGCTTTTAATTCCAGTTTGTCATGGTAATTTTCTAAAATGAAGTATTCTGCCTTTTTATTACCACGATAAGGAAAATTTTGGTGGGTTTCAACATTAAAACTTACCTCTCTGCACTTAGTATATATCGTATTAGAGTGAAAGTTGTGAAATATTTTCTCATCGTTTTAATATTTTTTTGTAATTCAACCTGATTAAAATTAGCATTAAATCTAAAATTATACACCAAAACAAGTTATAAATATCAATGTGACCACATATAATAAACCACATGTAATATAAATATGAGAATTCCATTTAACTTTTTTAAAATGTGAACTGTAACCTTGATTTTTATTACCTCGTTTACTCATGTAATTGTCACTCTTTTTTTCCAATTTTTCATTGTGAAAGTCTAGGGTGACTATTATGCGGAGAAATCTACTACACAATACTGCACACTCTCATGCTAAAACATTATAGGGAATTAGGAAATTACAAATTGTTTCCAGATCATGTTCTGTTTATTAAATAGTCTTTTCGTCAGTTGCACACAAAAAAGAGGCCTTTTTCTTTTGATGGTACATTTTCATAGACATAAAATTCACACATAATCTTTGTGAACATTTTGACAAAAAAAAAAATTCTGTTAACATAATGCACAATTCATAAAATTTTTTTAGATTCTTTTATTATTAAGTTTCTAGATGAAGGTCAAATACGCGGCTGCAACTTTTATGCGGGGAAAATATTGACGATTTTTTCTGCTTTAAAACGGGGATGCGACTATTGTGCGAATAAACAAGTCAAATAAACTAGATCTCATTACAATGAAAAGTTTGAGCAAATACAGTGGAACCTGCTAAAGTGACCACCTTGGTAAAGAGACCACCTGTCTAAAGTGAACACTTTTATGAAATTTCATTGTAACTCATAAAAAATGTATGGGGAAAATATCCTGTAAAGTAACCACCTGCGAAAACTGCATAGTGACCAGATAATCTGCCAAATTTAAGTTTTTTAACCTGCCAAATGTGCCCACTTTCCACTATAAACTGCCTCTTAAATATAAAACACATTCAGATAATATAGAATGCTATATCCCTTTTCAGTTGTTTAGCACAAGAATTGATCTCAACACTGATTCTCTCTTCTGTAACACTTGTTCTCAATAGATGAATAAATAAAACAAAAAAAAGTTAGATAAATAAATTAAAAAGGAAAACTTGATTTAGTCTAGATTCTTTTATATTTCTGTTGATGTTAAAATTGATTCAGCGTGGTTTCCGGTAAGAGGTGTGTGGGATGCAGTTAATCGCATATTTACAATTACTTTTGATGAAGTTAATCACACATTTATGAGTACTTCTGATTTCCCTTTACCTATTCTAAATGTAATACTCTTGCAATTGTAAATCTCCCATCTGTTAATAATGCTATTTAACTGTTTCTTAATTTACTTTGGTTTTAGCCTTTGTAATGAATTTATTGGCGTCTGTAGTCTGTGAATATATTTAATTTTTTTCCTTTCCCACGGGACTACAATAATTTTGTCTAGGCTAAAAAACTATATTCTAATCATCCCTGTGGCGAGTCGCATTTAAATTTTGCCAAACATGTAGAAAGCCTAACATTTCTTTTCATTTTTTCAACCTGGCGATTTATTTGGCGACCGCCCCTTTTAGAACTTTCCTGTTACAGCACAGTGTGTTATCTAAACAATATGTTCTTGATGTACACTTGTGAAAATTGTATCATGAACTATATTTGTGCAAACATGAAAAACAACGCAAACATTCAAACTGTACTTTAGTAATATGTCAGGCTGCAAAATGGAAATTTATATTTTTTATTCATATTTATTATTTTTTATTATACATTGTGACCAAGAAGTATTAAAATACATATTGAAACGTAAGTATAAGGAATTCGCACAAAATTTGTATGCAATGTGCATTTTAATGTTTCAGTATTTTACTCCCTACATTCCTCTTTTTTGTTCATGGATATTTATTGATTTTGAGATCTTGTTATAAATAAACTGTAGAGTATTTGTGCAAGTGTTTATTGAATTTTAAGCATAAACAAAATTATTAGTCCTACCTTTGTAAGGTGACCACCTGTATAAGATGACCAGTTTTGTCGTTCCCGAGGGTGGTCACATTAGGCAGGTTCCACTGTATTTCTTTTTACTACATATTTCTTTCATTTTATTATGAACACAAAAGCAAGTTTGATTGCCTTACTAAATTTGTCTTATGAACACATACACACAAAAAACCTGACATTGAATTTCCTCAAATTAAATTTAGATATATAAAAGCGCTAAAATAAAAATGTAAATGCTTATGAATAGATAAGTTTAACTAGACCTATGCCTGAAACTTTTAAGCAATTGTTTGGTTGATTCAACAAAATCACATAGTAAAATCAAAAAAATAATTTTGTTAGGTAGTCATGTTGCTCGTCATAAACATTAATCATCAGTTAACCAACGCATTTTGCTAATTCAGACACTTAATTTGGCTAGTTTTAACCATTTAAACAAATAGTTTGCGTAAATTATCGAAATGTTTTGTTTAAATAGCCAAATAATCTCAACAACCCCCTTTTTGTTAATTTAATAAAAATTTCATTGTTTCTAAATATTTCTACAGGATAATTTTGATGATTTAGCAAAACATTTTTTTCAGTGCAGTATTGTACATATTAGATGCTTTTGCGCAGTGTATAGTGAAATGGAAAGAAAAAGTTGTTTAACCCAAAGAAAACTCAAGTTCTAAATGACGGACATTCAAGAGTAAGGTATCGCTTTACTTAGGTGAATGTATTCTATTACTGTATACAATAATTTGTCTTCCTCATTTCATAAGTATCATCATATTAAAAAATCTGGAGTGACTCCACTCGACTTTTCAAACACTTGATCATTATTAAGCGTTTTAACAAATTTGAATCTGAATAATTCAGCAAAAAGCAAAGGTGAAAATTATAATATGGTATTTCAGTATTTTTTTTTTTAATTTGTAAGCATATGTCATTAATTTAGGATACTAAAAAAATAATTTGGTGCTTTCATCAATGAAATATGCTATTGTCTAATGTCTATGCTATTGTCTATATAATTGCTATTGTCTATGCTGAGCTAAGATTTTGAGCTCAAATATTTTAATCTAGACTGCATTTTATGAGAATACTTTTTTGTAGCCATGTAAAAAACTAAGTCTTACACACACCAAAATATTTACAGTATGTAAGCCAGTGACCTACAATATGCGTACCTAATTTGAGCTCAATCGAAGACACCCTGTACACATTAGCACACTTTAAATATTTTTTTTGTCTATAGGCCGTAATTCTTCGTTGTAGCCCTGTACAAAACTATAAATCCTACATACACTAGAATCAAAACAGGTTGTGTGACGGTGACCTATACGATACATACCCAATTTAAGTTTATTCGATTGCACCATTTAGACACGAGCACTATAAAGGAGTTACGTCCATAGGCTTTAAATGTAAAAGAATTCTGTGAACAAACTATATAAACCAAAATTTTTGGATTTCATGTGACTGTGACCTATAATATACATACCCAATAGTGCTCAATCGAATGTACTGTTTAAAAGCTTAGCTCACTTTCACGAATTTGTACTCATACGCTGCAATGTATAAAATTCTTTTTCGTAGTCCTGTAAAAAAGCTATATATACCATATACACCAAAATCAATATCGATCGTACGATGGTGATCTATAAATATTTGAACATATTTGAATTATAACAAATTTGAACGCACTCGAATACACCTTTTAGGAGCTATCGTGTTCACCCCAGACAGTACATAAGCTTAAATCAAGCTTGACATTTCTTTGAATTTGACGTATCAATACAAGCTTGACAGCTCAATTCATTTTAAGCTTGCAGCAAGCTTGGAGAAGTCATTTGAACTGCCAAGCTTGAACGCAACGTGATTACTGCTTATTTGGAAAGCCACATCCACATAACAAATAATTTATCATCAGTCATAAATGTACTTGACCATAGAATTAAAAAAAGATTCTATATTTCCAAATATGGAAATTCTTCAAAATAAAATACAATTATACTACGAAATTGATTTCAAAATCAGTCGTTTGTCTCGATTTTGGCCAATATTGCCCAGCATGAGTGTCGTGATATTGAAAGTTTTAAAATGTGTGCTGCTTTTAAGTTTATATTATGCTTATTTTCCTATTAGTAGAGTCTATAAATCACACATAACATTATTTTAATTTTGATTCATCCCATGGAAAAATAAAAGAAACAAATCGGCATCGGCCACTGATCAATCTCGCTAGAAAACGGCGTGATAACCATAACATTCACTTCAAACTTTAGTCATATCAGCGCAAGTCAGGTTGGCCGAGTGGTTAGGACGCTGGCTTCCCAAACCTTAGGTCCCGAGTTCGATTGCGGACGCGTGATGGAAACAGATTAAAATAACTTGACATTTCAGCGTAGAGGAGAAAATGCATGGAAAATAAAATATTTGGGGCGAGTTTGCCGACGGGCGCCCGGTGTATTTAGGAATTTTTTTGGGGGAAATTCTCTAAGCTTGGAATTAAGCTTGCTATGTCAAGCTTAATGCAAGCTGGGCAAGTGTAAACTTGAACACATGATTCAAGCTTGCATTAAGCTTACACGCTTGAAATTTTCAAGCTTAATTCAAGTTTATTGACTTGATAAATCAAGCTTGCTGCAAGTTTGCTGTGCTGTCTGGGACTTACATATATACATAAACACGTACATACATTACCGTGAAAATAGCAGAAGTGAATTCAGAAAACCTCAAAACATGTTTACACATCAAAATCTCAGTCGAATTTTTTCATGTTTGCAATACTTTCCTTACATGGTACATGTTCGAAAAATTAAAAGAACCCAATAGTAGGGGAGCCCATGATGCTAATTGGGTAGTTACTCGAGCGTCGTCAGGACCTATTAGATTCTGTTGTTTAGATAATAAGAAGAATAAAAAGTTACATAATGTTTCCTTTCAGTGGTGGGGGAAGCGTATACAGACCTTCAAAGATGTGTAAAAAAAAAAAAAAAACAGTTACATGGAGATATTCGAGCGCGTCAGATATTGATAGTTTAGATGCCCCAGCGTGTCTTTGATACCAAAGGTATGTTCATCTGCCGACTTGCGTGGTGGGTGGCCATCCGGAAGGGCAGAAAATAGAAAAAAATGTATTTTGTCGAGCGCGTCAGATATTCAGAGGGGATGTTAAGTGAACCCCAAAAATGCTCCCATTCAAAAGACTGACGTTTCGGAAACGACGCAAGCTCGTAGGGAATTTTTGAAAATGAAAAAAAAAAAAAATCGCCATATTGAAATACTCGAGCGTGTCAGATTTTGATACAGAATGTTTAGCTTGATGTTCCAATCATGGAATCCTAAAATCTGACGATTATTTTGAGGGGTATCATTAATCTGACGGCTAGAAAAAAATTATGAATTTTTTTTTTCAATGTCCATAAAATGTGACGAATAAAAGCACGAAAAATTATTTAAATATTTACACTTTAATTTATTTAGAAAATAATATTAAAATAAAATACATCTGTTGAAAAAATTATTTTCAATCTTCGTCTTCATCCGAAGAATTATCATACTCCAAATCTAATAATTCAATTGGACCTCCAATATTGTCTGCAGTTTTCGTATCTGTAACAGGAAATTGTTATAACCGTTAACACAATTTTATTGATTTCATGAATAACATGTTATCAAAGTATTAAAAAGAAATATACCTAAATCTGAAGTTTCGTCAATAATTGGTGTTATGAGTCTTATGACATCTTCGTATGCATCAGGTAACTGATTGCCAACAAATTAAGTCATTTGAAATTTTCCATCAGCATTTGTCCACCCGTAATCTGTTGGTGACATGTCAATCATAGTTTTATTGTGTGCATTTCTCCACAAGCACGCAATATAGTACTTCGTTCGCAATAAGTGCTACTGTAGCTCAGATTGGCAAAGAGGCAAGCAACAAGCATCGTATTTACGGACGTTCAGTGAGAAAGGCTGCGACGTATCAGACACTTTGTAGGTCTTATTAAAGATTTCTATTCTTGCAAGGTTGACATCAGCTAATTTTTTCAAACCATACAGGTGGCAGATAAAAGATTGTAAAATGTCAAAAGAATCTTCTATATTATGATCCTCTGACCCTGCATCGGCAAATGTCTTCTGAAAAACATTTGAACCCATAAAAATTTGCAGAGGTTTTTTTTTTTTTTTTTTTTTTTTTTTTTTTTTTTTTTTTGCCTCGTCTGTAAAGTTCCGGATTGTAATCGCATCCTGTTAGCGCGTGAAGAGCTGGTAGCGCTAGCGAAATTATTGGGCCGAGCTTAGCATAAAGAGCAGATACGTCAGTATAACGGCGTGCATTGTGAACTCCAAGATCCATCCATATTTTAACCGATGCTTGGAGAAAGGGCGGCTCCAGCGAGGGGGCCATAGCCCCCCCCGAACGTTTTGTTTTTGAACTTTAGATTCGTATACTTTACGATTCCTCACGTTAAATTGGCATTTTAAACAATTTATAGACTATCTAAAAAGTTCAATGGCCCCCTCCGAAAATTCAGCCTGGAGCCGCCCTTGGCTTGGAGATGTCCCATATTGACCAACATGATGACAAAAATATCTGTGTCTGAAGTTCTGATTGTAACTGTAGAATCTTCTTTTATTTGACTTGCCAAAAATACAATTTTTGTATCTGCTTCTTCATGATCAGGACATGAGAGTTCATGGTCGATTGTTCAGGTAACTTTATTATCGGTAACTGAATATACATAACACATATCATGATTAAGATGAATTGTTTCGTTACTAATAATAGTAGCCATCTCCTGATCAGCTCAATGATGAATTAAAAACTTGACAAAAGCTTCTTTGAATTTGATATTTCCTAATTCTTTCTGAAAATTTGCTGTTCTTGTTTATTGAGGACCAAAGATGTAGAGCTTCTTGTCATCTACACTAATTCGAAGAGCGTGCTCGTTATCTTTGATCGAGCTATTGTTGCACGCTCTAATCTTCATTGACGATCTTTATTGCTTTGGTTCGTATTTTTATTACTTCGGCTCGTGGAAATCGGCAGATTATATTTTTTTCGTGATTCTTGCATCATTTCCTTCAAAATAACAAATATTCAACCGCGCTCGAGAATGTCACGACAACGTTTTTTTTTTTTTTTTTTTTTGCAATTTTGTAACCCTCCCACTCCTTTACGTTACATTCAAATCGTCAGATTTTCTGAATGTACACTTTATAGCTAGTAATTAACCTACCTTATCTTAATCTGACGCGCTTCAGTATTTCTGACGATCAATATTTTTTTTTTACTAATCTGATGAGCTGCCCTAGACGCACGTGCCTACATACAGGATTTATATATGGTGGAGGTACTCAACATGATGCAAGGAACCCCCCCCCCCTATGTTCATCTGACGCGCTCGAGTAAATCCCCAAAAACACCATGGGCTCCCCTACTACAAGTTTTGGAGGTTTTCAAGCTACTCTTGCATTTTTACTCGATATTTCAAATTAGCTTATCTAAAAGAGAAACAAAACACAAACTTTCATTTATTTTCAAGTATGAATCACAAAGTGCTAAAGAAATGTTCTCTTTCAGTTAAGGAGAAAATGTAAAAATAGTGAAGTTAGCAGAAAAATATATAGTTTAAAAAACCAAAAAACACGCTTTAGTGATAAATTGAACTAACTAAAAGGCGAAAAATAATTCTTAATATAGAAATAAATTAATGAACGAAAACTAATATTATTGTGAAAAAAGCGTGGGGTGCTTTGTGCTATATTTTTTGTATCATTTTTGTACTAATCGTACCGATCGAATATTCTCAAGAACTGATATATGGAGCACCCACGCTTTTTTCACAATAATATTAGTTTTCGTTCATTAATTTATTTCTATATTAAGAATTATTTTTCGCCTTTTAGTTAGTTCAATTTATCACTAAAGCGTGTTTTTTGGTTTTTTAAACTATATATTTATTTTTCACTTTTTAGTTTGATTTGCTATAAAAGCGTGTTTTTTAGTTATTTTTAACTGTATGTATTTAAAATTTATTTTTAATTTTCGATATCTCTCATAAGACACAAAGGAGCACTAAGTTGGAAAGTACAAAGAGATAATTTATTTTCACTGTGCACCAGTGGCGTAGCCAGGATTTTATTGGTGGGCTGGGTATCAAATTTAAAGCTAAAGTTCAATTGTAAGCTAAGTAAAGGGCCCCATTTCGGGGAGGGGAGAAGCCCCCTGACCCCCTCCCCTCCGGCTACGCCCCTGCTGTGCACCAAAATCAACCTGCAGTTAAATGCTACCTTCCTCACTAAAAAGGAGAAATAGGTCTCTAATCACCAAAATCAACCTGCAGTTAAATGCTACCTTCCTCACTAAAAAGGAAAATTAGGTCTCTAATCAACAAATAAAAGCGTGTTAAAAAGAATGGCCTTAACATGTTCTTGTACTCAACTCTTCCATAATGTGATGGATGACGATATTTTGTATCAAAAAAAAAAAAAAGATGTTGTCGTGACCAGGAATTCGAACCTGGGTTATTGCGGCCACAACGCAATGTACTAACCACTATACGATCACGGCCACAGAAAGGGTTTTCTTAAGATTGTAATGTTTGGAAGTGTTCTACTTTCAATCAGGGTAAGAAATGAGAAAATTATTTAATCCTGGCGATCCTGATCAGTATAATCTTATAAGATTATTGTATTGTCACCGGTTTTTGATAAATGTACAAAGTTTGAATTAAATCTGTCCGTTTAAAGTGGGTCAAAATCGAGTCTAAAGGAGTCGGTTACAAACATACAAACATACATACAGGTGAAGCTAATAAAAGCGTGTTAAAAAGAAGCGTGTTCTTGCTTGAAAAATGTGTACTGTATAACGTACTGTATTTTATGTTCTTGCTTTTGGTCTTGCACTGTGTTGTAACACTAATGTGTTATCAAAATATGTGATAAAGTAGTTTTTTTTTTTTTTTTTTTTTTTTAGGGGAAAGGAAAAACTCAAGATTTGTGAAGAAGTGTTTGTTGAATTTCTTATTCCTACAAGCTGAATTAGTTTGTGTTGCCGTAAATCCCACAAATAAAAACTAGTAACAATAATCTCATTTTGTCGTTTAAAAAAACTGTAGACCATGAAAGACTTTTCGATCAACATCAGAATATGCAACAGGCTCAATAGATGATCATGCTTTGATAGAAATGAAATAAATCATAGTTAGGGCCCTATAAAATATGCAAAAATGCGGAATTTTGCATAATTTGCAATTCTCCGCATAAACTACAACTTTTCGCATAACACCACATTTTTCAGCAACTTTTTTATTTCTTAAATTTTTCTCAACATATTTTCTTCAAAAACCTCTTGAATGTTTATTATTGTGCAGAAATGGACAACTCCAAAAAGCCAGAACCTAAGTTTTCATAACCTGGTTTGAAATTCATGAAAGCGGCTCAAGTGTTTGACCCAGACCAATTGCCCCAATATATATGTTGATGATGAAGAAGTCTTTTACAATTCTCCAAGGATATGTCAAGGAGTGTTCCGGTTAAAACTTAGTAAGATTTTGGAATTCAGAGGTTGTTTTACAGAGGTTTCCAGAACTAACACGTAAAGCAAAGTTAGTACTCTCGGTTTTAATTAATTTTGTAGACCATACACGGGCAACCTCCGGCCCGCAGAACATATCAAAACCCCATATAAGCCATTCAAAATCTCATTTAAATCCCTATTATACGGCCCGCGACTTCATTAACATACTAAAGTTTGTCCTGCTACTTTTCAAAGGTTGCCCACCTGCTGTAGACTGTGAAAGAGCAGTTTCTTGTTACGGCTAAATATTTAAAAAACAAGGACAGAGTTTGAAAGAATCATCGATCGCAGGACTAACATCTCTGTATTTCCATAAATTTTAGAGAAAAAGTCAGACTCACTTATCTGTTTTTTTTAATGTAAATTAAAATATTGCTGTTCTTTTTAACGAAGTTATTTCCCTACCCATGCGCATTACTTCAATACATTTCTATAAATACCGCATAATTTCAGAAAACTACCGCATCGATGCCGCATAATTCCAAAAAAATTTCCGCATATTTTGTTGGGCCCTAATCATAGTGTAATTTACCCTCATTCTAGATTTCCAAGTTCTTAAGGGTTCTCTATGTTAATAAATAAATAAATAAAAGAACAGCAAAGAAAAAAGTGACATTAGTGTCGGGCCTCAAGGTCGCAGTTTATCATTATTTTCAAATTCAGTTTGCTAGAAACTTAAGCAATAAGTAATTTAATCTCTAACAAAGAGGACCTATGAAATGAGCCAGCACGATATATATCATTTCATAGGTAGTCTTTGTTAGTGATTAAATTATTTTTTCTCTTTCACGAAAAAGTAATTACAGCAAGTTGCAGTGCAAGTTTCTTGAAATGCAAAATTTTTCCACGAGCAAACAAAGAGATTAAAGCTTTCGAAACTAGCGTGGCCTAATTCTTTATTTGGGGTTTCATAAGAAGCATTTCCATCAATTCTGTTCAGTTATGAGATACTTTTGTGAAATCCATCGCTCAATTTTTTCTTTTCAGGAAACAAAATAATATTAATTTCAGTTTAGTTGTGGGGCATTCGTGCGAAATCTGATGCTCAAATTTTATATGTAGGGAAACAACAGAAAATTTATTTCCGTTTTCCTGGAAGAAAAATCATTGTTCTAATGAAAAGACATACTTTACGAAAGACTTTATTCGGTAACAGAAATGTAGAATTGGCGTAAATGTAATGTTGTGCAATGTAAAATTTATTCACTAATCGTCTATTTTTTCTATATAACACAACTATTTTTTTTTTTTTTAACTGAAAGATTTTATGCACAGAATAAATTATTTTTTAACTTCAGAGTTTGAAGGTAATTTCCAGACCACAATTCTAATTACAGTTGCTTCTTTCAAAATTTATTAATTTTTTAAGCACTAGAGCTGCAACTGAACTCAACAATCTATGCAGAATTTTTCCAAGGCTGAAGAAAGGTCTTTCTTCTATTTTTTTTCCTATTTATTTTTAATCATGAACCAGTGTTTCATGTTCTCTTTTTATCCTTCCATAAAGACAACAGCTGAATTATATACAGAATGCGAATTGACTTCGGGATGCCGGGGATCATCCCCGGCTGAAGAATGCAATATTCCTCGCTAGAGAAATATTAATTGATCCTTCCCAGGGATACTTTATCCCCTGCTGGAGAAATGCCAAATTGATCTCTGTCCCTACAAGTTCAACAGTACCTAACGATTTTAAATATTGAGAATAGAAATTCTTCTTTTGTTTACTAGACAAAAGAACAAGTTACAAACATACCTTTGAAATATATATACACATGCCTGATGCCACTTCTCATTCTGTAACTGGGATCAGGTTTCGAAGGAAGACTGCGAAATGATCGAACAAGCACTGCTCTGCTGCAAGCCGAATTGGAGGGTAGACGTAGAATCGACACAGGCAAGAATATATGCGCATGGAAAATCGGGGGGTCGACTTTTTTTTTAATTTAAGTCACTTCCCAGACATGCTGGCGACTGCACTTGTCATGTAATACATGAGATATTATGTGTGCTGGATTCATTTACACTTCCCTCCATATTCTTTCTTTCTTCTTTTTATTTTATTTTTTTCAAATGTTCCCTCCATTCTGTCAATGGATTCAAGAAACCAATAAGAATCGAAAAAATAAGTAACATGACTGTCATGGCTAACTTCGTATATTGGAGTTTTGACCGCGAATATTGAGAAATCCACCTGTGTGCACCGTTTTCTTTTTTGTGCTTATATAACGGGTCCACTTTTTGTGATGCACGTACAGAACAACGCTTTTTAGGGTTTTGGCATGCGTCGATCATTTTACGACGAAAAAAAAAATGTGTTAGTGTACAATTTTGAGTTTTGTACCTACACTGTTATAAAAGTTTACTGAAATAAACGGTCATTGTCTGGCAGCAGTGCTGTCGGACAATAACCGTTTTCCCATTTCCGGTGTCGGAGAAAACGATTAATTTCCGTTCGCATGTTACCTTACTAAACGGTTCCTCTCCGTTATTTTCAGTCACAGAATAAGTTTTTTTTTTCTTTTTCCGGCGGGAAATTCTTTTCTTTTCTTTTCTTTTCTTTTTTTTTTTTTCTATGTACCAAAGAAGGATTTTAAACATTATTTAAAATTATGGAATCAGGTTTTGTATCACATTTGAAAGATATTACGCCTTATTTTCTAATAAGCGACATTATTGGACAAAACCGGTTACATACATACTCCCCAAAAATAATTTATTTATCCTAGAATATAGTTTTTATACATTAAAAAATAGTCATTTTTTTAAACCAATGTTCTAATTCATTCAAATACACTGTAATACATTCAAATAGAAATTGAAGCACTTTATTCGTGTTCTCCCGTGAAAACCAAGTGGATATTATCTGTGAAATTCAGAATTGTTATAACAGTGTATAACCGTTACCGTGGGCGCCACTTTGTTGCCCTTCACAGAATCGCGAACCCATATCTCCTAATAACTATCTCTGAAATTTCATCTCGATCAGTTGAACAGACTGGCTCTTAGAGGTCCATTACAGAGGCGGATCTACGTGGGTGGGGTGGGGGGCTATAGGACTTTAGCCCCCCTCCCATTGTAACAGAATTTACTAGATAAAACAGAGCTTTGATGCTTAGTTAAAAACTACGTGTCTAAAAATCGGTTGATTTGAAGTTTTAATTTACTATTTTTATTAAAAGTTTATTCATTGTAATTTGTATTAATGAGAACAGTGTTACTGACATTTCTTCGTTCTCATAAATGTTAACTAAAGTCCTTCACACAGAGGAGAGAAAAATTAAGTGACCAAACGTCATATATAAAGCACTGATCTAAATGGAAGGCTGGGAAATGTTGTTGTTGTGGGATTATGGCCAACTGTCTACATGTGGGATCGAGGCCTATGGGTGAGATGCCCTCCGTGGGGATATATCTAAGGGATCCTAACCCGCATTTACGCTGTGTTTCGGAGGGAAACACTGAAAACTCCGAACGGTTAGGTCTTCGGACGTGACCTGGTTTTGAACCAGGCACCTTGGAAGCTGGGAAATAAAAAAAGATCCATCAACGTCAGGGGGGATTGTGGGGGCTACAGATAGTCAACCTCCTCCCCCCTCCACACCGAAATTTGGCTCCCTCCCTTCTTTGGTGAACTAAATTTATCTGTATCAGCGCGTTCATTTTATGTAAACAAGCGGTATATTTGAAGTTTTGATTGAGAAATACAGTACAATTCCAATTATCTGAACTCCGACTATCCGGATCGCTGATTATCCGAATATCTTTACATACTAGACATGCTAAGTATGCGTCCCCCCCCCTTAAAAAAAGAAAGAAAAGAAAGCTTGACCGGTTATGTAACTAATTGTTAGAAAATATATTTATTTAAATTTTGTACTTTTTTTATTTTAAGAATATAAATTTAAAATATAAAATAATCATAAAATGAAACTAATTTGACCAAATGTTTCAAGAGAAGAAGAGTTCCCTTTTCTTCAGGATTGGTAGCGCACGATGCATTTTTAAACACTAGATAAAGCCAGCTTAGTATATCCCTCAAGAAAAAACACAATAGTAATCACAAGCATAGCGTGGAAGGGAGGGAAAGTGCCCCCTCCCAATCTTTGTCTCAAAATCCTTTGTTTATGTGATTATGGAAACGCTGTGATAGGGCGATCTGCCGAGGATAGGAGGGGATGCCTTGCTAGGAAGAATTTCTAAGGAGTTATAACGCGTATTCATGTTACATCTGGAGAAAACCTACCAAAACTCCAGACCGTTAGATCGACAGCCGCGCGATGGCACTCGAACCCGGGACCATCACACTTCGGCCGTCTACCACTTTCAGTGACATAACCACTGTGTCATGGTGGGGCTCAAAATCCTTTAATTTAAAACATTTGTTTCAAAATTTCGCTTTTCTACTCTTCAATTCCAATTGTACCCCTCCCCCAAAATTTTTGCTCTACGCTCATGATAATAATAATAGATATTACTTTTTCGGGTCGCACATTAAGAGGGAATATAACTTCCGGTAATAACATGCAAATATGTGGGTCGATAAAATGAGGACCAAGCTTGCTTGGGGTCAAACACTGGGGCTTCGCGTCAGGCTGACCACCTGGCCGAGGCATATGCATCCGCACCCCAGAGCCTATGGTCGTGAAGGCGCGGTTGGGCAGCGCAGGCCTTGGCCCCGCAGAGGGGCTGTTGCGCCAATGTTTGACTTTGAATAACATGCAAATAAATATTTTTACATATTTTGTTGTATACGGTTATTTTCTCTGCTAGCAGATTTCTTTTAATATTTAAAAGTAAAATAAAAATCAGATACCATGGGTAAAATCGTTTTTTAAAAATAATAATAATAAGATGTTATGTTTTTTTGTTATTTTGATTGTTCCATGACAAAATCTGAACTCTTTATATGGTTCTTAACAGTTTTAATAACAAAGTAATTATCATAAAGAATCGAAAAAAACAGTACTTTTTTACAAAATGAAACGCCTACTTTTATAGACAATAAACCTAAATGCCTTAACCCTTTAGTACGCAGTTGTGCACATATGCAAAGTTGCACATCTTACACCCTTTCAAAAAGTATTCGAGTGCAAGCCAATTTTCCTAAGACGGTTTCATTATAAAGCGTTGTTTTTTACAAAAATTTTGTTATGTAGTATATAATAACAACTTCTAATATTTATTATCAGCTACATACTTTTTTCAAAAATTAATCAGATACTCACAAAATTAACATAGGCAATTTCTCTCATACTCGAACACTTCTTTGAGTGGCTATACAAAAAATTGATATTTAAAAAAAAAAAAAAATACGCGCATTAACGGATTAAACAGCTCTTTAAAAAATGTTTCTTAGGAATAAAATTTGCATAGCAAAATGAATACAGATAGATATTATAAAGTAATTTACATTTAAAATTTTTCCTGGATGCTTCATAAACTATATAAGCTCACTGTTCGTAAAAGTGCATAATACAGCTTCTGAAGAGACATTCCAAATTTTTTCAAGTGTCTGACCTCATTAATTTTTTTAAAATCTAAGTCAAGTTGAGAAATGATGTCATTTAAAAGTGACATCATTTCTCAAAAGAATAACCTTAATTTAGGCCAGTTTTTTTAGGGCAGACTTAAAAAAATATTCCAGAGGGAGCAAGATCACACTTGCTTGTAACAGTTCTGATTTTACTTTGTGGCGCACTTTAGTTTACATCATAACACAATATACTAAATCTCTAGGAGGGGTAGAGGAGGTAAGTACTCCCCTACCAAGGCCGTATCCAGGGGATCCGGAACCTCAAGAAAAGGTATCCGAGTGTAAGAGAAATTTTAGCCATCGGTTTCATAATTAGTGTATTGCTTTTCATGAAAATGCATCATGCATTAAATAAGAATAAGTTCTGGTTGATGTTTCTTTTGAGGTGTGCGGTTTCTAACAAACTAAGAAGCTTTTCACAAAACTAAGAAAACTCGGTTTACATCGAATCCTTTTCAGAGAGTGTATACAGTATAAAAAATTAAATTAATTAATTAAAAGCTGATAATTAATAATAATAACTAATTTAGTTAAGTTGGATATCATGCGCCATATTTTTTCATAGATAAGTTCAGATGTGCTATACGACTCAAGCATCTTTTAATTTCCTTAAGTTCATTGGTAGAGATGGAAAAAATGAATACGGGTAGGCCTTAGCATAAGGGAGGGAAAGTAATAACGTGTGAACACGAGAATTGTTGTTCTGAGGAAAAGAATTCTAGAATTAAATTTTCGGTTATTTAGGAGGGGATCAGAGATTGTTCGATTTTGGATGACAGTCTATTTTGGAATTTACAAAAGTTTCCTTTCGAAGCAACCTCAAAAATTATGAGAAATCAAATATTTCCGAGCACGAAATTATTTTGAAAGTATTCAGTTTGTTTCAAAACAATAAGTAGGCACAAGGATGAGACAGTGGCGGATTAATGCAAGTTTGTCGGGGGGGGGGGGCGGTTAGGTTGTCGGTGGGGGCGGTTAGTTAGAAGTTTCACATATACATCCATTTTATGGAAGTAAAATAGGATCTTTTACATTCATTTCTTGTTTCTCGGGGGCAGGGCCGGCCCAAGGGGGGTGCGAATGTAGGCGATCGCCTAAGGCCCCGCGCTTATAGAGGCCCCGCTCTTGGGCCATTTTATTGTTATCTCATAAGACATGATAGAGAAGAGGCCCCGCACGCCCCTCGGGCCGTCTCTGTCGGGGGGGGCGTCGCCCCCCTTTAATCCGCCCTTGCTACATTTGATTGCTTTGAAGATGTGATTTGATTGCTTTAAAGCAGATAATGTATCAATCGTATATTGATAACTAAATGTATCGTGAATGTGCTGTATAAACAACATAAACCTATCCGATTTTAATAAAATCTAGTGTTTTAGTTTTGCAGTAGAGGTATTTTAAAACTTGGAGCTCTACCAGTGGCCAAACGTATAGCGCCCTGAACTGGGAGATGGAAGGTGCCTGGTTCAAAACCAGGTCGCGTCCACTGACCTAACCGTTCGTGGTTTCCTCCGAAATTTAGAGTAGATATGGAATAGGACCCCTTAGAAAGACCTCCACTACAGATGAATCTGGGCTCATTTTTTAAGCCGAGCCCGAGCAATATTATTTAAGTCGGAGCCCGAGCCCGAAATTTAAGCAAATAGATAAATAAAAGTCAATTACTTCATTGGTAGAATAGCATAAATTTTGCCGTTTGTGCAAATCAAAGACAAATATCATTGAGCCCGTCCGAGCCGGAATATGATCGGGATCTCTACACCCCACCCCTCGGCCTAGAGTCCACATGTAGCTAATTGGCCGTAATCGCACAACATCATATTGGTACGCCGGTTCGATACCGGCGTACCACTAAAAAACACCGTGTACATGCGGTGTACGTGCACGTTAAATCCGTGGTTCCGAAAGTCCTCTCGGCGGTCGCTAGCAGTTTCCGAGGGATACCAATATTCAGAAGTCCCCCACCTTCTGATGAGGTTCCAAATTGTGGCGGGAAATTCCGGGAAGGACGTATATCTAGCTCTAAGCGACAGATTCAGTGACGCGAGCTGTCCTTTCCTGGCAAACAAACAAACAAACATCATACTCAAGACTAATATTCATAAAAATTCTAGTCTTCATTTTTAGGCTTAAAAATATCTCATTTTTAAGCGCCAGTTTATGCATACGTGTGTGTTCGTGTACGCATACAACCATTTTCATTATGTTCTTTATCAAACATTTTCCCACGCCGCGGCGCGCCGCCGGATTTCTGGGGTCATCACGGCGCCGCCGCGAATTTCCGTGCTGCGCAGACCTCTATTTTAGAGACATAACCACACCCTCTGTTGTGACCAGAGCCCGATCAAGGCAGTTGTGGGTCCTGGGCAAATGAAAATAAACTGGATCCCCCCCCCCCCTCACACACACACACAACCCCAGGAAAAGTTTTGATTTTCATATTCCGAATAGTTTTAAATATGTATTTTCTTTTTTAATGCAATTGATTTGGAATTTAAAAATTAAGATTAATGAAGAACGCCATTATTCGAAATATAAGGGAAATTCATTAAATAACAAGCCCTGCGCACCTGAGAAAACATCAGTTATAACTCCAGCTCATTAATTTTCAATACACGTTTTAATTAAATTTTCACCAATATAATGTCTACTAAGTAAAGAGTGCGCAGTAAAAAGGAAGGAGGAGAGCAGAGTCGAACACATATGCACAGTGAGTGCATGTGTAGGTAGGGGTGCGTTTTTTGGATTTTATACGTTTCCCTTACTATTACGATATTCACTTTTTTTCTTTCCTCATTTTTTAATAAGTTGAATGATGCTTTTAATTCCAAGTTGGAAAATAGTTAATTTTAGAAGCAGCAGTTGTAAATGACAAACAGTAATTAAAAATACTAGTAAGAGGTTTGTTTCCCTGATATCATATTTGATTTGATTAATGATATAAAATTGACATTTTTCACGTACTATCGGATTCTACTGCCGACCGAGCTTCTTAGATGGTTGCGATATATCCAGAAAAAAGCCTACAAATAAGGCTAATATGTACTAGCAGTGCTAAGTAGTAACTTACATACGAGATGATAGAAAAGAGGCCCCGCTCTTCCGATTCGCCTGGGGCCCCGCTTACCCCTCGGGCCGGCTCTGAAGGAAATCCAAAACGAAATTTTAGAGCACATGAGCAAACAATCTGCGAAGTGATAGCTAGTGAAGCAATTCACTCGGATTGTTATTCAATACTTGTGAACGAAACGGCCGACATAGCCAGGCGCCTAGCCAGGAAAATTTTTCGGGAGGGGGGGATATGAACTTATATGTGTATAAATAGACCGAATTTCATCACTAATCCAAAAATTTCGGGGGGGGATATATCCGGATATCCCCCCCCCCCCGGCTACGCCCCTGGACATAGCGCACGACGAACAAGTTGCAATCGTAATTCGCTATGTCAGACCAGAAAATTTCAGCGTGCATGAAAGATTTTTGGGGTTTTTCAAAACAGGATACAAAGGAATAGCAGCGAGAATTCTTCAAGAAAATCTTCTAGCTTTCTATGTGCATTGTTATGCCCTTATCTTGAATCTGTGCTGTGCATTGTTGACGCGTGTAGCAAACAAACACAAATTAGAAATTCGGACCAAGCTCTTCACCCTTCTTCTTAGATGTATTAAAACGAAAAGAGAAAAATTCTCTATGCAGATTATTCAGGAGCTAAGTTAAATTGTTTAAAATTACTCTAACAGATAAAAAAAATAATAAATAAAAATCATGAAATGTTTCTGGAGGATGGGCTCAGTTATCTAAGTAAATTATACTGCAATAAATAAATAAATAAGTAAGTAAATAAGACACTGAACATGGTAGATGGTGGATGTGTTACGGTCCCACGCTCGGGCCTACCGCGCGGCTGTCGATCTAACAGTCTGTAGTTTTGTTCGGTCTACTTTGATTATTAGACTAATTTGTTAAAACACAAAAATATTAAAATTTACCATTGCCATGGGTATACAAAACCAAAACCTATTAATACGAACCAGTGGCGGCATAGCCAGAATGGGGGCCCAATTTTTTCATGGGGGGGGGTTACGACTACTGTAGTTCACATTTGTGTAGACGTGTGTGTGATAAGGGAGCGAAGAATATGCATTTTGTATGGCAAAAAATTCCTCATTGGAGGTGGAGGGTTGTGACTTGTGACTTCCCCTATACTCCCCTTGGCTACGCCACTGACACGAACATTCGTATACACGGAAGTATAGGGAGAATAAAATAAATAAAAACTTTATGAAAAAAACACACATAAAATGTAACTTATAATACGTTACGATCGTTTCGACCAAAAAATTCTTTCGGTCTTCATCAGATAAAGCCCTTCGTCTCGGCAGTGGCGTAGCCAGGATTTTATTTCGGGGTGGGCTGGGTATCAAAATTAAAGCTAAAGTTCAATTGTAAGCAAAAATATCAAATTGTAAGCTAAGTAAAGGGTCCCATTTCGGGGGTGGGCAGAAGTCCCCTCAGCCCCCCTCCTCTGGCTACGCCCCTGCGTCTCGGGCTTTGTCTGATGAAGACCGAAAGAATTTTTTGGTCGAAACGATCGTAACGTATTATAAGTTACATTTTATGCGTGTTTTTTTTACAAAGTTTTTATTTGTTTTATCGTTTAACCCCAATAATTTGAGAGTTTTTTACGTACAGGGAGAATGCTAGTTACTGCAGTAGAATGCAGTAGTTAAGAAAAGCGAGTCTTTAAAAAGTATTGCAGTCTTTTGAAGATTCAAATAAAACATAAATTGATATATTTATTTATTATTCATTTATTACATGTAGAAGCTCCTAAAATAGCATTAACCAACTAACAATTTCTTAAATTTTTTTTCAATATGTGCATGGATGAAGAAACGTTTCAAGATACTTAGATAAAGATACATTCTGTTTAAAAAAATAAATAAAAAATCAAGCATTTTTGACAGTTTTAATGCCCATTTAATTGTATGGACTGGCCCTTTAAATCGATTTGCGGCGGGCATAACACCAGCGCCACTTGTCCATTTTATATCCATTTCTCATCCGTCTCGCCCATATTACGTCCATGTCTATAAATGGACATAATCTGGAAAATCCAGAAAATGTCCATGAATAGACCAAAACTAGATGTAGAATTTCCAGAATAAGTCTTTTATAGACGTATCCCAGATAATCCATATTGTCTTAGTGAAATGGCAAGAAAGACGTGACTTGACCTAAGTAGGTCCATATATAGAGATTGATGTCCAAGACTTGCCCATAACTAAGACCATAAATAGACAAGCACGTCCATAATTACGTCTATATGCATGTCTATAAGACATCATATGGGCGTCCTATAGTGCCATATTGTAGTAAAATGGACGAGAATTCGACAAATCCTGGATATTTAATGGACATGTCAGCTTGTCTATATGACGTCTTCTAGGCGTGTTCTGGACAAGTTTATGCTATCTGGGTTTCGTCTGGATAGCCGGGGAAAGATCGAAGTTAGCCATGGCAGCAACAAACCCAATGAACCTCGTCAGATTCATGCGGATAAGACCGCTAAATTATACATTTAGATAAAGAAATAGTGTGCGCAAAACGATGCGCGAAGCTGTCACTCATGTGACGTCACGGATACGTCACGTCGAAATGCTCTATAGCTAATTGACGACTTTTTTGAGCGACGAGACAGCGATTTACAGCTTTTTTGCGAGACGAGACAAACATTTTTACCATTACAAAAAGGGATTTTGCGAGACGAAACAAAGCTTCAGGCTGTTTTGCGAGACGCCTATTTTCCGTCTCGCGATCACATGACGTCACTGAAAGTGGGATTTTTTTAGGGATATTTAGGGTATATTTAGGGATACTACGGATATTTAGGGATATAAAGCCACGTTTTCGGCCAATGATTGTTTGACCAAAAATAGTTGTTGGCTAAGGTGTGACGTAGTGATAATGACGTAGGTGAAACGCACAACATCATACGAGTCTTACATCATACTAAAGTAAGGCTACCATATTTCTAAACAGTATTTTGGGGACAAATCAAGCATTGTCCTCGAATCCAAGGAAAACTTGAGGACACTAGAAAATATTTTGGGGACTTATTCGAGGACACAGCATATTACCATGTACACTAGTGTATACTCATACTTTAAATCTTGACCGACTTTGTTACTTAAAAATGAACTCTAATAGCTCTTTATATCAATTGTGTATTCTTATTTCTAATAAATTAATCGAAGTATTTCATTCATTTATAAATATTTATTTAAACCAGAAATAGGAAAGGAACATCTTGTTGAAATATTGCAATTTATTCAAAATTCAACTCTTGGCATAGTATTCGTATTTTTCAGAAGACATTGCTTTTTACATTGACCAGTGGAGGCCCGTGGTCAGAGACGGTCCGAGGGGCGTGCGGGGCCCCAGGCGAAGCGCAAGAGCGAGCGGGGCCTCTTCTCTATCATGTCTTATGAGATAGCAATAAAATGGCCCAGGAGCGGGGCCTTAGGCGATCGCCTACATTCGCACCCCCCTTGGGCCGACCCTGCCGTGGTGAAAAATGTTAGTGCAGCCGGAAACATATGACCCCCCCCCCCTTCCTCCGGACAGGAATGGAAAATCTTTGTTACTGAATTCGAAAGCTGGCGGATTAAGCCCTGACCCAGGATAAAAAAAGGAATTACATAAAAATGTAAGAGATCCTATTTTACTTTCATAAAATGCACATAAATTTCAACCAGCCGCCATTCGAAGTTTCCTTAGAATTTCTTTTGTAATAATAATTTGTAATAATAAAGAGAAGAAAAGGAAAAAAAAAACTTACTTATTTTTATAAGTCAAATCAATCCTCCTTTCTTTTAAACTTGCGAATCAGTCAGTGATGTCCTCATAAAAATGCGTTGTTTTAATTCAGATATCATTAATTTTAAAAGCTCTTTAAAATTCCCCATGTTTAAAGAATTTTCTCGCTCGCCATGTCCTCTAAATGGCAGTTCTTGCTTACTTAAAAAGAATACTGCTTTGATGGGTAATTGCATGAAGCGTCTATTCAGGCCATGGGCGCTGACAGAATATTTCCCAGGGAGGGTAAAGACTATTCCAGGGGGGGGCAAAGACTACTTCAACGTATGGTTACTATGTTGGAAAGAACAAAAAAAGCAAGGGAAAACACTGCATACAAAAATCCAGGGGGTGCATTGCCCCCCCCCCCTTGCCCTATGCTGCCGGCGCCCATGATTCAGGCTTACCTTCTTGATAAATTCAGCAATATAACGTCGAGAGTTTTCCTTTAATTCGTCAGAAATTTAGCTCCCACTTCTTATCAACTCCTTAAATTTTAAAGAATTTTTTTAATGTTCGATTGAGATTTCATGTGTTTTACATGCTCGTGTGATGGTGGTTAATCCATCATATCCAGTACCATTCCAAACGTTCTTTTTTATCTCAACGATTAAACACGGCCAACAAAACATTTTTTTTTTTTGTAAATAAAAACTGCCACATAGCCACGAGAATAGTGCATATCATGATGAATGGAAGCTACGACCATGCTGAGACGAACCTGCTTTTTTCTTATGAATGGACAATTTTGGTGTCGGTCTATTTTCTTTTAGTGGTTGTCGCTTATCATCTTCTTTCCATATGTTAAACGGAGTTTCAAGCAAGACGCAAACTGAATAATAACGGGGCTCCATGTTTCAAAACGATTAAATCATAGATTCCAATGACACAAGGACACAGTAACAAATAAAGCTAAAAACTTTCAACCTTCCCAGACAAAAAAAATCTATTGTGTCCGTTAGAATGGGCTAGAACAGCGGTTCTCAACCTTTTAACGTCGTGCACCCCCCCAACAAAGGCTAACTTACAGTGGCGCTCCCACCCCTCCACATTTTTCAGCATATATTGAGTTTTTTAATCTTTAATAATGAACATTTTAAGCGAAAATGGATATATTTTTGAGTAAAAATGAGAATAAATGAGATGATTTTTTAAAAACATGCATCACTACTTGCTCTTTAGTTTTTCTCGCGGCCCCCTGCAAACGTTCTGCGGGGGGGCGCGCCCACCTCAGGTTGAGAAACGCTGGGCTACAACATATATTCGCTGTGTCTTATTCTCTCCCTCACTTCTCGTCCGAGCCAATCAGTTAGTCGAATTCACAAGTCAGGCCCGAACTGGCCAGGTCGGCTGGTCGGCGATCGCCGAGGGCCCCCGGCCCAATGGGCCCCCAGTGTGGCATTCAAAAGTGGCTATACCACTTTATAATAAGAGTAATTTCATTATTTATTTTCCAGCAATCTTGCGCAGTGACGCAGCGGAGGATCCCAGAAACCCCGCAACGCAAGGGGGACCCGAAAAGTCAGGCCCCCCCCAAATCTCTAAAATAGTTAAATGTGATTTTTAGGCGCGTAAGCCTAATTTTCAAATATTATATATTCTAATATTCTATTCCCTCTAAATTCCTCAGTAAGAGGCAAGGCCTGATTTCTGGGAAGGCATTCGGGGCAAGCGCCCGGACCCCCAAATTGTTCTTTAAAAATTTGTAAATTTTAAAAAAATGTTTTCCAAAGAGGGAGCCCCAATGAAGCTTTTGTCCAGGACTCCCAAATCGACAAATCGGCTCCTGAAGAGGCTCCTTTTAAATCTCTAGTTGAGGGCCCCCAAGAGAGAGAGCCCTATGCTAGCCTATGCTGGAGAAACTGCTTACATAGTCGTTACCATGGCAACGGTGCCGCCAATTTCTTTATCAGCTGTGAGGGCTGTACCAACGACTTTCGCAGTTGAATTGCGAAAAGATTAAAGGGCTTTTTTTTTTTCTGAATGAGCGATCTGGCAGTTACTACAATACGGTTTTTTTTTGAGATTTTTTAAAAATTTACCATTGGAATTCCATGATTCTAATCTGAATTTAAGAAAATTTATAGAATAAATTATTTTATAAATTTGAATAAGTATGTGCTGATAATTTCAAGTGCAGCCCGGCAGTATTTGCTGTATCCCACGAGCCGCCACTGACATTGAGGCATTTTGTGATAATTTTTCATGAAACTTTGTACACCCTCTAAAAAAAGTATTCTAATGCAAGAAAAATTTCGTACGTTAATTTCATATTGAAAACATGATTCTTCATGAAAAGTGGTGAATCATTAAGAAAACTGAAATGGGAAATTTGGCTCGTAGTCGAATACTTTATTGAATGTCTGTACACGCTACACACACAATGACAACAAACATTTCAGAGATCGAATTTCATTGTTTCTCTGAGTAGAAGGCGCTTTTAGTTGCGTTTTTTTTCTTCAGTTTTTGCTGAAAGAAATAAACTAAACGGAAACGTTCAGGGAGAAAGTACAAGTCTTTAAATTTGGGGACTTTTCGCGTCCCCAAGAAGTCAAAGTATTTTTGGGGACAAAATGGAAAAAATGTATATTTGAGGACTATCCTCGAATTTCGAGGACGTACGTATGGTCACCTTGTACTAAAGACTAGTTTCGAACACCATACCAAAGACTATAGTTTTCATAAAAATTCTAGTCCTAGAAAATCTCATGGTAGCACCTATTTATGCATATGTGTGTGTGTGCGCATACACCCATTTTCATTGTGCTCTTTTACAAAAATTTTCCCATGCCGCGGCGCGCCGCCGCGTTTCTGAGGTTGTTACACTGCCTCTATCAGGGGGAGGAAGGATTCGGATAAGCCCTTCCCAAATCTAGCACATGGGAAGTTTTAGTTTTATTTACATCTAATTAGCACTAGTAAACCAATTAACTAGCACTAAAATTTATTTCTTTATAATGTGAGTATCAGTAGCGGATTCAGGGGAGGGGCTAGGGGGCTTCAGCCCCCCCCAAAAGAGATTGCTAAAGGGTAACATTCTGCTTCATTATGCACTTTGAATATGTAAAGTGATCTTTTTTTAATCACTTAGCCCCTCCCAAAAGATTTTACATTGATTTAGACTAAAATTTTGCTTTATTGTACATTTTGTTTGGGTGAAATAAGCTTTTTTCAAAATTTAGCCCCTCCCAAAACAGAATTTCTGGATCCGCCACTGGTGAGTATGAACTCCTCTTTCTCAAAAAAAGGGGGAGGGGTGTTCACTTTCACTGAACCTACGGCCTCTCGGTAATATTTGCTACAGGCCCCGCTGATGGCGCTGATACTCCATGGAAAAGAAATGTGAAAGTACTTCTATTATTCTGTTGGGTTCTTTGCGCATGCGTCACTGTCGTAACATTTCGGGAGGAGTTCGTACGGTTGCGTATTGAAGAATTGCTTCGGCTTATTTTGTTGTAGACGTCTTCTATATTTTCTGATATTAGCAATGGCAGAAGATATCAACGAACAAAATAGTGATACTTTAGAAGTTCCGGAGATAGAATTGATAATAAAAGTAAGCATTTGTCTATAATAATGCTCTCTTTTGTGTAACGGAAGTTATCTTAATGTAGGTCAGTTTATCTATGAAATATGTTTACACTTAATTTTACTGTACTTCTAATTGCTATTTCTGTAGCAATACAGACAAATGTAGCTTTTTGATGATCTAGTAACGAGCTTTGTTCTTTTGGTTTGGATTCGCGGAAAATTCAAGTTTACCTGGTGTGTGTGTTGGATTCAAAAGTAAAATGTTGTCTCTGTACATCGTTTAATTAGTGTAGTTGTTATATGCCCATATATGATGATGAAGTTGGCCGAGCTCCTTTTTATAATGTGGGGATGACTATACTGTATAACTAGATGTTGCATAATTCAGTCTTTCTGGAAAATCTGCAAAATATATCATTTGAATGGAATGAAAAATTTCATAACGGCTAACATATGTTTAAGTCGCTTTTTAAGGCATCTTATTGAAGACTTAAAGATCCACTCTTATATTTTGTTAAGTAGATTGGTTGGTTGATCATCAATTAACATGAGCACTGGGTTTTCAGAACTGAATTTCCTATCTCTTTCCTTTTACAAAATACTCAGAACATCCAAACAATCCAGTCAGCACATTCTTACCTCAGAACCAGACTAACGTAAGTCACACTAGACTAACTTTTCAGGAGGGAACCAAAA
The DNA here is from genome assembly GCA_038373885.1 of Cheiracanthium punctorium. Taxonomy (NCBI): domain Eukaryota; kingdom Metazoa; phylum Arthropoda; class Arachnida; order Araneae; family Cheiracanthiidae; genus Cheiracanthium; species Cheiracanthium punctorium. The sequence continues at coordinate 738,050 of JAWZYV010018045.1, forward strand.
CTGTAATAAATGAATTCTAGGTCTGGTTGCAGAGCTAATAATTGAATCAGTCAGAAAAAAATTATTGACATTATTAAGTTTGTATATACTTAACCCATTCATAGGTATTTCGTTTAGAACCAACGCCTTATTTAGTTAGGACTGGACTTACTTTTTTTTTTTTTTTTTTGTACTTTTATAAAATTGTTTTAGGACTTAAGACTGGACTTGTGCAATATTAGCTGTACTTATAAAAACCAGGTTTAGGACCTAACACTATAACAAGGTATGTATTAATAAACACCACACAGCAATCATTGTAACAATATTTTAATAATCAAAGAAATCCGTACAAAAATTAAATATACAAAACTGATATGGTTTTAAAGGCTGACGAAATCCACAGGTTATAACCAAAACTATAAATCTAAAAGCGATTGAGTCATCCTCAGGAATGTTCCCTTCCTTACCATGTGGAATATTTTTAAAGAAGGATCTGTACTCTTCAGGAACCCATTGCAGTAAATTCATGAGGTCTCTGTATTATCATTACTTATCTTTCTTTTGATTAATCCCTCTCATTGGTGGGATTGATGCAGGCAAAACAATCCCGTTTTCTCTCTGCTTTGTTTTGAGATCGACAGTTTTAAACCTCAGTGTAAAGGTCAAAATTCTCACTTGCCACGTGGAGACTGCAAATTTCTGTACCAGTCGCCACAGTCTATTTCTCCCCCTTTTCTTTTTCACGGACATTTTTAAAGATTTTATGAAGTTAAAATAAATTAGAAACCGGATGCATTCAAGTAATGTTCTTGAGAGGAAGCAGCAGAACTCCTAAGATTGATTTCATCATGGGGGGAGGGGGAGCGGTTGGGCTGGATCATTGGTACAAAGGGATTAGTAAGATTTGATCAATAATAAGTGAAAGTGACAATCTGTTTTACAAATTTGCAAATGGAGTGCTATGACACCGCTTACAATTGCAGTTTGAAGCAGACCCCTGCACTTGTTTGTTCTACCAAAGTTCTCCCCACCTGCTATGTAAGGAGCTCTCTTTCTGGGAACAAAAATCAGATTAGAGTGGCGAGCGCTCATTTATTATTTCTTTTCATGAGTTGTGTTTATACCAAAAATTAAACATCAAGACTTATTCCACTATAATACTAATAAGGCTCATTGCCAGAAGAGAAGGTGATGACAGCTGTAATTCTCGGGAAAATTACAACGTTCTTCATGAATAAAGACCAGTGGCGTATGTAAAAAGGGCAGCCAGATTGGGGAGGGGATTAAAAGAAAGCACTTTTTTCCAAACAGTCACTTTTATGTACCATGTAGTAAATATTCAGAAATGGTTTGATGCAATCTCAAAATGATTAACTTAGTTGTAAATCTTATTCCTAAAGACAGACATAAATTCCGACCAATGCATGTTTCGAAATCGCACAAACTTTCTAACTCGCAATAAGTCGTTTTGCATTTTGAATTGAATCCGTAATTCTCTAATGTTTAGTAAATATCTGTAATAATTATAAATAATCTGAAATAGAAAGGCCATGTAATGATTACACTAAAAGCAGTCATTAAGAACAACTTGCAAGAGTGCATAACATCCAATTCATAGCAACGGGAGCTGCCATCATTTATGTGGCTAAGTCTAAACTTATTGTTTGCTAATTCACAACTGCATACTTATCAAACATAACATCCTTACCAACAGTGAAATCATTTTGAACTCCTTCCTTTCCCCCGAACTGAAATCGTAATGTTCCAGTTGGCCATTTTACATTGCTGAAAAAACAAAATTCCAGGGCCGTCTTTCAGATCACGCGAATGAAAGAAAACAGAAAAAAATAATTATTTATAAAAGGGCATTTTATCTGGTTGCATTTATTTAAAAAAAAGTCTGATTGGAATATTGTGAAGGAACAGTTATACCTCCTGTTTTGTAAAGGGTCCTTTAAATTGATCGTACTTTTGTTACAGGATAGTTTTAATAGATAGTATTTTGCAAAGGAGCCATAAAACAATTGTCGATTTTTGATTTCATTGTATTGTCTCCTGTAAGGAAATCTATGGTAAGGAAGGAGAAAGAATTTTGGCAAAGAATGGAAACACTGACATACCAAGGCATAGGGGGAGAAAATGAACTCAGGCATTAAAGGGTTGACGGTTGCCATGCTCTGTTTAATCGGTCAAGATTCCACACTTTGGAATGTGAAATGGGATAAATATAGGTCATTCATTGCTCAAGGCTGGAAGAGGAGGGAGATAGAAACAGTGTAATACTGCATTTTTTCGTTCTTGGGAGTGAACAACCAAAGCATAGGAGTGATTTTATTGAGATTTAAAGGCTTTTAAAGAGTTGTCATAGGGGTACTCTACAGAGAAATGCTATCGACATATGCAGGGCCTTAGCGAGAAAAAAATGATAGAAGACTTTAATTTTGTAAACTTAATTTATGTATGGGCACATTTTAGACTGGGAATTTTTTGTTTGGAGACCACATAAAAATGTACATTTGTATTTATTTAGATTTAATCTTCTGAAAATTATAATCATTACCGTAAAATTCTGTACCTTTTATTTTAGACTAGCTGAAGTACCCGTCGTTGACGGGTTAGTACTGAATGCAAATTTCCATAAAGCAAAAACTTTCGTCAGCATTGTAGGAGTACACAGAATGGATGTAGTATGTTGCCAAAGTAAAGATAGCGAAGTTATATTTTATATGTATTGTTAAAATATTACAGGTTAGAGAGTAACTAAGTAATATCATTTCATTCGCTTTAGTCATAATTATGTGATGCACGAACGAATATTTACACATATTGAAATAATTTTCTCAAAATGTCAAAATTTAATCAATATTTTTGAAACTGGAAGCCTAGAATTTAAGTTGAGTGACAACCTATCATGTCACCAAATTTCGTTTCATTCCCTGCAGTCTGTATTTCATGATGCTGGAGCAAAATTTCATCATTTTAAAATGATTTTCACAAAATCTCAATCTAATCAAAATATTTAAAAAATTCAAAGCCTATAAATTAAGATTAGCAACGTCCTATCATATCACCAAATTTCGTATCATTCGTATTAGTTATTACGTGATGCTTATGAAATATAAACGTATTTAGAGAGAATTTTCACAATCTCAAAATCGGACACCTATAGTTCATGTTGAGCAACCATCTATCATGTGACCAAATTTCATATCATTTTTAGTTATGTAATGCGTGAACAAAGATTCACTCAGTTTTAAAGGATTTTTGCAAAATCTCGAAATCTGATCAATTTTTTTTTTTTAATTGGATGCTTATGGTTTAAGGTGAGTGACCACCTATCATTTCACCAAATATCATTTTTTCACCTTTGCAGTTATTACGTGATGTGCGAACACAAATTTATGCAGTTTGAAACCATTTTTGCAAAATCTCAAAATCTAATCAAGATTTTTTAAAAATTCGATGCCAGTGTTTCAAGTTGAATTACCACCTATCATGATACCAAATTTTATTTCAGTCGCTTCAGTTGTTTTTACTTGATGGTCGAACACAAATTTATGCAGTTTGAAACGATTTTCGCAAAATCTCAAAATCTAATCAAGATTTTTTTTTAAATCGGCACCTATGTTTTAAGTTGAGTGACCACCAATCATGATACCAAATTTGATTTCAATTGCTTCAGTCGTTTTTACGTGATGCTCGAACACAAATTTATGCAGTTTGAAAAGTTTTACTCAAAATCCAATCAAGATTTTTTTTAAATTCGACGCCTAAGTTGAATGACCACCTATCATAACACCAAATTTCATATCAATCGCTTCAGTCGTTTTTACGTGATGCTTGGACAAAAAAAAGCGTCACGGACAGACAGACAGACAAACTTTTTTTTTTAGGGTCGCAACAGATTCCCAGGTGCTTGAAACGCATAGGAATCTCAAAATTTTTGAATTCCGAGAAATGTAGACAAGTCTAGTTTAATTTATATAGATAACTTTGTACTGTAAAATATTTAAGGAATAAAACCCCAGGTCAGTGTTTTTGGTATATTCTGTGTACACTGACAAGTAATTTTTCTTTTTTCTTTTTTTTTTTTTTTATTAGCAAATAACAGTTGCAAGAACAATTTATTAGAGGCATATTTAGAAAAAATCTTTTCTTAGCATTCATATAATCTGTGTCTGTTTATTGAACTTATATTAAGTTGTATAATATTAAAAAACTTGCGAGTGGCCACTCAAAATTTCAAGCTCACTGGCCACTGGATACTGATAAATTTTCTGAATTTTGACCAGTAAAGTCTGCAGTGTGGTTACAGCTTCATCCTTTATGAAGCTGCAACCACACTGCATGCGAAATCAAAAATGGCTCGTTATCTGTGTTTTTCTTTTGAAATAAATGGGGCGTGTTAATTCCTCAAGTAAAGAAAATCTAGAAAGTCTTAGAGAAGCATCCTTCTCACAATGAATGGGTTCTTTACGGAGCGTGACTCAATAAAATTCGCTAAGTCATTTGTGGTAAAAATAGTGTGGTTTATTATTATTTTTTTTTTTCTCTCTTTTGCACTATGCTTACCGTCAACTTCCATGTGCGTATGTCCAGCAAGCAGGAACTTATGGTTGACTTCTTTCAGTGTGGGAACCTTTTTCAGCAGTCATAAATGCATAAAAACCATGTTGATATTCCTGTTCTGGACACTGCAGTTATCAGTCCAGACTGTTAAGTTTTCAACAGGTTTCTCGCGATTTCTAAGCTCTTCATATGCCTAAGTAAATAGACATGATGCAATTTTATTCCCTCCTCGACCGGCTGCAGTTTCATCCCAGATCATACACCAAGTTTTATCTATGGTGGCGTCATAAATTGTGTTATTCAATGTCCAAAGTTTTCTTGAATAAAGGCTTTGGGAATTCTTCAAATCTGGAGTTGGAAGACACTTTTGGAGTCAGACATAACAACTCTAGAGCCTTCAGTAGCACAACCTTTTACCCTGTTTTCTCTCTTTAGTGCATATCTAAGTGAAGCATCTTTCAGGTGATTTTCCTTTCTGTAATTTGAGTTCATTAAGTTTTGCACAATTTTTCTCACTTTTAATTTGGCAGTCTAGTTCATCACAAACATCATAGGTGTCATTGCCTGGCAAGTGGAAAGACAAGTTTCTTCATTAAACACTTTGGAATAGACCCATTTCTTCTCCGGTTCAATGTTATCTTTCCCGCACTCATGTACATACATTGAGTGCATCATAGAAATATTTAAATGATTACCTAAATATTCTCGTTTTGATCTTTCTCTGCTGAAGTGGCTTTTTATACACAGGGAACTTGGAAATGTGACTTTTAATCCTCTCCAAGCTATCACTTGGTAACTTATTTGCAGGAATATGCTTCCCCCTAAGATCTGGTGTCACCAAACCAGACTTGCTAGCTTTTTTAAAGGCAACTCTCACAAATATTTCAGAAATTGACAGTGTATTGAGGAAGAAGGTTTTGCAGACAACTCTGTACCTCAGAACCAGACTAATGTAAGTCACACTAGACTAACTTTTCAACAAGATGGCTGCCTCTTATTGATGGAAACCTGTAGTTAGTTGTAAATTTAAGTTTTTTGAATTTGCGATAGGATACAGTTGCGCAATGACTTTTTTGAGATAAGGGATATCAATTGGGCGAATTTTTAACGAGCTTTGTGTTCTAGGGCTTGCTGACATTTTTTGTTTGTATTGTTATAAAAATGCTTTTGTAGGGGGGGGGGGGGAAAGTAATAATTTTAAAATTAACAAAAAAAAAAAAAAAATTAGGAGCCTATAGCAAATGGCATGCATTTACTTTTATGTGTTCTTAGATAATAATATCGTTGTAACTGTAGATGAAAGTGCAATATGTTTTTTGTGACTGGAAACAAGATGTCTACCATTCTGAAACTTCTGAGTTGCATCAAGAGTCTGAAAGGTTTAAACCTTTTACAAAACATGGTGCAAGTTTGACGAAAAACAAAAGGTGCCAAGAATGGCGGGTGGGCAATACAAAAGCTGTTCCGCTAGAAATGATACTCACTGATAGGCCAAATCATAAATTTGATAATTTTCTATGAAACGGTGCTGACTTCTCAGAAACTTGGTGATAGTCGCTGGGGGCTTAGCAATAACTAAGCCCCAGTGACCATGCAAAGGGCAAACATCCAACCTTCTGCATGTTCTAAATTTCAAAAACAATTTTGTGAATTATTGTGTTGTACATGTTAAGGTCTGGTGATTAATCTTGTTCTCAAATGACAATTAGATTTCTTACTTTGGCCTCATTTCCATACAAACCACTTGAAGGGCACTTTGGCAGCTCATCCGGGGGGTTGGGGGCAAATGCCCCCTCACTTCCAAAAGTAAAGAAGCCTTGCCCCTCTATTTTTCAAAGTTCAAAAGTAATGATCGATCGAAAAATTATGGAGGGAAACCCCAATATTCTAAACGAGAGAACATTTAATCATTACTTGAGAAAATAATTAAATCAATGACATTGAAATCCAATAATATAGTCCAATTAAAAAAAATCATCTTTACCCCTTTTACACACTCACTTTTGATTCACTAATTTTTGGTGTACAAGCTTCTATGGAAGGACGGGTTACATGTTATAAGTGTTAAAAAAAGACTGCTTTGATGAAAACATACATAAACAAATCTGTATATATATACACTCAATGAATCTGAAAAAGTAAAGCATCAACAATTAATGTGATGGCTGCGATTATATTTTTGAAGGTATTTTTTTTCATATTAGGTTTGATAGTCGCTGTAGAAATGCATAAAATGGCAGAAAGGTTATGTCAGTCAGTTTGTTTCTAGTCTTTGATTTTTTGAGATTCATCAAAGAAAAGTTTTGTTCACAGGGTTCACATAGCATTTGCAGCGATAAGAGCCAGTCCGGGCCTAGTTGTTCTTAAAATACTGAATATCAACCAAAACTAGTCTGTTGCGCCTGATGCGAGTTTAATCATTCTACCCCACCCCCCACCCCCAAAAAAAGTTCATCTATAAGTTATTTATGTTTTTTCGCCGTGCGGCTTTGCTCCTTGTGAATAGTGTTTCTAGACGCCCGGATAAAACCGGACATAGTTAGGCTTTTTGCTTGCGTGTCCGGCTAAACTGAACGGTGTCCAGCTTTTTAGTGACTTTGGCTGATTAGTAATAAATTACTTGAACTTATTTGGCATTCAATGTTTAGAATTTAACAAGATTCATGGTAATAATCAAAAAAGCTTGATTTTACATACAATTTTTTTGTCGTACCTATTAATACTGAGACAAAATCCTCAATATTGTAGGCTGTCCAGCCTTTTTACCCAAATGTCCGGCTATTTGGTTTGGCGACCTGGCAACCCTACTTGTAAAGGGGCACTGTACCGAATAAACACTGCCTTATGCTATTATTACGGTAGAAAGTCAACTACGAGTAACTGGCAAGCTCCAGAAACGCGGAGTGCTTTTAAAATAAATCCCTATGTTATAAATATCAAAAGTAATAAATGAATAGAGACATGGAAGTTGTCTCACAACATTCAAAGTTTAAAAAAAAAAAAGTTTACTTTTGACTGGAGCCTTCTCATCAGCTTGCTTCCGAACTTTTAGCAAATGCAAGAAGTTTTTTACAAGTTATTTATTTATTTCTAGAAATTCGCCTTTGTGAATATAAAAATTGATACATTTATATGAAATCGGACATTGATTAATTCGAAAATGGAAATTGTAAGCTTCGTAAAATAGCGGTAAATACTTTAAAACATTATATGGGAAGGGGGATAAAAGAAGATATTTTTACCATTTATCCCCCCCCCCCCCCCGAAATATATCCCAGTGCGATCTTTTTTTTTTCGGAGGTTGGGGGGAAGATTGTGGATTCGGCGTTTCTTCCATAAATTACGGTAGTAATTTTGAAATTTCCCTATTCATACTTGCCAATTTATGTGCTTTCCGTTTGAAGGTTGCACATTTTTACGATGTTATGCAAAACTGCCGTTTTTTAACGCTTTTCCCAAGTATTTTTGCAATTTTACGTGAAACTCCCGTTTTTTACATTTTCCACCGATTTTTACAATTTTACGCAAGACTTTTAAATTTGGCATCTTAATAATAATTTATAGAAACCAAACATGTGTAAAATGCAGTTGCACTTGTTATGATTTTAGGCTTGTTCCACTAAAAAATGAGGTGGCCACCCACAAAATTCAGGCCATTACAAAAGAGCTTGGAGAAGCTGAAGGTGGAAACAGATTAAAAAATTTTCTTCTAGAGATAAACTGAGATAAAATAAATAAAATTAGTTGAGAGAGACAAACTTGAAAGAAAAAAACAAATTTTAGTTGAGACAAAAAGGGATTTTGATTGAGACAAACTGGGGTTTTAGCTGTAGCATCCCTGAAGTAAGCTTAAATTGTTTTCATCTGTTGCAGGGGTGTAGCGAGAGTGTTGCTGATGGGGCTGCAGCCATCCCCGAAATTAGTGAACATAGGATTTGGAGAAAATTACGTATTCGTGAAGCTTTTTGAGATTCCTATGATAGTGTATTTGAAAGTTCCCCTTGATTTCAGGAATTTGAGGTTCAATTGAAGACCCAAGCCAAATTTATTTTTTCTATAGTGTGTTTTTCCAACTTCAAAGATTTTAAACTCAGTTTATGATTTAAAAAAATTTTCTTCCTTTTCTTACTCATTTTTATATGCAAACTTTTTTAGACCAAAATAGGAGGGGGGCAACCCCCCCCCCTCAAAATAAAGAAATGTATATATATACACATGTTATTGATTTTTATAAGCTATACTGGATTCTAATTTTCGAGTTCTCAGCCACCCCCTGCAAAATATTCCTGGCTACGCTACTGATCTGTTGCATGTAATACTTAAAAAAATTGATGATGACGTGCTTGATTTTTCTTAAGTGTGCTTATAAAGTGCTTAAAAGTGCTTGATTTTTAGAATGAAATTTGACTACTCGTGGCACGCAGGCCATAGGTTGTGCATCCTTGAATTAAAAGAAAATTCATGCTTTATATATATATATTTTTTTTTTTTTCCCCAGGCTTCAACTATTGATGGACGCCGCAAAGGAGCTTGTCTGTTCTGTCAGGAATACTTCATGGATCTGTATCTCTTGGCAGAATTGAAAACAATATCTCTTAAGGTATTTTAAATTTCATTAATGTAGATTTTTTATTTTATTTTTTTTTTTTTTGAGGAGGGAAAGGGAAATTGTTAGGAGTACTTTGTTTAGTTTTTTGAGGACAATGGATTAATTCTTAACACAAGCAAGATACCATCTAAAAGAAGGTTATTGATATTTGGACCGACAGGTCCAATAGCCCACATGCTGTTCAGACTGCTGTTTCATTTCTCTATTTACAATGCTTTGTATAAAAGAAAAAAGTATTATTCTGTGAAAAATGATAAAAACATTTTTTTAACATGAGCTACGCAACTCTGAAACATTCCTAAACAAGATAACGACAAAATTTAAACTGATTTTAAAAGTTAAAGTGAAAAAGCTAATGCAAATTTTAAAAATTTGGTTTTTCAGACCAAAATTTTTTAAAGGTCTAGTTATAGGGTGAGTCAGGGTAAAAGCGTAAAATGGCAAGAGCATACACAAGCTCTGAATAGCTCATTATTTGCACCATCGAAATGGGATTTGGACCAAAAGCTACCTTTTTATCATACTTTATGAACAGGGTTTCTACAGACCTGGAATGTCAGGGAAATGAGTTTTGGTCAGGGAAATTAGCAGAAATTGAAGGAAGGTCAGGGAAATGCAAGAAAAATTGAATTTTGTGGCAAAATCAAGAAAATACTTGCTGTTAGAACCTAAGTATAGGAATTGTTTTATTTTCATTTTCTCATTTAACCTTTTAAATAATTTTAAAATGTGTCCTTTATGAGCATATCTTGTGCAGTTGAAATATGCTTAATTTTTATCCTAAATTATCATAGTTTTTGTTAGAATCCAGTGATGTCAAATGAGATTCTTGTATATATTAATTTTATTATTATTTGTAAAAAAAGGGTCAAAATATATAAAAAGTTATAATTAAAGGATGTAATGCTAAAAATAAATGCAAAATTTGGGAAAGCATGTTAAAGTCGTAGAAACTCTGTGAATATTATAAAAATGTATTTCCATGAACTGATTTGGCTTTGTGACATATTTTTTTAAGGTCATCTCATTTCTCCTCTGAGTGAGAGCTCAGAGTTTTTTAAAAACATTTATTTAAAAAAAAAAAAACTATGTATATATAACTAAGGACCATGGCCCCCAGACTCGCTACGCTCACTTTTCGTATGAGGCATTCGGCCCCTAATAAGGCTTATTCGTAAAAAAGACATAATTTCAACAGACATAACCCGAAGATTGGATCCGATAGAATGTTACTGAGCAACACATTGCTTGGTTCTTGCATGTTCATTGGTACATAAAAATTCTTCAACTAAATTCATTCTAAAACTTCACACTACAGTAGCCCCCCTCCCCCTCATAACACGGAAGATATTTTGTTATGGGAATCCGTGTTGTACGGGTCCTGATCTATACTCCACCTGGAGTGTGGACTCCGCTTATAATCGCTGGAAAAATTATTTGCACTCCTCAGAAACACAATGATATTTAATGTTGCCATTCAAATGTTATATTAAATAGGAGCAAAAGCGTAATAAAATCAGAACATCTGTTTCAGCTGTATTTTTAATAATGTAAAACCTATTGGACACCTTGCGAATTTGCCACCCATGGAGATTTTTCATTATTTGGCGACTTGCGTACATGCAAAGTTAATAAAAGCTACGGAACAGTTAGGATAGCTTGTCACCAATGGCGACTTTTCATTATTTGGCAATTTACACATGCTCACAACCTATAATTACTGTTCATTTAAGGTTACCAGGAAAACCGTTATCCATATTTTCATTTACATAATCGTTTGCAGATTGGCGTACTTAGCACCACGAATTATACCATCTCGTCGCGCTAGCAAATATCCAAAGTGTACTATAACTGCTATAATGGCATAGTTAACACTGCCAAATATTTCTACTGGTAGCAAATAATCCAGCTGGACCGAACCGGCTTTAAAATAATCTGCATTTTAATTATTTTTCATTTTCAAGATATTAGTTATTCTGTTTTAGAAAAACGAATAATCGCTAATTCTGAACTCCTGTTGTCTAAGCATACTTACTACTTGAAAATTGTCAACTTAGTGTAAATCATTTTGAGTTACTTATTTCATATAGTTTTTATTTTGGCGTAAAATGGGTGTATTTCTACTTCATGTTTGACAATTTCACGTGATACTACATACTTGGAAACACTTTGTTGCAAAGGAATGAATGATTTTATGCCAAATCTGGCAACTATTCCGTTTAATTTTTCAGTTTTTTATTAATATCTTCTAAAATAATTCGATTTCCGAAATTTAAGTCAGCTTATCAGGTTCCTCGGAATTTTTCGAATCTGTGGCCACCTTAGTCGAAACTTAAATCCCCACGGTTTAGGAGGAGATAGGCCAACAAGCTTTCACAGTGCCAGCGGCCTTTACTTTTCTTTAGAATAGAGAGATACAGGGTGTCTACCACTCCGGAAAGTCTGGAAAATGGGTCCGGAAAGTCTGGAAAAAACTGGGAAATTGGATCATGGGTCCGGAAAATTCACCAAAAGAATAAATTTTTTTGTTTAGTGTCCTTTTTTTTTTTACACTTTCTCTCTAATTGTCAGGCTGGAAACCAAAAGCAACTTAACACATTTTTCTGACCGCGAAAGCATCTAGCGATGTGTTTGTATAAGGAGGGAAAAATGGCGGCTCATCAATCTTGACGGGAGGGTAAAAGACAAGTTAGCTTACTTGGTAACTTATGGCTTAGGACCATATTTCCAAGAACAGTTAGTTAATTCTATCGGAAAGTGCGACTACTTCTGTTTCTCAATTGATGAAAGAAAGCTTAATACTGTATACTTCTGTTAAAATTGATTTCAAGAAGTTGTACAAAATATGCAAATATAAAGACAAGGGAGGGGGCATTGTGCAATTTTCCAAAGTAAAATGTACTGGTCAGGAATTTTTTTCCCGGGACCTCCCAAAAGTCAAGAAATTGACTTTCAGAAATTTGGTAGACACCCTGTAATATATATATTGGCTCTTTTACATTTTTAAGTGTACTTTTCAGTCATTTTTATTTACATCTATTATTGTTTAAAAAACAAAGGGTGTTGTGCACTTGCCCCCTGTTTTTGTAGGTGGCAAGTGCATACATCAAATGTGCACTTGCCCTACCAAGTAAATTTTATGCCTAAAATCATCTTGCTACACATTTATCAGGGAAGCATTTTGTAGATAGTTGTATCCGTAAACACTGACAACAACCCAATTGTAAGGTTTGTGAGAAAAATACCTAATAAGATATCTTTTAATTCCCTGAAAATGTGGAACTCAATGAGGTTAAGAAAAAAATATCATGAAAATTTTACCAGAACCTTTACTGGGGTGCAGAGAAGTTGTTTTTAACATAAAATTCTCCTCACACAACATCCAATACACAGAAATCACCCTAAAGTCTGATAAAAGTGGGTCACAAAGGCCTATATCTTGAGAAATATGGGATTTTGCATACCCAAAACCTATTATTTGTGTATTTTTTTGCATCACAATCAACAAAATTTGAGTAAATGGGAACCCTGAATAGAAAAATAAATTGTATAAGAAAGTGTACATAGTGTAAATATAAGTGGTTTCATAGCAGTGAGTTAATTTTTGCTCACATATTTCTAAGGAAAAAAAAAAAGTTCTAGGTGTTAAAAATCTGCATGTCCAATTCCACCACATTCCTATTACACCTATTATGGGAGATAAAGGCAGAAAATGCACTTACCCTACATGATGGGGCAGTGCATACACACGATAGAGAAAAGTGAATTTTTTTCTCAATTTGAAAAATTAATTGTATTTTTATGAAAATTTAAAGATCAATAAAAAGCATCCCTGAAATTGCATGATAAAAATATTAAGTTTATATCATTAAAAAGGATGTGCTCAGACGTGGTCAAAGCTATACTATCGATTTTACGTTGTTCACTTACCCTAACTCACCCTTCATACAATTTTAAGTGCATCATTGATACATTATTAGTTTAAATATTTGAAAATACACCACAGACTAGGCCAAAAAGCACTGTCGCATTGGACTGAATAGTCGCTCCGCTTAAAGAATGGGCTTGATTTACATGTCAATCAGGCATCGCCTTCCCTCTGTGCTTTTGTTTACTTGTTCCACTACATTCTAGGAAAGAGGAGAAATGTCCTGTCAACATCAGTAAACTTTTGCTTTATGGGTAGGAAAGTTATTCATTACCTGTTTTTGAACAAAGGTCAGTCTTGGATAAGAACTGAAAGGAGGAAAACAAGTTAATTTTACTGTCTGTATAGACAACAAGCTGAAAAAATTTCTTCGTGAAAAAGTTAATTATTAAAAGTCAACATTTTCTCTTACATTCATATGTATAATTTCCATTTGATTCGCAAAAAATGTCTTGGGGTGGGGGCAGGGGTCGTGCTGTCGATCGCCAACGTTACAAATTGCAAAAATAAAATTAGTTTGGCGAAAGAAAATACATTTTGGTGAAAATATTGACAATTGCTTTTCTTAATGATGTCTGGAAAATCTAATTTGGCGAATGAATTGACAAAATATTAAATAGAGCCAGCCCAACCCCTGGGTGGGGGTGGGGGTTACGTATACTCTGAAGAGCATTGCAATAATGTATAAACTTATGAGACGAACCTATTTTCATTTTTACAGTGATGTACACAAGAAAGAAATCTTAATGTACAAAAGTTTTAAAGAGTTTTAGGAAAAGTGTCTACAATAAGACCGTATAAGGCTATTTTTTTGTTTAATGTTAATATAAAAATTATTTCATATTTTAAATGAATATGTATTTTCACAGTTAAGATTAATTCTGTGTGATTAACTCAATATATAGTTTTCTTGTTCTCCATTCATACTATGCTCCAGGTATAGTGAATGAAACTCTCAGATTCCCAGAGGTTCATTGCAAGAAGAGTGGATTGTTGTAATTGACTATGCATATATTTTATATGGCTTGAATTATAACAAGCTTTTGCAAAGCATTTTTTTAAATGGGAGGAGGGCACAGTTTTAAATAATATTGAATATTCTTTTTTAATGATTACTGAGTTAGTTTATATTTTGTTTTAATAATGATTTTAGTAGTAAAATCTCTTTTTAGCATTTCTGTTACAGCAAAAATATTGCTATAGCGAAGGCTTCGGTAATCTCAAAATCAAATTACAATATGGAGATACAATATTGGTGTAGCAAAATGATTTCTCTGGTCCCTTGGAATTTGTTAAAACGGGATTCAACTGTATTGTATTTTTTTTTCTATAAAAGTTTTATTTTTGTAAATTTTTTACAACGTTTTTTCCTTTATTTTAGGTTACAACTGTAGATATGTTGAAACCACCACCAGATTTTCGCTCTAATTTTGATTCTACTCCACCTCCGATTCTAATTGATAGGGGCCAGAATGTCTTAGAAAATGAGAAAATTGAGCGTTACATCATGAAAAATGTACCAGGAGGACATAATCTTTTTGTGCAAGATAAGGATACTGCTACTGTCATTGTGAATTTATATAGTGTATGTACTTTATTTTTTAAATATGAAACATACTTGCCCCTGTTCCTTTTTAATATTCATAGTATTCATGTACTTCAATTGTTAATTGCAAGGAAAGGGGGGGCTGAATTGAATGAAAAGACTTCTGGTAACTAAATTTTTACCTTTCAATTTTAAATGACTAAAAAAACTCAAACAGAATTTTTCATTTAGTCATAATTCCATCAGGATCACACTCAATTTTTTTCAATATAAAACTAGTAAGCACTTCAGAAAAAAAAACTGCAGTAATGTGATGTGTACCTTTTGAATGTAGAATTTTATATATATGTAAATACTAATGTCTGGTTTTACTAAGATACAGGGTTCTAGCCTACCATGTGACTGCCAATCTAACAGTCGAGTTTTGGGTGGTTTTCCCCAGCTGTAATATGAATATGTACTGAAACACCTTAAAAAAATTCTCTATGCAGGGCATCCTCCCCCTAGGCAGATAGCTCTTATGTTACTTTGCCTTAACCCATTAAGCGCCAAAGCTCCCGTTACGGGAACATCTATTATATATTTTATTTTCTTAAAATATTTTAGCGCAATTTACAAAATACACATTTTATATAAACGTTTACACTATAGGGTGTGTTATATAGTGTAAATGTTTATATAAAATGTGTATTTCGTAAATTGCTTTAAAATATTTTAAGGAAAAAAAATATATAATAGATGTTCCCGTAACGGGAGCTTTGGGGCTTAATGGGTTAACCAAACCAAGTCTAGAGTGTGCTTAGTTATTGGTTAGTACATGTAAAGCTCAACAGAATGCATCGAAAATAATATGAACTCTAAATACAGAAATCCCACAGATCTGATCATGTTTGAGCTGCTTCTCTTAGTTTGTCACTTAACAGTTTACCTTTATGCACTGGGTGAGTCATATATGCCAAATAATAAAAAGGCTGAAGAAATGATAACATGTGTTTCATGATTGAATTGTGGTGTGAAGCTAAATTTGCATCTTCAGAAAGGGAAAGCTATAAATGACAAGCATCTGCCAGTGTTGAACCATCTCCTTGAACTGCAACTGGTATCTGCAACTGGTTTTAACTGCACTTGTAGCTCTTTTACTTGTTGATACAAATTGTGATTATTCACTAGCTGAACTTCTTGTGATCTTGACAAATTTTTACATATGAAGACCTATTTCTAATGTAGCTCATGATACAAGTAAACTGGCTATTCCATCTTGTATCATTCGGAATCTCGAGGCTTGACAGTATCTTGCAATTCACTTAACCATGCAGAGAGAAGGTGGTGATTGTAAAAGTATTTTTGAAGTTCTACAACATGTTTCATGATTTCTGATGGAGTAATTTCATTAGCCAGAAGATTTAGCCAGTCGGCACAGCACCCATACACAAGTAAATCATCTTTTTCTTCTTTTAACATGTGCATTTTTTTCATTTTTCTCTCATTATCTGTGACTACGCTTGAGACATTGCAGGAAAATTTATCACTTGCTAAAGCAATCGAACTCTTTTCTTTTTCTTTATAAAACTCTGATGTTTTAAATTGGCCGGCACAATCAGTAGCTTCAAGGAGAAAAACTTTTCCCTCAGTATGCAGGCAAGTTATAACTGCTTCGTTATGGATATTACTCCATTCATCTTCAACTAATGTGCATTCTTTTCCTTGAAGTTCTGATTTCATCTGCTTTTCTAAATATTCAGTAACTTCATCTAAGAGACTACCAGATAATGCTTTTCTGGTTGGAGGTTTATAACTAGAGCGTAGCAAATTTATGAGCTTGAGAAATTCATTTTGTTCAACAACATTAAAAGGCATATGCAACTGTAAAAAAACTTAGTTGTAGATCCCGCTGGTTTTTTTATGCTGGGTGCAGTTTTCACTATGTAATCAGATATGTTATTTTGCTGTAAACAAACTCTTTTAAAACCTGCAACTCCAGATGTACATTCATTTACTTTAAATAATTCACAACTTTTCATTAGACTTGTATCATCAGTTTCCATATGCACTCTTTGTTCCTCATTTACTTTGTCGTGTTTTTTATCTTGTTCTTCACTATTGCATTTTGCTGAATGTACTTTCATCCTATCCATTTTATTGGCCATGGTATGTCCACGCTTTTTGCATCTTGCATACATTTTAATTATGTACACCACAGATTTAATAAATAAATTTTAAAAAAACTTTGAATAATACAGTTATTTGACCAAAATTTAAGTACTACTTTAAAATAGCTTAGCTTAGTTTTAAGAAAGACTAAAGTGTTCTGTATAGCTCTTGCTAGTTTCAGAAAAAATTTCCAAACTGACAATATTATTTTGCTGAAACAAGCTCTCTTATCACTAAGCAAACTGCACACTTCTGACCACTGGCCACCCAGGTGCACACTTTAGAATATAAAGAAAAAACAGGTTTGCTATCTATTTGCCGTTCAAAAGACATTCCACAAAGGACTAACATCGTATTGCTGCTTGCAGCTATGAACTTGAACGAAGGAAAGGGAGTTTGTTTTTTAAATGCGCAGACTGTGTGTGTCACCAAAATAAACTGCCCTTGCTTTAAATAATTAAATGGAAACTATTAACATAGTAAAATGAAGAGTATTATAAAATTTTAAGTGTTGAAAATAACAAATCATTATTTCATTTTCAAATTATTAATTTACTTATCCAGGAAATATTTATAAAACAGCTGTGGTTTATATGTAATATTTATGCAAAAAATTTATTTACATATTTAGAATTTTAAAAAGATGTTTAAATAACTTAGGATTATTCATTGAATAAAGGATAAGGAATAGTTTTAGTAACACTTCTAATCATAAATCATGCATAAAGTAATTCATATAATTATTTATATTAACACATTTGGGAAAATCTGAGTACTTAGGGGAGGAAAAAAAAAAATATGTATAAGTTTTTACACAAATACTTTTTACCTTTTCCAATATTTAGTTCTAACCTGACAAATAATATGAAGGGTGATATGTAGTTTTAATGTAATTACATTAATTGTAAAATATTGTCGCGAGGAGGTAGCAACAACTAGATGGAAGGAGAACTCAATTCGAGATAACATAATTTATTGACAGACTGCTAACGGCTACACTTGGCTGGGAACTTCCTCACAACTGGTGGGAGCTCAGCTTTTATACAATTATCGAATATTCAAGAAACAAATAATTCATATTAAAGAAACATGTAACTAATCTAGAATAAATACGAACAATAATTTAAAACAACTATTTACAAAAGCATGGGGAAATGGTTCCGGCCACTTCTGAACACAGGACCTCTCGCTTCGAAGCCCATTGCTGACCTCAGAGCCACTGGAACTCGTGAGAGATGCGGCATTGCTCCCCTCTTGAAGAACAGCATCCCACTATTTATGAGACTTTCAGATGTGTTCTTGTTCTCGATCGCGTCATGGGTCCAGTATAAGTTTGACCAGGTGGTAGATTTTTAGCTCTGGATATTCCTCCTTCTGGATTTCCACTGCTCAGAAGGGGAGTGTTGTCAAACTGGATTTGCTCATCAGGGTCATAGTAAGGCTTCATACGGACTACATGTATAACATCTTTTGTCTTTTGGCATCTAGATGTGGGATCAAAGTCTTGTACTTCATATGTAACATCTGACAGGTGTCGTAGGACTTGATAGGGACCAAGTTATCTTTTAAGCAACTTCTCAGAAAGGCCTACTTTCTGCACAAGTATGAAAATCCATACAAGGTCTTCTAGCTGATAATATACGATCCGATGTTTAGAGTCATAACATTTTCGCTCTCTCTTGGGCTTCCCTAATGCGTAATCTTGCCAGCTGCCTAGCTTCTTTCGCTCTCGATGGCAAATCGATAGTGTAGTAGGCTTGGGTTTCTTGAGGAAAAAAGGGAAACATCATATCGAGCGTCTCGGCTTCACGTCCGTGAATCAAGTAAAACAGAGTAAACCCGTTTGTGTCTTGTTTGGCTGTGTTATATGCGAAGGTAATGAAGGGCAAAATTTTGTCCCAATCTTTTTGCTCTACATTCACATACATAGACAGCATGTCTGCTAATGTCTTGTTAAAGTGTTCTGTGAGTCCATTTGAGGATCGTAAGCTGTCGTCATTCCATGGGCAACATTACAGAGGTGATTAAGTTCCGAAATCAGTTTTGATTGGAATACCTGCCCTCTGTCTGATAAGGATCCTTGGTGATCCATGCATTCATTAGTATGACGTCTTCCAGGAAAAACTGGCTACTTCTGGTGCTTCAGTGGTAGGCAGTGCTTTCGTAATTGCAAAACGCGTCAAGTAGTCGGTGCAGACAATTATCCATTTATTTCCTCTTATTGATTTCAGGAATCTTACCATTAAATCTATTCCAACCCGATGGAATGGTGCTAACGCCAGAGGGTTAGGTACTAACTGCCCTGCGGGTTGTAGAGGAATGGCTTTTTTCCTTTGGCAGTCTCAGCAGTGCATTACATATCGACGGACAGTGTGATAGATTCCGGACCAATAAAAACGTTTTCTCAGTCTGTCGGCAACACCCAAGTGTCCGGCGGTTGGTGCATCGTCAAAATATCGCAGTACATCTTGGCATAGATGTTTTGGTATAAACGGCAACATAACCTTCCATCCGAATCGAAGTTCTTTTTACACAGGATTCTGACAACAAATTCGTATTAATTGGTTCGGCTCTTTCTTTGGACGAAATTATTTTTCCGAGGTCTGGATCCTTTCATTGCTCAGCTGCGATATCAATCAGCGAATGCAGAATGTTCACCTTGTCCGAACGTAATATTTAATATATATTCAATCTGATCTTGGGGAATATTACACCACTCATCAAGCAATGCACTCTGAAGTTCCGGTAGACAGGTGGGAGGGGTTGACGGGCTGCAATTCGTCGGCCAAACATATCCCACACATGCTCTATTGGATTCAAGTACGGTGAGTATGCTGGCCAATGCATACGGGTGATATCCTCCGATTGAAGGCATTCGTCTACAATGTTTGCACGGTGAGGACGGGCGTTGTCATCCATAAACACAAATTCAGCACCCATGGCGCCCCGAAACAAACGTACATGTTGTTCCAGAATGACATCCCGATAGATGTGGCCTGTCATCGTTACACTCTGAACATGCAGGTCAGTTCTGGAACCAAGAATAATTCCTCCCCAAACAAGCCATCCTGCACCACCGTAACGGTGTCTTTCAATGGTGTTCTCTTGGTGGTAACGGGTACCTGGCGCTCTCCAGATGAATGTCCGGCGAGAATCAGACTCCAAACTAAACCTGGACTCGTCGGAAAACATCACACAAGACCACTGTTGCGGTGTCCACAATGCATGCTCTCTACTCCAGGTTAATCGCAGACGACAGTGAGTTGCGGTAAGTTGAACACATCTGACAGGCCTACGAGCATATAGACCAATGTGCCCTAAGCGTCTGTAAATGGTCTGCCTTGAAACTGTCGTACCGGTAGCTGAAGAGAGCTGACGAGACAGGTCTGATGCTGTACTCCGTCTGTTTCTTTTGGCAGTAACTGCCAAATAGCGGTCCTCATTCGGCGTTGTAACTCGGGGGCGACCTGTGCTGTAACGTCTACTCACATTACCATCATCTTGGAATCGTTGCCGAAGCCTGGAGATGACACTCTGGGCGATTCCAAGTTCCTCGGATACTTCCAGCTGGGTACGTCCACATTCCAGTCGTCCAATAATTCTGCCACGTACAACATCATCCAAATGCCTCCTTTGTGCCATAACTATGCGGTTTTTGCACTGAAAGGCTTTCATAGCGCTTGTGAACAATTTTACTTCTTTGCCACCATTCCTTATATACCCCTCTCTTACACTCTAGTCATTGTGACGTACCATCCACGCCATCTGGTGGTTTCCTGTAATTTGCATATTCTACTTCAAGATGTGTGTGATCATTCCACAGGCGAAATTTTTATTTTAGAGATCAATTTCTGTGTGATTCTGAATTATCCTTAATTTATGGACATGAGTGTACATAGACAGCATGTCTGCTACGATCTTGTTAAAGCGTTGTGTGAGCCCATTTGCTTAAGGATGGTAAGCTGTCATCATTCTATGGGCAACATTGCAGAGGTGATTAAGCTCCGTAATCAGTTTCGATTGGAATACCTGCCCTCTGTCTGTAATAAGGATCGTTGGTGATCCATGCTTTAGTGATGTCTTCCAGGAAAAACTTGGCTACTTCTGGTGCTTCAGCGGTAGGCAGTGCTTTTGTAATTGCAAAATGCGTCAAGTAGTCGGTGTAGACAATTATCCATTTATTTCCTCTTATCGATTTCGGGTATGTTCCCAGCAAGTCCCAGAAGACGTTTTCCGTCAGTTTTTGACACTTTTCAACAGGTTTTTGACATCAAAACCCCAACCCTGCCCCCCCCCCCCTTAAATATATCCTTGCTCCCTGTAGGCAGATGCTCCTTGTGTAGGCTTGCTGTAACACAAAACACCCTATTTTTGTAACTTTGCTATTTTATTAGAAAGATTTTTTTTATAAGTGAACTTTGAAATGCACTAAATTAAAAAAGAAACTTCATTCAAAATAACATGGAATTAGCAAAAACCTGAAATCATGTTTTGAAAGGCCCTATAAATTCTCCTATAGTCCACCTTGTTATGTACAGGGTGATTCACTACCAGATTGACAAACTTGTAGGGGGGGGGGACTGAGACTGTTCAGAATAGCATAGCAATGCATGGTTGGAAACGTCGTCTTCATGTACCTGTTAATAATCAGTTTGGAAGAAGTGTTGAAGTGTGCATCTAATTTCTTAACCAAGTTTCATAAACAGTGGGCTTTCCTCAGACGATTTCATAAATGTAATGAAAGAAATAATTCTGAAATAATGATTTTTATCAAGTGCAATCGGCGAAAGAAAGATTAGTTTTTGAAAAACCATGATCGGAAAGTTTACTATCACTTGAACACTTCTAAAGTGATTATTAATAGGTACATGGAGACGATGTTTCCGACCCGGCATTGCTGTGTGATTCTGAACCGTCTCTGTACTCCCTAAACCCCCTGCAAGTTTTTCAGTGTGGTAGCAAATCACCCTGTATAGGCCAGGCAATGAAGACTGTATAGGAACTTAACTAGAAAAATTAGTAGTTTCAGAACTAGGCTTACTTTGTTTCAGAGAACTATGTGTTAAATATTTAATTTTAATTTTTGAGAGTGAACTACCTAAATTTGTACTTTGCACAAAGCTACAGATTGTATTTTCTTATGTTCATTTAATGAATACAATTTATTTCAGAAATTTAAATTAATGCTTACAAGAAGAGATGAGCAATCCAAAAGAGCTCTGCTTAATCAGTTGCGGAATATTGATGCGCATTTGGAAAAAAAGGAGGGAAGATTTTTAACTGGTGACACCATGTGCTGCTTTGATTGTGAATTAATGCCACGCTTGCAGCATATCAGAGTTGCAGGTAATATTGAAAAAAAAGTTAACATTTAATTTGTAGATGTTGTATAAAATCCATTGTGAAAGTATGTTATTTTTATATATGTAGATTTTTGTACTGAAAATTAAGTCTAATTAGCAATTGCACACTTCAGGTTTATTGTGAATTTAATTACGCATAAAATTTTCTATTAAGAATAAGTCAAACCCAAAAAACTTATTGAAACGTCTAAAAATATAAAATACTTTTTGAATTGAAAAAAGTACAAAATACATATCTTTTCAAAATTCATACAAAATACATTTAAAATTCTTAACACTAGAACTGCAGGATGAGTCATTTCGACCCAAAAGCAGATTTGATTCAGTTTTTTTCAAAAAGTTACAAACTGAAATTTAAAAAAAACCGTGACTTTTCCTAACTTTGTTATTAATTATCCGTAAAAAATTTAAGCTCATAACTTATCGGTTTTTTGTTCTTAATATGTATACCTGATATTGTGGAATGGGTCATTTTGACCCAAAACTTCCCACGAGTCTGGAATCCAAAATTCAAATTAAATAAATGACATTATCATTCATAAAATGAACGGTAATGACATAATAAATGGTATAATAGCATGCCATTATGGCATTTTCATTGCAACGTGAATTTTACAAGTCGGGTCAATTTGACCCATACCGTGGTTTTAGGTATACCTATCTCAAGCGACGCGGTTCTAATAAGAATTATAGCAACAATATTTTTGTACTTTTAATGTAATATTAAACTTAATATGAATGCTAAGATTGAACTAATATCATTACTGTTCAAATATAACATTGTTGCATTGCAACATGAATTCTGCAAGTTGGGTCAATTTGACCCAGCCTGCGGTTTTAGGTATATCTGAAGCACCGCGGTTCTAGTGTTAAATGGTGTAATTAAGTTTAAATTTTTAACTGAAGACCCCATTTTATTTTATTCAAATATATTTTAATGTGAAACAAAAACAGTTGTAGTAGTTGATAGTTAGCATAAATGGTATTAATAAAAATATTAAAGATACCATCCATGGTTTTAAATATCCTATGAGCAAAGGTAAGTGCGTTTTGTACAGTTAGAATAACCTCTACTTCAGCTTTCCTTAAAATTATGTCTAGGAATTGAGGTTTCTTAAACTTTCCAAACAAGATAAAAAATAAGGTTTGAAATATAAATGTCATATTGCTACCATATATATTTTTAACTGGGACAAATATTTTAGTTAGAAGAGGAATAATTGTGACTTGTGCAAAATATTTGATGAAAAAGTTGTCCTGACTTGAAAAAGAGGACTGCAAAACCTCTACATATATTTATTACTTATTGATTTGAATTAAACATTTGAACACATATATACTCAGCTTAATCAATTTTATAATAAAATGTAAGTTTTACCTTTACACTCAGTATTACAGTTATTAACCTCAGTAAGTATTGCCGTTATACTCAGCTTAATCTTTTTATAAAATTTAAGTTAACCTTTTAACTGAGTGTTTAAATTTTTAAGATTTAAATGTTTCACTTTGATAATAATAGAACATTTAAATCTTACAAATTTAAACACTCATTTAAAGAAGGTATTTTTCTAGTAAGGTGTACTTAATTTATTTTATAATATAACTTAAATTGTATTATAAAATAAATTGAGCTGAGTATAACAGCAATACTCAGCTTATACCAGTTATGAAAGCCGAAAACTTTCATAATAACTGGCATTGTGCCTTAACTTTTTCATTAGTCCAGACAAAATTTGGAAAATTTTTCCACCGAGAATTGCAAAATGGCTCTCAAAATCATAAAGCATGGAAGCTTGATCCACACCCAGTCCTATTACTGCAGAAGTACTGTCTAATTTTTCTGCAGTTTAGTAACACAGTTCAAATTGTTTATAAATTCCCTTCGAGAAATACTCCTCAGTTGTGCCTTTTCTTCTTGGCTTCATATATATTTGTTAACGATTTACCTACAAAAAAAAAATTCCCAGACCCCAACATCATTGCACTATTCTAAATAAAAGCATAACTCCCCCCCCCCCTTTCCTGTTTAGTTGAACTTAAGGGTTGCAAGAGACCAAAAAACTTTGCTTATTTTAAGATATTGAATTTCCAGATCCCCCTCTTCCCCCCTGATTGACTAATTCAGCTGTTTGTTCATTAAAATCCTGGGTAGGAAAAATATCTTTGTGTATGCACCAGCATCCCAACTTCAATCTTTGACAATTTGTCTTGAGAACAAATATTTTTCCTTTAGTATATTTTTATTCAAACCTACAACACCATAAGAGTAAAAATTGATTCTTATTTCAAAGTTAAATTATTTTTCAACCACTTTTTTAAATGTAAAGTAGTAACAAGAAACTTTCATTGAAGAAGGCAGATACTAATGTGAATGAAAATGATACAAAATAATAATAATGAAATTTAAACAGGATGTTTCAATTAACAAAATAATAATGATGAAATTTAAACAAAGGATGTTTCGATTAGGGGGGGAAAAACCATTAATGAAAGTAAACAAAGAATAAACTTGGCATTTTAAAAAATTCCTTTTTAAGTGTAATTTTACAGTATTTTCTTATGCATTATGAAATTTTTTCCTTTTTCTAATGTCTTTAAAATTATATAAATTTTATGCGTAGTATGAATATTTTTTTTAAAAATGAACATAAAATAGTTTGAATTAATTTTTTTTCCCCATGAGTGTGTGTGTTATATAACTATCTTATTTTTTATTTAAAATATGTAAATTTGTAAAATTTAATAGTATTTTATGAGTTTATTTTATGAAAAGCATTAAAAATGCTTCATTTGCTATTTAGTAAAAATCATTTAAAATGTTATTTGCATACTATTTGTCAAAAATCAAAAATGTTTGTGCGTTATTTTACTTTTTTTATTATTTTAAGTTTTCAAGTATGTATATTAGGGTAGATCAAAATTTTTTCTTTCGAAATCTTTATCGCTTGAGGTCTCAAAAGTTGTATATTGATATGAATAAGACGTGTGTAAAATTTGAATGCTCTACGACAATGTCTTGGGGTTGTGCATCGAGCTTGAAATTTAGAAATTTTTGAAAAAATGACTTTTTAAAAAAACTGACCAAAAAATTCTTTTCCGAATTATTAGGCTCCCAAGGTTTTAAGAGTTGTCTATTGTTATTAATAACACATATGCAAAATCTGGAGGGGCTACGACAATTTTTATTCATTGCACATCGAACTCGAAATCTTATAAATATCTGGAAAATTAAATATCCGATATTTATAATTTCAAGCTCAAGCAAATTTAGAAAAAAAAAAAAAAAAAATTCAATCCACCCTAATGTATATAGAGGATATGGAACCACTCTGCTGTTGTTAGAGGCCGTTTGAAACACAGATGACACAGATGATGTTTGAAACACCGTCTGATGTTTCCAGTTAACCCAATAAAATAATATGCATTAATTTGTTTTATTGACACTGGTATCAATAAATTGTTATTAATCATCTTTGATAGCTTGCTTACTTTAATGAACTATACATTATAAGAAAACAAACTAAAAATGTTTTAATAAAAGCGGGGAGGAGTTCTAGAAATCAAGGAAGTATTTAAACATAATTTATTACTGCTTTGTAATAGCACTTTAAGAAAAAATATTTTGTAAAATATGAATTAAAATTTACTGTGAAATAAATTTGCTAAACATTTTGTTTCAGGAAAATATTTCGCTGACTTTGAGATTCCTGAAGATTTAAAAAATCTCTGGGGCTACATGGCACGGATGTATCAACTTGATGCTTTTACCCAATCTTGTCCTGCTGACCAAGATATCATAAATCATTATAAACTACAACAAGGCACAAAAATGAAAAAACATGAAGAGCTTGAAACTCCTACATATGCTACTTCAATTCCTGAAGGAATTCTTGATTAAAAAAAGTAGAAAAATGAACAGCACATTTCTGTGGCCTTTAAGTTTTTCACTTTTTTTAAGTATTTAATTTTAAAGTTTTGTTTTAATAGTTTAAAATGCAGAATGGTTGAAAGAGAAATCTTAAGAATTCTGTTTTACTCATACTGTGTACAGATATTTCCAAATATTTTCATCAATATATATTTTGTGTGTGTGCACGCGTGCTTGTGTACTGTTTGACTTAAGAGCAGACTTGCATATATGTTACATTTGCATAATCAGATTGATCAGCTGTAGACAGGGGCCAAAATTTTCTCTTATGTGTTATATTTTATGTAGATTTAGAAATAAGCTGATTTATATGTAAAGAAACTGCCAATTTTTATAGATCCTCTGTTTCATATTAAGTTAGAGAATTGCATTCTTCACTTGAGTATTCCAGTTAAAATAATTGTAAATTTAAAAAATCACATTAAAATTGTATTTATTTTAATTATTTAAGTGCATAAAACCAAAAATTGCAGAAGTTTAGGCAGTTCTTGTAGTATATATGTGGTTTATCTATTAAAACAGTTTTCAGGAATTGCTTTATTTTGGATGTGTTCATATTTTATTTTGCAATATCTGTAATAATAATAATAATAAAAAACTGAAAAAGTTAAAGGGCATAATGTCTTCAAAACATCTTTTAGGTGCTTTTAAAATCTGCAGTTCATAACTGAAAATTAATATACATTTATTTATGCTTGTGAGTACACATGCATTTGAAGTCTGTGCTAAGGTCATAATTTCTTTCATATTCTTTATTAAATCAAATGTTCTTACTTTATAAAAATTTATAATGTATAGTTTTTAAATGTGATATATATATATATATATACATATGTATATTTCATAAATTTACTTTTTTTTTGTTTTGTTGTATCAAATTTTCTTATATATTTTCACATAATGGATCTCTGTTTAAGCTACAAGTAAGATATCACCTTTATGGTCTCTTTTTTTTTTTTTTTTTGTTATAGGGTACTCTTGTTTATTGTATGAGTGAACAGGATAAAAATGTTTTTAGAGATGATATTGATGAATATACATAATGTGTATATTGTATTTCTTTAAATTGCTTCTGTAGTATTATCTATATCTTTAATGGGACCATTTATAAGTTTAGCTTTCTCATGTAGAATTTGCTTTAAAATATTTTTGAGATGTCTTCTCATAATAATGCACTGTATACTGTGTGAACAATTCCAAAAAATATTTTTGTTAGAATTTTTACTTTTACTGTCAGCGAATAGAATAAATTTTGGAATAGTCTTTTTGTGTATCTTAATATGCATAGATACACTTGGACAGTGGAATCATAATTAATTTTGTAACATTATTTGCTATGTAGTATGTATTTTAACTGCTGTGCAGTTCTTAAGTGCCACTCAGTTCAGCATATACACATTTCATGTATATGTTGTCACATTCCTTTGCTATGGAGTTTTAATGTGGTTTTGCATTTATTCATTCATCAAAATTCAAGTGTTGCCATTCATACTTAAACTAATTATCTGTATCAACCTTACTTTTCCACTCTACCATGTATAAGGTTGAGGTTAAGCTTAATATAGGACATAACTGATCATTTTTGCTGTACTTTGTAAATGGGTAAATGTTCAAGTAATGAAATTTTTCTGATTTTCATACTTTTTATAAGGTGTTTTTATATCTGCCTGTCTTTCAGCAGTTTCCATTTTGAGGAAATGGTTGGCTAAAAAGTAGTTTGCAATTCATTGTAATTATATGAAATGATTTTTTTTTTTGTGTGTGTGTGTATTTATGTAATTTTGTTTAATAATAGGGTTCCCATGGTCCTCCAAAACCATTTTCTTGTTTTGTTTTTGAAGGCTTTTAAAAGTACTTAATTTTTATCAAAAGCCTTTGGACTATTTTGCCTTCTAATGCCATACCTATAAACTAGCAACACATTTGTAAAGTTTTGTGAGCCAGAATGATTACCATTAGGATGCATTGTTGCAAAACTAAATTAGGAAAAAGAATATTTATTCAGCAGAAATATGATGAAATAGAAATAAAGCATATTTGGGCTATACAAGGGAATTTCGCCAAACTTGCAGTATCAAACTTTATAAATTCATTCAATTTTGGGAATTTATTTGAACTGAAAAAATTTTGTAGATTTAAAAATCCAGACTTTTTAATAGTTGTTATTCTTAAAATTAAAACTTTTCTTTTTAACCATGCTTAAAAAGCTTTAATAATATAAACTTTCACTTTATCAAGAATTTGAAGTTTCCTCCATTAGTTAAAAAAAAAATCAAATCTTGTTTGATCATTTGCACAGTTTGCCTGTTCAAATTAAAGTATTTTATGGTTGAAACTTTATCCAAATTTTATGTTAAAAATTGTAACTAAAGTTTTCTCTGGATAAATATTTACAATTTTGTGAATGGTAAGGCCTATAGTATTTCTTGAACTGAAAATTGATATTAAAATTTATTTGCAAACACTTTGCTTGTTCATATAGGCTAATCTTAGAAGCTTTGCTGACTTAAAAATCACGATATCAGCAATATTATAGAAGATAGAGGGATTGCAAGTTATAAAACTGGTTATTCTATAAATAGAAGTTAAGAACTCATTGTTTATTTTTATTAGCTCCTACTTTGGAAAATATATATATATATGTTTCCTATCAAATATCATTAAAACTACATTTATTTTCTGATTTGGAAGACAAATTTACTAATTTGAATTACGTCCTGCATAAATGAACGAGATTCCATAAAATTTAATTTTTTTTTGTTCTGTACTAATTATTTCTTATTTTTCATAATTTCACTATCAAAAGATTACTGTCATAGTTAAAAATAATTGTCTTCTGATTATTACAAGTATTTTAAAGTACTGAGAGTGTTGTAAGGATCTGTCACATTTCGCTGCATCATAATCTGTAAAAAGTAACATTTTTAGCCTTTAACAAGGGTTCCTTTGTATTGGAAGGGGAAAATGGGAACCTTGAATAACAAAAGATTTATCATGTGTGGTCTGGCTAAAAGCAGTTTTTTTTTTTTTTTAATTTGTATACCTTTTACACTTTATTTAGGTTGTAGCTCAGATTCATCATAATTTAACTAAGTTTGATCAATTTACATTACAAATTGGTCTACATCATCTTATCGGATATATTTTCCTGTTGTAGGTTATACTTTTAAATATTTAACAGAATTCTTTTCTTTTTTTAAATCACTAGTAATATGTTTATTCTTGTACTTGAAATATAGTTAGAATTTTTTGCTAATTCAGAAAATTGTAAGGCATTTAGAGTAAATTATAGTTTTATTGTGTCTGTAAATTCTCAGTTAAAATAAAAGTATTTTGAATACCACATGTGTTGCTTTTGATCAAGGTGTCTATTAATTCTTAATGATCATTGTGTTGGTAATTTCTTATGGTTTGGGCTGGAGGATATTACAATTTCAGAAATCAATATTTTACCCATTTTGTATTGCAAAATATTGATGTTTTTCAGATTCAATTTTTTTTTCTTTCACATTTATACCTTTCTATATATAGCTTTTTTAATTTTGCTATAGATTTACTACTACAATTCAGATCTTCGTCTGAATGTCGGGGACTAATGAATACTGACATACCTCGGAAAGTGATAACGACTGCTGAGAAGATTGTTTGAACCATGCATTTAGCATATGCGCTAGAGATTTGCATGGGCCAAATATTTCATGTTAGGTCTCTGGAGTGTATGCTAGTATGAAACATAATTAATTACTATAAGAATTGTAATTATTTTTATTTTTAAGGCAAGAAATTTTTTGTACCCCAAAATGGTTTGATGTAGAACTTTATGATCACTTATGCATGTTGCAAATTACTAAATTAAATGCTAGAACATTGAAGATTAGACTTAATCAGCTATCCTCATCAGAAACTTGAACATGTGACCATGTTCAAGTGTTTGAATTTTTGTAAAGAAGACAAAGTGATAAGGATATATGTTAAAATTAAATATTGATTTTGGAATGCAGTCCATATTTCCCAATGCAAATATTCTTAACAATACTTGCTTGCAATGATTTTGGTAAAAGATAATTTTTGGTACTAAAATGTATTGCAAATTATTAGCAAAATAAAATAATTCCTTTTCATGTCAGTATTTGGTCATGTGCAGTCTTAAGTATTGAAAGCTAAGAATTAAACAACGTATATTTTGATTCATAATAAACAAGTTTAATGAAAAATGCAGACTACTTGTGTTCAAAGTTTAGAGGAACTAAAAATACGACTTAATATAAAATGTTAGGTCAATTTTTGAACTTTAATATTGAAATATAAATGTATTATACAACCAGTTAGAATTTAAGAGGCATTGCAAGAGCAAATCAGGCAGAAAGTTTCCATCACCATCTCAGAATTTCATGAATTTTTTTTCTTGTGTTTCCTTACCCAAGGAAAGAACAAGTCTGAAACATTTTTGATTTACATCTTTTAGTTTTGGAGTTATGGAGGGTCAAAGTACCCCAGTCAAGTGACGTAGAAATAATTTATGGCCATTTTTGCCACTTTATTGTCTTGACTGTGACTGGCTGTGAGGTGCTTCAGAAAATTTTTTTCTTTTTATCTGATAATTACCTTGGATATTAACATCTGAAATTGAAAATTCATTCGAAAATAGTCAGAGCCCCCCCCCCCCCGGAAAAAAATCCCCAATTTAATAAAATATACAGTTTTAAGAATGCTTTAAATCTTGTCTCTGATGTGATACAGAAATAATATCAACTATCCTTCTGTGTCCATCTATTCTAAACTTATCTTCAGCCGAAAATTGAGAATCTTCTGCTTGTAATTAATTTTTGTGCTTGTAAATTTTTTCTGTAAGTTATGTATGAGACGTATAGGTTGACTGCTAAATATTAGTTTATAGGGCAGTTAGTGAAGAAGCATTATTAAATTGTTAGGTGTTTAGCATCATAAGTTTGTTTATAAAGCTGTTCAAAAGTCCTGTGATGTCTGTAAAGGGACAGCCTTAAAGCACTAGAAAAAAATATATAAATTTTAAATGCAAACAAGAAATTAAAAAATGAAATTAAAATATCAATGAATGAATATATACATATATGAATAAAAATACATGGTAATATTAATTCAGCGGGGAGGAGGGGGGAATCGGACCATCCGGCTTATACTGAAACCTTCGTCCCCCTCCTCTCCCCCAGCATAGGCACCTGCACACGTTGAATGTTGACTGTAAATATGTGTAATACAGTGTTTACATTGATTTTGATTTCTCTAAAGTGATTAACTGAATTTTTTATTTGCAAAACAGCTATAAGACCTTAATAATTACTATTGTACTTTCACTGAAGTAAGGAAAGGAGAGTTAGAGCATTTAACTAAAATTTATGGTGACGGCATTGCTCCTTCTCTTCCCAGCGTTTCTTCTCCTTGCTAGATGAGTCTGTTAAATATCTCGTGCATACTACAAACGACTTTTGATTTTTTTGTGGTGCTGAACATGTTTCTAAGGATTGTCCCAATAAGGCATAAAGTAACAAAAAACGAGTATTCTTTCATGAAAGTCTTCAAATGCCAGAGACTGATTTAAGCAATATGAAAATATAATAATTTACTTTTAGACTCCCCGCAATAGTGTCTAGATTCTTTAAAGAGTAAATCAGGTTTCTGTATTTTGTACTGAATCACAAAAAAAGGAAGAAAAACAGACAATGTATACCGCAGACGCCTAATTCAATCTTATTT
The DNA here is from genome assembly GCA_038373885.1 of Cheiracanthium punctorium. NCBI lineage: Eukaryota > Metazoa > Arthropoda > Arachnida > Araneae > Cheiracanthiidae > Cheiracanthium > Cheiracanthium punctorium. The sequence continues at coordinate 769,859 of JAWZYV010018045.1, forward strand.
GTGATGTTTGTTTACATTTTGTTTTTTTCTTCTTAAAGGCAGTAAGCTTTAAAATCTATTCATATTCCGGCTCAGACTTCAACTCAAAACCTGATGTCTGCTCTACCTTACAGATAATTTCTGATCCAGCTCTGTAATCTTACTTAAATATATATAAATATTTATTCTTTATATACATATATATAAAAGAATAAATATTTTAGTCTATAAATAATTTTGGTCAAAGAACTTTTACCTAAATTTAAAAAATTGAAAAGATTTAAGTATCAGTAGATTTTGCGCACTGCAGTAAGCAGTTGTTTAAATCAGAGTTTTGCAAAACAATGGTTTGCAGCTTTTACTCGTAGTAAAGACGACACGTGGGAAAGCTTCAGTAAATTGCAAAGGAAGCGCTCGGAAAATTCTACATCTGAAAAGGAAAATGAGGGAAGGTGTAACAAAGTGCATGATAAATGCTGTCTCCAACAAGTCTGGGAACGAACTCTAATTCAAACAAAAATAAGATAGTTTGTTCTATTCAATAATAGATACACAAGCTACGTTCAATGCACCTATACTGAAGACTCCCTAAAGGTAGTCTTCAGTATAGGTGCATTTAGAGCACATATGGGCAACTGCGGGCCAGATGTGGCCCGCCACGGCTTTTGATCTGGCCCGCGGAACATTTGAAAACTCCATATAAACCATTCAATATCCCCTATAAATTCCAATTATAGGGCCCGCCACTTTGTTAAAATCCGGAAGTTTGGCCCGCGACTTCGCTAACATCCTAAAGTTTGGCCCACAACTTCTCAAAGGTTGCCCATACTTGATTTAGAGGATATGGACGCTTAGAAAAGTGACAAAATTTTAAAGCAGCTGCTTTAGAGTAAAGTGACAAATGATGACATATCTTCATTTTGACTTCAAGTAGTAGACTGCAGCCTCTAAGGTGGTCCGATTATTGCTGCTTACTTTTCCCTTGTACACCAAGCCCAACTTAACTACTCTCTTGGGACTACAAAACAAAGAGTAATACTTAAAAGTGCTGCTGTTTATTTAAATTTTGCCTTCAAGCTATCTTCGGTTTTACAAAGATTGATGTTCTTCGAAAGAAAATAACTATTTCACGTAATTTTCAAGTCGATTGAGTGGATCAGCACACTACCATCACAAAAACGATAAAGAAAGTCGTGGCAAATGGTGCTCTTCCGCAGGGAATAAATAATAAACTTATCGGCGTTGCCAGTCGTCGGTTTCTTACGAGCAGCCCTTCTCAGTTGTCACCTCACTCTTGGAAATCAGGACGTCTTTATACTTAAAAAACCAAATTTCAATTTTTTCACTCTCATCAAAAATCTGTTTTTGTTCTTTTTTCTGTATGGGGGCCCACCCGTCTGCAGACAGTCGGACACCCTGTCCAGTCCAGGCCTGTGATTGATGAGAAAGATCATGTGATTTAACAGCATTGGATTTCTTTGTGAGGTTATTTGAAGTCAAAGGTCTATGTCAACAAGCTCGCATCCACCTGTGCATTGAAGGAGGATGTGTGGAGAACACAAATCTGCATCAACAAAATTCAGCCACATTTATTCGAAATATGGTCCTGGAAAATTTTGTGCCAGCAAAGCCATGGGATTATTTGCCTGATGTGCTATTCCATACATAAGCCTATCCTATGTACTTTATGCTTCAATATACATGTATATATATGTGTGTGTAACATAAAAAACTATATAAAAATAATAAAAAATGCACGAAAGTACAATAAAAAATATATTTTATACAAAAAATCCCCCCCCCCCCCAAAAAAAAAAGAATTGTTGATTACTGGTACGCTTTTTTCTTTTCAGAGTGGGCTTTTCTTTTCATTTTACTTACTGATCTAGATATAAGCCATACTAAGTGCATTGTTACAAATATATTATTGAGTAGTATATGCACTAATAAAACATTAATTACATATAAATATTAATTTTTTATAACTATTACTGTTATTAATTTTAAAATAGTTGAATTTCATATGCTGAAAACAGTATTATACATTTTTTAGGAATTTTATTTTATTTTAATTACTTATTTATTTCATTTTTTATAATTCCTTTAGTACTCTTTAGCTATTTAAGCCTATACTTTTTTGTTCATTGGTTTGCTACACTAGATTCAGGGATGTTAACTCCAACATTCGGTTTGGGAGCACCCCGGGAGCAGAAAAAATTTGATTTGGGAGCACCTCGGGAGCCGAAAAAATTTGATTTGGGAGCACCTCGGGAGCAGAAAAATTCCATTTGGGAGAAGAAAAATTCTATTTGGGAGCAGAAAAATTCCATTTGGTAGCACAAAAAATTTAGCTTCCGCGAGGAAAACTAAGATTTGGGATCAGAATTAACATGATTTTGGAGCATAAAATTGAAGATTTCTGTGTTGACTCTAGAAGAAAGGGCCACCTGGGGGGAAATTTCAAAAAGGACACCTTGTTCTCAAAAAGGGCACTTTGGGGTTCCAGGAGAATGTACAGGTAGATAACAGATCTAGAAACTGGTTTGAAACTATCTGATCCCCAAAAATTTAACATGTAGAGTTGTAATATGTGTTCTGACTTACAATGCATAGTTAGATTTTTTCCAGTTTGTCTTTAGTTTCCCACCCCCTTCTTTTGGAGAAAATATCCTGTAGAAGTAAGTGTAAGCGAAATAGGAAAAATGATTTGTTGATAATATTTTGCTCTAAACATGACATAAATATGTGAATTCAATCTGTACACAACTAGAAGTTTTTGATTAAAAAAAAAAGAAATTTTAATCTAAGTAATTTTGAATATTCTGCTTAATTTTTTTCTCTCAAAATTACGTGATGTAGATGTTTATTATTTATAAGAATAGTACATTTATTGAAGAAGGTTTCAGAAATTTTTAGCCAGACATGATTTGTTAGGCAGTAGGGGAAGGCAGAGGGACTGTTAATTTTTGTTCCTCAATTTTATCACACTATCACAACTGGACCACAATTACTGGATCACATTCATATATGATATTTCACCTACATTGGTACAAACTTTTAAACAGAAAAGGACTGCCAGTGTAAGTGGATTAGGATAGATGTGTTTAGCATGTAATAAAAATAATAAAATTTCTGCAGTGCAGGATGTATAAAATTTAATAATATAAATCAGAATTTTATTTAAATTCTTTTGTTTGCAATAATTATTGAATGATTACCAAGTAAAGATTTTTAAAGTTACTGAATATATACCGTTATTACTATAGGACATTATTTGGAATTGCATCAAACAATTCAACTCATCCATCAATTGATAACTACAGAAATTGGGAAAATTGAATTCAGAACACAGAAGATTGCTAGAATAAATGACATAGTCATGCAAATTTAGTATTACATCCAATGTTTGGAATGTACACAACACCATATCAAATCACTGAAATATATTTGTTCTTCCTCTTTCACTTCTAATTTAATGTTTGCTCATTCATGAAAAGTGAATACAAGATTTTTAAAAAGCACTATTCTTTAAAATAAATAAAAATAATTACTACATGTAAGTTTTTTAGCAGGTATAAAATAAATATTTTTTTAGCTCACAGAATTGTCCAAAGGTATGGAATACAGTTTAACATATTTTAAATAATTTATTTTTCATAAAGCTTTATTTTTAATTTTTTGTAACATACTGAAAAAGGTCTCTTTAAAAAATTTTCTTTCTTAAACCTTGCTTTAATCTTTTGAAAATGAAAAAAGCATTATGTTTTATTTTAACTATCAAATGTTTTTAATCAGCTTAAAATAATTAACATCCTTTTGCCAGAAGTACTCAAACAAATTATATATTAAAAAACCTTCCAGAATTATTTCGATTTTTTTTTTTTTTTTTTTTTTTAGTTTTTAAAAACTGAAAATAAGCTTAAGTTGATGACAGTTTGTTTTATGAATAACCTAGCTGTTAACTTATGACACAGTTTGCTTTCTTAAGACATCCTTTCCCAGAACTAGTTATCTTCTGCTTTTAATATTTTTTCTACTTTCATTAAAATGTTGAGAATTTAAAAAAAAAAAAAAAACAGAAAATATATAATGAATATTTAGAATACCAAATCTTGTCAATAGTCTGATTTACTAAATTCTGCAGTTACTCTAATTTTATATAATTAAAACTGTGGCATAATAAGAGGGGGCGGGGCACCCGGGTGACAAGATATAAAAAAAAAAAAAAATGGTGGCCGGCAGGTCACTTAAAAATAATACGGTGGAAAACTACAGAACCGAAATAGGGGCAGAATGCTGAAACTTAGAATGAATGGGGTGGCAAACTGAAGGACTGCACCGGGCGCCAATAACCCTAGCGCTACACTGCTAAAGCAAAAGATCATTATTATGCTCCTTTTTTGGCAAAAGTATAATGTCTTTCAATTGCTTTATTCGCAAAATGTCGCAAATCGCACATTTTTTTAGATCGATTTGAGTGGATAAATCCACTGAACATAGTAGACGACGGGAGAGTTGAAGTGCGGCCGCGCGACTGTCGGTCTGGAGTTTTTGTCGGTTTCATCAAATGTAACGTAAATACACGTTAGAACTCTTTAAAAAGTCATCCAACTAAGGCACCCCCCTTAGGGATATCCCTTGTCTAGGTTTGCCATAACAAACAAGCAAATCCCGCAAAATTTTCGAATCGCAAAATGTCGTTTAGCTATGGCATACTTTCTGTATCACCTTTAATTATGTATGGTTAGTAAATAGCTGTTATACATTAAGAATAATATGTACTAAGAAAGCCGATTAAAAAGAGGAAATCGTTTAGGGGGAAATAAAAAAAATAAAAAAAAAACTTGCTAGTGCGCAAAACTATTAAAAACATAAAGAGCAATAACTATATACTGCTGGCGACGAATTCTGGAATAATGATTGTTTGATAATTCGCAACTACTTATTTATCAAACGTAGCTACCGATATTTGAGGATTGACAGATGGAATAGCAAATTTTTAGATAACTTAAGAAAATTTTGATTTTCCCAACCGTATTTTCTACCCCCAACTCCTAAGTGAAATGCCCAGGTAGTTCTGCCTGGCCGATCGGGCTTCTCATTGAGTCAGCAAAAACAAAACATACTAGAGAGGCCCCTTTTCGGGTTACTCGGCTCGTGCAAATGCAAAGACAATGAAAAAGGCAGTAACAGTATTTCGATCTAAAAGAATAGAATATTTGAAAAAGGCATTTGTGGGAAAGATCCGATTTCATAGACGGTTTTCGTGAAAGGGCCGCTTTCAATCGAATCTATTTTTATGATGGAGTTATTGTACTCAATCGTATTTCTGTGAAGGAGCCGTTTTAATTAACGTATTTTCGTGATGGGTCGCAAATGGTATGTAAGAAATAAAAAGTTGTGATTGTTGACTAAGAATAATAAAAATTTAAAAGTAGGAGTGCGCATAAAGAAGAGAAATAGGGCCGCCGGGCGCTGCGCCCTGCAAAATCAATCTAGAGTCAACACTTACAATAAATGCAGATAAGAAAAGCAAAGTTTGCAAGTGTGGCAAAAAATTAACAGAGTCAAAATGACGTATTCGGCGCAAGATTTTCATTTCGGCGCAGCTGGGCGCAGAATTAACAATTATTTCCTTCCCTTCCCCTCCATTTACTGTTTTTTTTATGTGTTCTCTCTTCTTAACTACATTGTTCTGTCTACAATATCACCTGGTAATTTAACTTCTCTCTCTTTTTTACTCCTTGGATCTTTATGCTTATTGTTAGCATCACTTTTCGATTTCTAGTATTGGCATCATCTTTGAGCTTATTCCTCCATGTTTGGATCTTTACCACGTTTGTTTTTCCTTTATGGTCATACCCCTGGGTTGCTATTAAAACTCTGAAGGTTATGTAACATACAGAAACCTAGCTATTTTTTTTTATTACTTTAAATTGAAATATGAATTATATTAATGTGGTGGCACTTGAAAACTGAGTGTTCTCGCTCTCTCTATTTCAATTTTCCATCCCAATATCCACATCTCTGAGTTGTTTGGGTTCTTGTAGTTAGGCTAAGTCCCACGAGATTCTCTTGGTATATAGATCCTACCTTTTTTAGCTTTGATGGCTCTGTTTTCTTACAGCATATGTGCATAGCTGCCAACTTGTATGATTTTTCCGTGCAATTAACCACCACTATTTTCCTACAGTAGATCTTATATGAAAATAAATCTAATAATTTTATGTATGAAGCACACATTTAGAAAATAGTGGTGGTTAATTGTACGGAAAAATTGTACAAGTTGGCAGCTATGTATGTGGCCTATGTTTCCATTTTTATTCTTGGTTCTGGTTCTTATTTTGTTATGTGCTATCACTTGATTGAAGGATTATTATCCATACTAAATAAGTTTTGCTGTTTTATATATATATACAGTAGAACCTCGATCTATATTTTTTTAAGGAGTGCGTAATAAAAAACGATGCATGCGGGAAAACGACGAATGCGGGTTAAAGGCAAAATACGAAGAAAACAATGTTTATGAATGCACACACTGTATACAGTATACCAAATATACTAAATTTGTTACCAAACTGTAAAAGAAACAAGAAACAAATAAATTGAAGTTGTCTGTAGAAAATTAGCTGATACTTATTTTTTAAAATTCAATTTTTACATTGGCTTTTTCCTTTTTAAATTGTACGAAAAATTTCCAAGATTTACAGTATTTTTCTTATCTTTTTATGTGTTTTCATGTTTGTATATAAAAGTTTGCAATTTTTATTGCGTCAGATAAATTTGGCACTAGTGTTGGCTCAGTCTCATAGTCATGAATATTATTCTCAGCTTCTTCGTCATTATTTTCATCACTTCACATTTCTTCCATTCTTAGGTTACTGCCCGTTGCTTCTATATCAATCGAAACACAAGCATCAATTTCACACCATACACATACCTGTTAAATGTAAGAACTCATCATCAACCAAAGAAATCATACTAGGAAGTAATTAAATTTATATGCCATATTGATCCGCTTGACCTTCAATTTCATTTCAGTCAGAAGAAACATTTTACAACGATGAACGAGCGAAAGCGATATTTTGACGAGCGATACATGCGGGTTCTGTTAACGTTATTTGAATACAACTTGTGCAGGGACCACAGAAATAAAACGATCAATACAGGAAAACGATGAATGCAGGAACGATAGATCGAGGTTCCACTGTATATACGTAAAAAAAAACTGAGTTTTAAGTTTTTGAGCTATTTAATTCAAATCTTGCATCAATTTTGGGACACCCTATACTTTTTTAATGCTCTAATAACAGAGTAAGTAGTTTAATTATTCAGTTATTAAGACATATGTAAAATGTAACACATCTAATTAAATATCAATTTTAGTACATTACCAAAATCTCATAATTTAAAGAAATAAGTTCCAAATTAACTACTTTGCTTTTCAAAATTACTTTAAAAGAAATTTAAGTTTGAAAATTATCCGAATATTTGATTTAAATAATTTTTTAAAACAGAAAAATATTAAATTTAGTAGATTTTTTAATGGACTGATTAATATAATCATTTGATTTTGGGAAAATGGCCGATTTATCTACTTGAGAGATCTAGGCTGAGGGAAAAGTGCCCTCGGTGGATGGTCTTTCTAAGGGGTCCTAACCCATATGTCATGATTAAATTCTGATTAGAAGACACCATTAAAATGTAAAAATTTAATCTTTTCAATAATAAGTTCATACAAATAAAACAATTTAGTTACAAAAGATTGTATTTCTTGTTTTTTAATACTTTAAATAATTATTACTTACATAAACTTAATATTTACATGCCTTTCTCAAATAATGCTATGTATTCCTTAAAATTGCATTTAAACAACAACAAAAAAAAAAACACCCCAGTTTTTTTGGGTTTTTAAAAACTTTTTTTACCAACCCTGACACCGATAGTAAAAGGGACAGTAAATATTGCAAACAATTAATAAAAACATTTGAGCACTTTGAAAAATTGCCATTTGAAATTGATCTAATTGCTCTAAATTCACTGCCTTTTTAAAGGTAAGGGCACAACTTTCTAATGCAATTTTATGAGAATGTGTCTTTACGTTGGGTCTTACAATTTATGTCAGTGATTACAAGGTCACTCCTTCTCCTTGTAAGTATAATTAATACTGTGTGTGTAACACTGTGATCATAATACCTTAGCAAAAGCCATGCCAATTTATTGCTATGAAATATAATTTACGGAAATATGGTATATTTTTCTAGTTTTTTTGAAACAGGATCATTGATTAACACAGCAAGACATTGTTTATTTGATAACTTATTAATTAAAATAGGGGAGGGATGATCCAATTCATTTTTTTAAATGAAATTAACAGTAGTACATATGGGTGATTCCATTCTAACTGTGATACTTTATGTCCTGTATTGCTTGTTCTCACTGGTCATTAATTAATAATCTATTAATGAAATTTTTGTGTTAATTAGATACCCATCAACATATTGCATCATTTTTTAAATATAATATATCTTGCCATTCAGTGAAAACTTACAATATATCACCTAAATGTCAGTACCGTGTCATGTCCATTTCTAGAATTTACCTATAAATTGTTAATTCTTTTTGTCGCAATAAATGGTTTAAACTAATTACCTCATAAATTTTAATGTATATGATCAAACTAAAAACATTTTATACACATTTTTGTTAATGTATTAAATTAACATTGGATTCCGGTTCAATAACTTTTGTCTTTAAATTTTAACGAATTTTTGAATTTGAATTTTTACGACTCGAGTGCCAACTACCTTGAGATTTATGAAACTTCTACTGAACAATGTTGAAAGTACGTCATCTGAGTAATATTTACAAACATTGAGTTGATGAAATAGTGCAAAGAGTTTGCGTCATTTTAGAACTCAATTTTCAAACAGGTATGTCATAAATTTTCTTGTCAGTACCGCGGTATTGATTTACTTTATCAAATATTGATTTTTTCTATCCAAAATAGTAAATTTTTGTACTTAATACTAGCCGAAATGACACAGTAAATGGATATTATCAAATTCATAACCAAACAATTACAGTTGTTATTTTAAATGAAAATGTCAGTACCGTGTCTGTCAGTACCATGTGAAAAAATAATTAATTAGTAATAAAATTATTTTAATTAATAATTGTAATTTTTTTAAATGCAGATGGCTCCAATACTTCGTACTAGAAAACTGCCTAATCCTAATGACAATAAAAGTGGCAGAATTCAACAATCGTCTTCAAAAAAAAAAAAAAAAAAAAAAGGAAAATGTAAAAATAAAATTAGTGCCGAAATAAAACAACATCATTTGGAACAAAAACTTATTGCTGAAAAATTAAGGAGAAAAAAAATACGGAAGGATCCAGAGGCTTACGAAAACTATTGTCAGAAAGAAAGAGCAAGAAATGAAAAAAGAAAAAGGAAGAAAATCTTAAATCTATTCAGGAGTTATCAGAACGAGAAAAGCGAGCTCGTCGCAAACAACAAAATTTATGGATAAAAAATTCACGGACTCGACAAAAAGAAAAGATTGAGTTGACAACAAAGCAAAATGATATAAAGAATAACGTCGATTCCAAGCAAGCTCGGGTAGGAAAGAAACAATACAAAAAAATCTACGTAAATGTTTTAGAGACAACAAAAAATTATTGGATGATAATAAAAATTTGTGAATGAAAGTTAATAGCTTACATAAAAAATTACAGCATTTAAATATCAAGAAATCACACTCAACATCGCATAAATATAAAGTTGATAAAATGTTAAACGGTCAAAATGTAAATCCTCAAGTTCGTAAAACATTATTATTTCATGAAGCCATGGTACGACAACTCAAATCATCTTATCAAGACTCAAAAAGTTCAAAGTTTAAGCAGCTATTGTGTAGAGCAATGAGTAGAAAAATTGTAAGAAAATATCGACAACTATCTGCCATAGGAGAAATGTTGTCCCTATCATTTCTTCAAGAGTTCATCGGAGTAATAAACCACTGGAGTACAGTAGAGAGCCAGAAATCCACGCAGGTTGGGCGGATTTTAGGATTTTGCAGATTTCAGGCCATAAAAGATAAATCCTATTACATTTCAGACTTAAGAAAAGGAGAATACAATGAAATAAAAACACAGTCAAAAGTATTTCATTTATATTTTCACTTTAAATACAAAAGCATGGGAGAAAAAAGAAATTACATGACTAGCAAAGCAAATTGTTTCAAAATTTCCTTCCTCTAATTTTGAAAACATGTTCCATGGTGATTTGTTTTAAAATATTGTTTTTCTACTTTGTTTCTTTTATTTATTTAATTTTGCAAATTGTATAACTGTTTAAATATGCAGTTTAAACAATAACTGTTTAAACTGCATATTTTCATCAGAATATTTAAACAGAATTATGATTAATTTTTGTTTTGCTATAGAACTTAGCTGTTGTAAAAATTTAGGGTATTCTTTTCTTAACTTTAAACTTTTATCAAATGGATTTTATTATTATTACCCAAGTTTTAGATCATCATCAGAATCATATTTATCTGGATTCAAGAAACTTTTAAACAATTTCTTCATTGGTGGAATACTGCGAATTTCATTATTTATATCAGAGAAGGTGTGCGGATTTTAGTTCGGCGGATTTCTGTCGTTCAACTGTATGTAAAAAATGAAAAAAGCAATCACAAATTTATTCAAGATCGAGTGAAAAGTTTTTATGATGAAAATAGTAAGATAATTCCTGATAAAAAAGCTTCTATAAAAATGAATGGTAAACAAGTAACAAAGCGTTATATGAATGCTACGATTAAAGATTTACATTCAAATTTTGTTCCCAAAGTACGTACCGTGTTAACTACTCAACCTTCGCAAAATTATGCCCAAAGTATTGTATTGAACCAAAAGTTACTAATCGAAATACGTGTGCGTGCTTCAACATGAAAATTTCTCTTTGTTAATACAAGCTTTTCACAGTCATAAGTTATTGACAGAAAAGACGTCATATAAAATTTTGAGTAGTTTCCTATGTGACAGTAATTCTGAACTATGTCTATCAAGAACGTGTGAGACATGTAAGTTAAAAAAATTAGAATTTAATCTGAAAGATACTAATCCTATTGATAAAATATCTTACATGAAATGGGAAGTATCTCCAGAACAAAGAATTAATGTAAAAACAATAACTGCTAAAATTACTGAAAAAAAAAAAATAAATTCATGTATGATAGGGCAAGCAATTAACTAGAGATGTAACGAATAGTGATTTGGCCGAATACCGAATAGTCGACCAATAGCTCAGGCCGAATAGAGAATATTCGGCTCATAGTTTAGGCCGGATGCCGAATATTACATTTTTTTAAATTTCATTTTAACTGTAAATAAAATATTGCTTTTCAATTTTGTAATTAAATACTAAATAAAGATTAATTAAAATTCATTTTATATTATTTGTAGGTACTTAAAAACAAACAACAGTATATTATCTGTAAAACTAAAAAAAATAACTCGGCTGTTCGAGCCTCGTCAGGAGACCCCTCCCCCTTAACCCCCCTAAATTTTTAGTTTCATAATTGCCATATTGAAATAATATTAATTGACTATGCCATTTGTTTATTGAGGGATACAGAATTCAGGAGAATAAGACATTGCACACTAAAAAAATAAACAATTCAATACTCAACAATTTTCTTAAGCTGTTGAAATTTTTATGATTGTAACCTATTTATAGAAAAATACATGTGATGCATATTCTACAGCTTACGAAATATTGTAACAATAGATTAAAGCTGTTGTGAACTAATAGTATTTAAATACAGTAGAACCTCGATTCATCGTTTTTCATGGGGTGCTTAGGAAAATACGATGAAGGTGGGAAAACGACAAATGCGGGTTTTAGTCAAAATACGAAGAAAGCAATCTTTATGCATATACACAATGACTGTATTCCAACCAATACTAATTTGTTACAAACTTGTGAAACAAATAAATCGAAGATGAAAAGTAAGTGATAGTTACTTTTAAAAATCTGTAATTTTATATGGGGTTCAGTGGCGGCCCGTGGTCAAAACTGTTAGTGCAGCCGGAAGCATATGAGCCTCCCCCCCCCCCTTCCTCCAGACAGGAATGGAAAATCTTTGTTATTGAATTTGAAAGCTGGCGGATTAAGCCCTCACCGAGGAAAAAAAAAAGAAATTACATAAAAAATGTAAGAGATCCTATTTTACTTTTCCATAAAATGGACATAAATTTCAACCAGCCGCTCTTATCCTCAAAATTGCATTAATCCGTGTCTGATTCGAAGTTTCCTTAGAATTTTCTTTTGTAACGATAACTTGAGAAGAAAAGAAAAAAAAAAAAGAAAACGTACTTATTTTTTATAAGTCAAATCAATCCTCCTTTCTTTTAAACTTGCGAATCGGTCAGTGATGCCCTCATAAAAAGGCGTTGTTTTAATTCAGATATCAATAATTTTAAGAGCTCTTTAAAATTTCCTATGTTTAAAGAATTTTTTCGCTTGTCATGTCCTCTAAATGCCAGTTCTTGCTTACTTAAAAACAATACTGCTTTGATGGGTAATTGTCCATTCATAAGCGTCTATTCAGGCTTACCTTCTTGATAAATTCAGCAATATAAAGTCGAGAGTTTGCCGAACAAATATTCTCCTTACTCCCTCCCTCACTTCTCGAGCCAATCAGTGAGTCGAATTCACAAGTGCTGCCGACCTTTCAAAATCTTGAATGAGCTGAGTCTTAGCTACGTACCCCCATTATAGCCTATGCCGGAGGAAATGCTTACGTAACCGTTGTCATAGCAACGGTGCTGCCAATTTTCTTATCAGCGCTCTGGGCTGAACCAAAGATTTTCCCAATTGAATTACGGGAAGATTAAAGTGCTTTTTTTCTGAATGAGCGATCTGGCCACAATACGGTTTTTTTGTTTGTTTTTTTTGGAGATTTTTTTAATTTACCATATGAATTCCATAATTCTAATCTGAATTTAGGAAAATTAGTAGAATAAATTATTTTAAAGTATGTGCTGATGATTTCAAGTGCAGCCCGGCTGTACTTGCTGTATCCCACGAGCCGCCACTGATGGGGTTTTCCATTATTTTGAAATTTAGGAAATTAAATAGTAAATTTTGAAGATTTGAAATATTTTTCTGGTCCTCTTATGTGATTTTATGTTTGTATAAAAAGTTCATACAGTTTCAAATAGTGTTATTGCTTCAGACCAACTTCATACTAGTGCAGGCTTAGCCTCATGGGAATGAACAATATACACTGCTTCACAATTATTTTAATTTTTGCATCATCACACGTTTCTTCCATGTTTAGGCTACCGCATGCCTCACCATCTTGATTAATGGAAATATAATCATTAAATTTCACGCTATACACATCTTCAACGCACAAACACTGCTCATCTGATCATCAATAAACCAAGAAATAATACCAGGAAACAATTACAGTTTATATAACATATGCATCCCCTTAACGTACATTTTCATTTTGGTCAGGAGAAAAATTTTACAACGTTGAACGCGGGAAAGTCACCTTTTGGCGAACGATAGATGCGGGTTTCTTTAACGTTATTCAAATACAATTTGTGCAGGGACCATAAAAATAAAGCAATCAATGCGGGAAAACGATGAATGTGGGAACGATAGATCGGGGTTTCACTGTATATGTAAAATTATGTCGCATTTTTGAGACACATTTTTCGGACAATTTCCAATAAAGGGAGTGAGAGAAAAAATGGCATAGTCATTAATATTGGTCATAATAAAATATCTTTTACAATGTTAAACACTAATAACATATGTATTATATGCATTCATATTCATAATTTAATAACTATGCCATGGTAAATGTCATTAATCTGGTAACTATACATAATCACATCATGTTTTGGGTTTTACAGACTCTGAGCAAAACATATTTAGCAGCTTTTCAAAATTATATTTGTATTTAAGGATCTGAAACAATTCCTTCTACACCCAATAAAGAAATTAAAAAATCAATTCATGTAGTTTCAATAAGAAGAAAAGTCTGCATTTCTGTAATATTATTATTGCATTTGATTATGTTTCATTCAGCTTAAAATTCAAGGAATTAGAATATTTTATTATATGAGATAAATTCATTGAAGTATAACTAAGCAGTATTATTTGTAAATGCATTAAAAAAAAATATTTTCTCTTTTTTTTCTGAAATTATTCAGCCGAATATGAAGCAATATTCGGCCACAAGTATTCTTCCGAATACCTGTTCAGTATTCGGTTTACCGAATATTCGGCAAAACAGCCGAATATTCGTTACATCACTACAATTAACCATTTTAAACATGAGCTAGATTTGTTTATAGCCCATGAATACAGAATTACTCATCAAAACAACTTGATGATAAAACTTACTCAGGCTCTACAAAGCAATGAGTTAGGACTCCTCATTGACTTCAGTGAAAATTATTCTTGTAAGTATGAAATGGAAGTTCAGTCAGTACACTTTGGGGCTAGTAGAGTACAATGTACTTTATACACTGGCATGGTCTACTCTTCAACATCTTCTCAAGGCTTTGCTACTTTGTCAAAATCGCTCAGACATGATCCTTCTGCTGTTATTGTTCACATGAAAAAAATACTTGACGTTTATCTAGCATCAAATCCAGAGATAAAAGCATTACATATAATGAGTGATGGTCCAACGACGCAGTACCGCAATAAAAAAATGTTTTATCTCATAACGCAGTACTTGCCTCAGTGCTATAGTCAATTAGATAATATTACATATAACTTTAGTGAGGCTGGCCATGGAAAAAGTTCAGCTGATAGGATCGGCGGCTATATACAGAAATTAGCTGACGACCAAGTGAAATACGGCACGGATGTGTCAAATTTTGATATTTTGCTGGCGATTTTGCGAGATCGTATTAAATCTGTATACATTGATTGCATTACAGAAGATGAAATATCGAACATTGATTCAATATTACCCAGCAATTTTAAGCCTTTCATCGGTACTATGAAAGTACATCAATATATGTGGAATAAACTACAACATAACTTTATTTTATTTAATTCATTAAGTTGTTTTAATTGTTCTAATGAAAATCCATGTATACACTATGCTATGGGAAAAATTGATTACTCTGTGAATGATACAGTCGGAAAAATGAACGAAAGATTGATAGCAAAAACAAAAAAACAGGATAATTCATCACCAAAATTAACTAAAAAGTTTAAATGCCTTGGAAAAAATGTTCCTAATGACAATTTAGAAAAAAAAAATGAAACAATATCACTGCGAAGAAGTGCAAGAATTAAAAAAAAACTGTGATGAAAATCAAAAGCTATATGTTAATTAATTTATTTTCTGCTAAATACTATAAGTAAGATTATAGTCGATTAGTAGTTGCTATAAATTATAAAGTTAATTGTTATTATTCATTATTAATGTGTTGAATAATCAATATAAAGGAGTTTAAAAGTGTTATAATATAATTGAGGAATAAATTTAATAATTTTTCTAAAGAATGTCTACCAAATTTATTTTATGTCAGTACCGTGGAATGACAAATCAAAATTTGTTTCTCGTTCTTGACACTTTGAAGTTGTAGTACATTCCTCTCAGGCTTTCATTTTTACAATAAAATAGATGAATAATATGCATAAAAAATTTTTTAAAGTTTAATTTTAAAATCTTAACATTTTTAATCAAAAGAATCACCCATATAGAACTTATTTGTATATAAAGTTCAATTAGGAAGGTAGGCAAAATAGAAAATATTATATGTATAATTTTTTAAAAGAAAAAATTAAAGTCAACTCAAGTGGATCATAATCAGGCCTGCCAGTAATATTTTTATGCCCATAAAATGCAATAGGCTTAGACTAAAGTTTTTGTTATAATTTAAGTACTATGATTTTCCTAAATTAAGTCCTATTTTAAAGGCTTATTATGGTTATTTCATGTTTTCTTTCCTATTTAAATTATTTTGAAAAGTCACTGAGAGTATATTACACTATGATTTTTACCTGTTAAAAGAAATTTGATAACTAATATAAAGAACCAAAATTCAGATAACTATTTGTATTTTTTAAGTAACATTTTAAGAATTATTTTTCTTCTTAAGCTATATAAAATAAAGTACTGTAAAATTTTAAAAGCTTTCCAAGCAATTTAGTCTATCATATATTTGATGTTTCATTATTAAAAGTGTTAAGAAATTTTATATTTTTTAATATAAAGAACGAAATAGTTCAGACCAGCATAATCTGCACTACATGCTGATTTTGGGGGGATGAAGAACAAAATGTGCTCTTTTTCTTCCCTTTCTGCATTAACATTTTACAGAGTGGCTACAGAAATTCAGAAATAAAGTTCCCTGATTTTTCCCTGATCACCGCATATCCGGTGAAGATCAAAATTATTGTGACAGTAGAGAACTTCAGAGTGGATACAAGGGTCACTATGCCACGAAATTCCACCATGTTGATAAAAAAGGCAATCACCAATCGACCACTAGGGGTAACGAATCATTACTTTTCAATAGGATTTGTTACTGAATTGCCCAAGTACAGAAGTTTTGACCCAAAATGAGTGAGTGCACCGTACTTGCATTCAAGATGCCTGATTAATTCACATGTCTATGTGAATCGTATGTCTGGTTTCTTGTATGACCCATATCTTGGTATATGTCCGAATACTTGTGGTTTTGGACTCATATAGTGCCTACATCACTTAAATCTTGGATTTGTGAAGTATCTGCATCAGTTGAATATTGAATGATTCGCGAGTCAGATGCTGATCTACAACTAAAAACAGTGTCTTTCACTAAATGAAAATGAAAAGTTCCCTGATTTCCTTGATCTGTCGCCACCCTGATTTAATAAGGCAAAATGTTGAAGGGAAGGGGGGACACATGTCTACAAGTCCTCATAGGTTGTGATGACCATGCAGACCAGTATTGATATTTATTTGATGTGACTTTTCTTAAAATTTAAAATTACCCACCCTCATTTCTTTTTGGCAGCAATTCCAGCATTGAAAACAAATTTCAAAAGTATTTTTATTTAATTATATATTAAATTATTAGAATTTAATAAGTATAAAAAGTATATCTATGAATGATTTTGTCTATATTTTGACATCAATGTTAAGCTGAGGATATGTCATGATGTAAAAATTTCAAAAGCATCCAGCCTTAGAGGGAACCTTATGTTAATGGTTTATGATCAGTGAACAATCAGAAACAACTACTTTTAAGCATGTGTCAGAAATGCCTTATGGAGGAATTGTTGATAATAATATGCTCTTTTCCAGGGAAACTTCTCTAAAGAAATAGAAATACATACACTGTCTACCAATAAGTATTTGGACACCTGTGATAGAACAGAAAAACTAACTTTATTCAAAATCAATAGTTGGTAGAGCCTCCACGAGAGGCAATTACAGCGTGAACCCTCCGGGGCATACTTTCCACAAGTCTTTGTATTACAGCTAGTGGTATTGTCTTCCACTTGGCTTGGAGTAGACATAGAAGTTCCTTCACCGATTTTGGACGGGTAGCGCACCCCTTAATTCGGCGATCCAACTCGTCCCAGAGGTTCTCGATAGGGTTCAGGTCTGGGCAGGCCAGTTCATTCGATGAACTCCATTGGCACCATACCAAGTCTTGGTTAACCTCGAAACATGACAACTGGCATTGTCGTCCTGAAAGTAGCAGGGGTCCAACCCGTAAAACTGCCACAACATAAGAAGCACATTGTTATCCAAAATAGTGCAGTAGGCATCGGTGTTGAGCTTACCATGAATGGCGACCAAGGGTCCCAGTCCATATCAGGAGAAACACTCCCAGACCATAATTCCACCTCTGCCGAACTTGACTGTTGGCACAATGCATTCTGGCAGGAGACGTTCTCCAGGCAGACGCCAGACCGACCCTGCCATCCGAACGGTAAAGGGTGAACCTTGATTCGTCGCTCCAAAGAACCCATTTCCACTGATCGACGGTCCAATTTTAATGTGCCACATTAACCGAGCAGCGCTGTTGGACTTTGTGATCAAAGGCTTATGGGCAGCAGCATGACCATGAAAACCAAGCAGATGTGCTTCCGCACAGGTGGTATTCATTGAAACAATACTCCCGGATGCCTGTTGAAACTCCTCGCGGATGAGGGCCATCAGTTGGGTGCAGTTCTTCCGAATTTCTCTGGACAGCACTCGTCGGTCTCTATCTCCCAGTTTCGTTGGTCTGCTGACTCGGCCACATTCCGACAATCACCGCTCACCTTCCATTTCTTAATCACATAGGCCACTGTCGATTTTGGGTACTTCAGATCGCTAGATATGTCCCTTAAGGATCGGCCACATTTGTGATACCCAATAATTATACCTTTCTCGAAATCAGAGAGCTCCAAACTGCACAGCTTCTTGCATGCGACTAATGCCGATGCTGTTTCCTACACGATATATACCGGCAGAGGCCGTGACGTACTTCAGGACCGCAGATATCGTCATTTGCATAGGTGTCCAAATACTTATTGATAGACAGTGTATATGTACAGGGTGTTCCATAAATACCGCAAAAACTCTGCACAGCCAGATTTCTCATTGGGAGTACATAAAAAGTGCCCAAAAAACCATAACTGTATGGCCCTACTATCAGTCCTCCTACTCATAGTTTTCAAGAAAAGTGTGAGAAAAAAGCAGAAACATCATTTCTGTTGCACGAAAAGAGCCTTTATTGGAATCATGAACATTGTTTTTTTTTTGCATATGCTTTCATAAAATGATGTTCAAAATGTCCCCTGTGCATATTGAGGCTTGCATGCATAGTGCAATGTAATGGCCAACTGCTTACATTCCATCAATCTGGTGCCCACATAAATACACCAGCACGAAGGGGAGGGATTGAATCACTATTTTTTGTAATTAGGACTCAATAGATCAATTCATTCAATCATTTTCATTGAAAGAAATCTATAGGTGCCATATTGTAGCGGTCATAACACCCAGTCTCCCATATGTAATCCAGTATCCAATTTAATGTTTCTAGTTGTTTTCCCTCGTACTGAATGTGACGTCATAATTAGTTTTTCCTATTTTTCTCGAAAACTATGGATTGTACAGGTACAGCTCTTTGGGCATTTTTTATGTACTCCCAGTGAGGAATCTGGCTCTGCAGAGTTGGGGTGGTATTTATGGGACATATATATATATCTCCAGGGTCGTATCCAGAAGTAGTAGGACTGTCTTTTCCCTGCATGCACGAACAATGGAGGGGAGTGTGCAAGGCCAGATGTTGTGGAGGGGAGCCTTGGGAACAGGTTTCGACCTGCGACAGTCGTCTGCATGCATTAGTTGAGTGTAGACCACTGTTTTAGTGACCTCCTGTTGTGATGCCTCGTCGTCAGTTGCAATGGAGCGAAATTTGGAGCAGTGTGGATTGTGAGGGATCTCCTGGCCAAATTCGGCATTTCCACATTGGCTCACCCCCCTTACAGCCCTGATGTGGCATGGCCGGACTTCTTCCTGTTCCCCCGGATCAAGAGGCAGCTCAAGGGGCATCGTTTTGACTCTGTAGAAGCCATCCAAGCAGCGACGGTGAGGGCGCTGAACAGCATCCCGAAGGACGACTCCCAGAAGGCCTTTGCGACCTGGAAGGCTCACCACTAGAAGTTGTGGATGCCCAAGGGGCTTATTTTGGAGAGTATTAAGTCAATGTACCAAAATGTTCAATAATTTTTTTTTTTTTTTAAATCAGTCCTCCTACTTTTGGATACCACCCTGTATATATTGACAGATAGCCTGTATATATGTATATATATATATATAACTAATAAGTAAAACACAAAACATACTGCAAATAAGACATATCTCGCATAAAAATATAACAACTATTAGCAAGAATTAGTAACACATTTCGAAGACAAATAAAGTGCAAAAATTATTGTGATAATAGAATGGAACGGAAATTATAACCACTGTCACCATCGTCAGGGGCCACAAACAGTGGATTATAATTTAGAGCAAACCAAATAGTAGGGTTTCGGTTGTGTGGCATATCAGAAGAGATATTAACTCTACACATCTGGGCCCTACCCTACTATATAAAAGAAAGAAGAAATCAAAAAGATAACAAAAATTAGAAATAGCAATTATAAATCTACATACCAGACCTTGAGCACATGGAAATCTCATTTGAAATTTGAACAAGTAATATGTGTTGCCAAAGTTAAGAATTGTAAAGAGTGAAAAATGGTGTTGCCACTAAATAAAAGTGGAAAGAAGAATGTATAGGAGTTGCCAAATACTAAAAGGTAATATTATTAAATTTTAAGAGTATCCAGGTATATTAATAAAATTAAATATATATAGAATAATAATAAATTAAAATGATTGAATAAAATAGATAGTATAGCAAAGTTAAATATAACATATTGTTTAAAAAATATATTGATTATTACTAGTGACAAAGTATGATTAATAAGTTATTGTATGACAGAAGATTAATCTAGTAAATAAGAAAAAAAATAAATAAAAAATAAAAAAATATTGTTTAGGACAGAATAATCACAATATAGGAACCCCGTTTTATATATATACAGTAGAAGATCGATATACCGCAATTCTATAAACCACAATTCTCCATAAACCGCATTAACACTGCGGATGTAAACAGAGAAAATCACAATTAAGAAATTTCTACAATCTGCTTTTTTTTAATTTTTATTTTTTTTATTACTTTCCTAGGGGATTAATTTTGAGATAGATAAATCCCACAACATGCCAAGCTTAAAATAAACAATTATTCTCTCATGCATGCATTATGCATTATCAGCATAACAGCTGGGTCAAAGAGGAAGAAATGTTTACTTTAAAAAAAACAACGAACCTCTCCCTTTTCCCCTCCACTGCCGAACCACTCTCTTTCTCCCTCCTCTACCATTGACTTCCCAAACAGACGTTTATTTATTTAGTTATATTTCTCTTTGTAAATTGATTTGTTTTATATTAAATCGTATGCCGTTACTTGGCTTCCTAAATCATACGCGTAGCATCACTAAAAGTTTTTTTTTTTTTTTTTTTTTTTTGTGTGTGTGTGTGTGTGTGCGTGTGGGTGGGAGAATGCACATAGCATATTCTAAAGTAAAAAAAAGCCATGTTTCTTTAAGTTTGGAAAGAAGAAAGGTTTTAAAATGAATGGTTTTCTAAATAAAGTTGGGGGGGGGGCACACGCCCCCGCCCTTATGTCTCAATATTGACAGTAAAATACTTTTAAAAAGTCTATGAGAAGTAGGGAAGGGAGATTTTTATCAATGTAACACTATTTTAAAACTGAATTTTGGAACTGGATTTAAGCCATCTTTAGTTAAAATGAAAACTGCTGAACTAATGCATTGTGCACAAAATGGAAAGTACTCAGTCTGCAAACCTGCATGAAGAAAACATTTTGAATATTTGGTAATTGATGATAAGTCACAAATTGTTAATCATTTGACCAGTGCTGAAATAATTTCCTCTGTTTCAAAACAAGAGGAAAACAATTCTGAAACAGAATCAAATGCTGGAGAGAAAGTTGAAAAACTTTCAGAATCTGAAGAAATTTCCATAAGAGATCAATATTTTAAATTCCTAGAAACACAAGACTGCGTAACCAAAGTAAAATTATTACCTGTTCAAAGGCTGCAAGAAAAGTTATTTGTTGAGAGATTGCAAATTCTAAAACAAATCAAAATTAATATATTGTTTAACAAATAAACTTTAATGCTTTTGGTAATTTCAATTTATTTATTTTTTCTGTAAATAAATAAATTCCATTTTTTTGTTTTTAAAAGTAGTATTTGTATTTAAAAAAAGTTAAGCATTATATTTATGTGTTCCAGCTATATATTAATATGTTTACTAGGGAAGTTTAATGATATAAGTGAATGATCCATATAATGCAAAATTCTATATAATGCAAAACCTTGCGTTTCGAGGTTTGCATTATAAAGATCTTCTACTATATAATTTTTAAATCCTTCCAGATATATATATGCATGCATATACACATCCAAATTGTTTTTATACATATTACTTTTTTTTTAAATTATTATATGAGAAAATCTTCCTCCGCCCGACCCATCCATCCAATTACAACCTTAAAACCAAAAACCCCACCCAACCTCCAGTAAATTAACAAAGACATTAGACACATCATTATCAAGAATTGTATATAATAGATTTTAGGAACTTAGTAGGATAGTTGTATTGTCTAGCTGACAGAAATAGAGATTTAAAATTGGAGACTTTAAAATCTTCAGAACATAGAAACTTGATTCTACAGCAGTGAGTATAAATGATATTGCGAAATACAGATTTATGTAAGCAGGAGGAAAAATGAGTAAAGCTATTTACTTTAAAGCTAAAATCTTTTTGCTTATCATAGATATTGAAACTAAGGCTATTTCTAGGAGTGATGGAGATGCTTAGATCTAGAAAACTAACGGAATAGTTAAGCAGATCATTTTTAATTACTTTCAGAGCAGAAGGATATTTTATGGGGAAAATAATGTTATTATTATTAGTAGTGTTTACAAAGTTGAAAAATAAACCAAATATCAATTTTTAAAAAGAATGCTATGTTCCCAAAAATCAAATACAATTTTTGAAGACACACACACAAAAAAAAAATAAAAAATAATTTAATTTATATAAAAGGAAACTTTATTTATTTATTATCATTTTTTTTTTTTTTTTTTTTTGTAGAATCCTTTAGTAAAACACAAATTTAAAAGTACTTTTTTGCCATAAAAATAAAGGCAGAAAGTAGTACACATTTAACAAATTCAAATGTCAGGAACATGGAAAACACTTTCTTCTGGTGCATGTCTGCCAGTGAAGTCGCTCATTTTCAGTTAATATCATGTAATCTTCTGGATTAACATCTGTAAAAGAAAAATTCAGAGCATGATGACTTTACTGTATCTAAAACATAAGCTGAATTCTTATAGAGTGCTTATTTTTTTATATTGGACAGCAAAGCATGGTAAGTTTGAAAGAAAGTAGGTAGGTATAATTTTAACACTAGTATTATGGCATTTTCTTTATACATTCAGTCATAGTGAGTGGTCAAAAAGACTATTGATTTTGAAAGTTGACCCAATTTTTGGATTTATACAAATTAAAAATTAATAGGTGTGTTTTTATATTGAATGTTAATACTGAAAATTATTTAATGCTAAAATTTGTGACATTTACATCTTTCAAAATGAACAGTCTTCTTGAATGCTCACAGTAATTGAAAGTATAAAGTAGTAGTGGGCAAAATCATTCCTTTTACAGATTCGGTTACAGATTTGTTCACTTAAAGGTGAACAAATCCGTTGAATTTGGTCCTTTTGGAACGAAACCAGAGTCGGAATGAAAGGACTTATTTCAGAACGAATCTGGACTTGAAATGAAGAATTTCAGAATAAATTTAGACTGGGTTGTAAAGGTAGTGTTATGGCAAAGCTACGTGAGGACTATCTGCCAAGGCAGATGCCTTGGGTAGAGCTTAGGAATAGCATGACTGAAAATGAGGGGGCGGGGC
The DNA here is from genome assembly GCA_038373885.1 of Cheiracanthium punctorium. NCBI lineage: Eukaryota > Metazoa > Arthropoda > Arachnida > Araneae > Cheiracanthiidae > Cheiracanthium > Cheiracanthium punctorium. The sequence continues at coordinate 793,430 of JAWZYV010018045.1, forward strand.
ACATATTGAATTTAAGAGCAGAAACATTTCTTTTGAATTTTCATACAAATGTTGAAAATCATAAGATTTTGAAACTCCCAACACTGTGTCTATGGGGTGGAGGACTTTTCAAAGGGCTCTAATGCATAGTCCCATTACATCTGGAGAAAACTGCCCACAACTTAAGACCATTAAATCGACAGCCACATAGAAGGCGAGATCTCTGAACCTTCACACTTCAGCCATCTGCCATGTTGAATGTCTTATCCACTTGACCATGGTGGGCCCAAATCCAGAATGATAAGATGAAGGAAAAAAAACCAACTTTAGAGCACAATTTTGTATGCTTTTAAGAAAGCATAATTGACATTTTTAGATGGGAGCAGTGGCACACCTAGGTGAAGTAGCACCCAATGCAGGTAACAAAAAACTCTGCGCTCCTTCTCGTAGTAAGAACTTTGCTAGGTCATTCTTAAACTTTCTTAAGAATGACCATTAATACTGGTTTCTGACATGAGAGTTCATTGTGTAAATGAAAAAACTCTCATAGATTTAGGTTATATGGATGGTGATTCAAAATAAATATTTTAGTGCATTACTGACTTTAACCTGTTTGCTCTCATCGTTGCAAGGATGTCCAATGGCAGTGAGTCTTCTTTCTGTGCCCATTATTGCTTCCCGGCACGAGTCTTTGAATACTCCAGTTACAGGACAGTGTTTGCACATGAGCTGGATTTCAGCAGGGGCTTTCTGAAAAAACAATGATGTGTCCAGAGGGAAAAACCACAGCCTTGAAACAATGGGAGCAAACAGGTTAAATGCTTTTTTTGTTACATCAGTCTTGCAATGGAAATCTGTAGACCCTCTCTAGTGTCACCCATGGTATGTTGCTCTACCTAAAGATATGCCACTGAATTTGAGACAAAAAGCTTGTGGTTCTAGCTTGTGGCTTTAATGTACATCATAAAGTAATCCCTATTTACTCTTTTGATGGAACATCTGCAGCATTCCAAATCAAGACAGTAGACCAGGGGGTCCTGTTTTAATTTTTTTTTTTGGGGGGGGGGGAATTAAAAATTTTTTTAACAAAATAATAAAGATGAAGTCTTATTCAGCCTTTTTCACGGCTTGGTCCCCCTTCAAAATTTTTGGACCCTTCTCAAATTCTTTTTCTGGATACAGCCCTGTTCTGAATGTACATCATTTCCATGACAGGGTTAAATTGAGAAATGAAAGTTGTTTTGACTGTATAATTTAGATGAATCTAATAAATGAAGTGCCTCAGGTGAGCTGAAGGAACTTCTAAAACTATTAAGCTTTTTTCGTTCAGTAATTTTATTTTACTAATAATTAACTTGGATAATATTTGCTTTTTGAGTTCATGGCAAGTGTTCACTTTTCTTTTCAAAAGGGCCAGGGGGGAGTATCAAAAAGAACACTTTCTGTAGAGGAAAACAGCATTTTTTCTGGTATCTCATTGGATTCTTTTTCTGCACATTTGTGTACAGGCGCGCACACAGGATTTTTGGCTTGGGGGGGGGGTCAACTTTTAGGGATGTTCCAGATCGTCAAAAATCAGTGATGAAAGAGCTCATTTTCATTAGATGGAATTCATCAAAACTCGTCCCACCCAGTTCCCTAAGAATATACCACACAGTACAATAGGAAGGAAAGTAATAGTTGTTCAGTTTTGAGAGCAAGATCGTGTTTTATGTTCGCTTTCAGTTCGTTTTTGAAAGTCGAGGAAAAAGAGAAAAAAAAAATTCTTTTTTATTTATTAGAACCGAAACTATTGCTAACTTTTCTTGGAATTATTTTATTTACTATAGATATAGGATATTAATCAATCAAAAACAAATTTCAAAGCCAATGGGGGGGGGGGGGGTCCGGACCCCCTGCCCTTATGTGTGCCACTGCTTGTGTGTATTATAATAAGATGGAACAGCTTACTTTACATTAAAAAAACTGTTAACATAAGTACTTTTTTACCTAAAAAAAGAATGATGCATGTTTTAAAAGTTATGATTTGATAAGTGAATGCTTGAAAAAGAGAAAAGGTTTTTTTTCTTGCTATAAAGGGCAGAGCGTTTTGGCACTAAAGAGAAAAGGACAGCATGCATTGGCATTACAAAAAAGATGTGGGCTGGTTGCGGTGGCATTTGAAAAATGCTAAATATGAACACTGGGTCAAGGTATACAGGTGATTGGGACATCAGACTGGTCACTGACAACTGGAGGCAGGGCCGTTTTTTAACTAGGCCAGAGGAGGCCATGCCCTAGGACAGCAAAATTTTAAGGATAGTATTTTTTTTACTCTTTGTCAATTAAAAATTATTTATTTATGAATATACAATGCAAACTTTGCATGGTCATTCTAAAAATTTCTTTAGAATAACCATTACTATTGTTTTTTGTTGTGAGAGATCATTGTGCAAATGACAAAACTCTCATAGATTTAGATTCTAAGGACGGTAATTGAAAATAAATATTTAGTGTCTCATTGACTTTAACTTGTTCACTTTTATCATTACAAGGAGTCGAGAGAGGCAAATTTTCCATCTGCGCTCATTGTTGCTTCCCAGCATGGGTCTTTAAGCCTCATCTCAAGTGTCACCCATGGTGCATGTCCTACCTGCGCTGGCTGAATTGTCAAGGTCCAGGGTTTTGGCCTACCACAAGGCTGTCAATCTAACAGTTTAGAGTTTTGGATAGTTTTCCCCTGGTGTAATATGAATATGCATTAGAACCTTATTACGAACGAACTTAAAAAGTTCTCCGGTCAAACCCCTTCTAGGCAAATAGACCTCACATAGCTTTACTGTAACCCTACAACTATAACCCCAAATCCAAATTTGTTCCCAAAGCAGTAATTTAGCTTCGTGTCCTGATTCATTCATAATTTAAATTAAAATAGAAGTGTTCTCATATTCAAAGATCCATACCAGGAAGCAATGATGAGCATAGATGGGAAAATTCCTGTTCTGACTGATTCTGTTCTGTCCTGTTCTGATGAATTAACAGCTATGCCCAAGTCCAAAGCGGGTCTAAGATGTGTGCAGTCACATGTGAATTTGAGAGTCAAAATGAGAAAAAATGTACGAGGGCAAGTCAAATGAAAGTGAGCCAATGCGAATATATGACAAACAGAGTACTTTATTTAAAAGTAGTCTCCATGAACACTGAGACATTTGTCCCATTGACAAACGAGTCGCGTGATTCCTGTCTCATAAAACTCCGTGGGTTGCCGATTCAAAAAGTCTGTAACTGACTCCTTCACAGCAGCGTCCGACATGAATCTGGTATCCTTGAGATGTTTTTTCAGTTTCATATCAGTCTCATAGTTTAATACATCTTACAAAGAATACAATTTGCATAAAATTGTAAATTCAAGACACCATAGAAAATATACACTAATTGTAAGATCCTTATGAATATCCAGATTCATGGATCTAGACATAACAATTCATACCCACATCCATGGACCCAAGAAATAAATTATTTGTTTTGTATCCATATATGAGATCTAGATATTTATCAGAGCTAGATCAAGGCAACTGTTGACTGGACAAAAGGAAAAAAATTGGCCCCATACAATAACTCGACAACTTTTTTTCCATGCAGTACAATTTTGTAATTTACAATATGTATACCTATGATGAATATTTAAAAATTAAAAGCCAAGGTTAATGTTTTTGGGATGCACTGTATATATTTGCATAAAACCACTGGGTAAAAGTTTGAACACTCTTCTATTGATACAGTTCAACAATACAAGATGTTCCAAAAACACTAACCTAGGCTTTTATTCCCAAATATTGATCTTAGACGTATGCAGGGTGTACAAAAAGTCCCTGACACATTTCAAAATTAAATATAAAATCAACTGATTGGATTACGAGATTACGGTTTGTACCAAAATGCTTCCTATGATGAAAAGTTTTGTTTAAGCAAATAAAAAAGTAGTTCAAAATTTCACCCATAGATGACGCTGCTTGACCTTGCATTAAGTTGAAATGCGTATTTCATTTGAGACTTAACCCCTCTTGATTTCCTTCTGTGGGGGGATATGTGAAGGATAAAGTTTACTCCTCTCCTGTGGCTGATATCGAAGAAACGAAGAGGCGAATCACACAGGTAATTCAATCAAAACCACAAGCAATGCTACCAAATGCGTGGAGTGAAATTGAGTACCGTTTGGATGTGTTTAGAGCTATATCAGGTGCACATATTGAAGTATGGCAGCTGGTTATGCTTGTATCTGCTTCACAAAATAAAAATGCTGAATATTTAATGGTGAGTTTTGTCTTTACTGTTTCTACAGCGCCATCTATGGGTTAAATTTGGACAGCCCCCATACAAAACATTGCTAATTACTAAAAATGTGCTCCATACAATCGTTAGGTGATGTACAAAATTTCAGCATTTCATCATAAAATGGCTTGAGATATGAAAATAAATATATATTGACTTAGACCACTTTTTGATAGCTCTCCAACAGGAAAAATCAGATCTGAAGATCTGTTTCAGGAATTGAACACAAAATACAAAAGAAAACAATGATTGCATAAATATATACTTCTGCTGTTATTGGTATTGTATAGCCCCTCACCAATTTTGTTTAAACACATCTCTGAGCCTTTTTATGATGAAAGTCTAAAACATTGTACATCCCCTCATTGATGTACTGGGCACATTTAACTAAATGAGATTTTTTTTGTATGGGAACTATTAAAATTTAAATTTTGTATTTATTTAGATTTAATCTCCTAAAAATGTTAATTGATACCACAAAATTCTGTACTTTTTTTAAATTGTAACTTCATAATTTATTATATTTGTCTATGATCAATATTTAAGGATAAAGGCTTAAATCATTGTTTTTGGACACCCTGTATATTAAAATAAATGGACACAAAAAAGAGAACACAGTTAAAGCTTAATTTAACATTTTTGAAAAGACTAAGTTTCACTGTATATTCAATATAATACTCAAGGTGTAGAGTATAAGCAGTTTAACGAAATATGTAAATGAGGGTAATTCCTACAATAAATTTAAAGTTATTGCTCACTGAATCATGATAAATAGGGATTCTTTACTTTATTTCATAAATATGTTTAAGTTACCTATGATTACTGGAGAAACTTTATTGTGGATGCCTTTAAAATATCTTGGTTTTGCTGGTGACGATTCAAGAATGCGAACAATACACAATAGTTTTTTTAAGCATTTCATATCTTTAAGTTTCTCTTTTTCAGATTCTTCTATGTTCAATAATTCTATCCATTCCAGAAACAGATTTAAAACAACTCTTATGGTCCGAATTTCGCTTGAGCTAAATATAAAAGAAATGTCATAAAATTTAATATAGAAATATTATATGTCAAAGTGATAGCATTATGATGCATTTTTTTTCTTTCTGCACTTCTCAAACACACACACACACATACTATTAGTAAAAATGCATTCAAAATTTATTTTTTGTTTGACAATACATTTGATGTTAACCCTTTATATCTTAACGACTGAAGTTTTAAAAATTATTCATTGTAATGTGCAAAAATGTATCACAAACATGTTTAAATTTAATTAATTTTGTAATTTATGTAGAAGTTTATTAAAAGAGTTTGTATTGAATGTGAAAAGTTTGCAAATGTGTCTGTTATAGAATTCAATAAAAATTTATTTGAAATGCCTGTGGAATAGTTTAAGCTGAGAACTTTTTAAAAAATTCATTATCATTGTAAAGTTACTCACAAAAACACAGTATTAAGGTTACAGTAATCAATAGTATGACTGAAAAACAGTCTTTCAAATTATTTTTTTTAACACACTATGATGAATTTACATAGTTTTATTTGGTATATTGCAGATCTGCATCATGGGGATATAAGGGGTCAAAGAGTGCTAAAATAGATAGATTTTGCCAACAATGTGATTCAAGAATGTGAACAATACATATAAGCTTCTTTCTAAGCATCTCACATCTTTAAATAGCTAAAATATTCAGTGGTTTTAAATTAATTCACTTTGTTTGTTTAGCACTGGCATTCAATGTGATTTTTACAACTACATGCATGTATAGGCAGGGCCATTTTTAACCTCCCTGGTGCCCTAGGCACTTCAAATTGTTAAACCCCCCCCTTCCAACTGGCCATTTCATGAGCAGCTCCCTCATTTCAGTTCTTACCTTGCCAGTTTAGGTTCGAGAGAGATTTTCCCTCAACTCTTTTACTCCTTTCCCTTTGTGTTTGCATTTTGGAGAGTCTTTCCATTATCACCACTTATGGACCTCTCGTGTCTCAGACCCCTCATTTCCAATTTTTTGTGTCCCAAATCTTTGTGCCCTAGGCACATGTCTAAGCAGAAAAGCAGCCAAGTATATAGAGGATCCAACAAATATGAAAATATTTGGAATGTAAAAATTTCAAAAAATGAATGTTATTTAAAAAATCTAGAAAACATTTCATTGGTTGCAAAATTAAAATAAAATATAAGAAGAGCTTAATTGATTGTATTTATTTGTACATACAGATTTGATCATGCCATCTTAATTTATGAAAATGTGCATTCTTCAATGCACAGAAGCCTTATCAGTACAAGATTTTGAACAAGACTCAATAGATATTGTTTGGTGTTCTGAGTTGAGCTGAAAATACAGTACATCCAATTTCAGGTATAAGCGAAATGGTGCCTGTTGGTTGGAATTTTTCTTTTAATGATATAAATATTTTCGAAACATAAATGCCAATTATGGACATTTTTCTTTAGAAGTGTAAGAATTGTGTTCACGCCTAATTCTCACTAAAACCCTTTATCAAAGCATGCAAGTCAAAGAATTTATGAAAGATAAAATTCTTTCTTATTCTATTTACAAGAGAAATAACTAATAAAATACGAGTCATCAAATCAATAGGATAAACAATTCCTCTAACAAAAAGTAATTTTATTATTAGTAATACTATCATTCATACCTTGATTATATTTTGCTTATATGAGTTAAACATTAATAACTAAAAAGTTGTAAAAAAGTACAAAACTACAACAAAGTTTGTGCTTTTTAAAAAAAATTTTAGTGGTGCCCAGGCCTGCTTTGCGAATGGGATCCTGGTAATCAGGTCACAGAAAAAGGGAGAGGGATTACTATCAATTAGTCTTTGCAATGATGGAAGAAAACAGTCGAGTAAATGCGAAAAGGTGTTCGATAGTTGATACTTTTGCCATGATCCACTTTTTTTGCTAATACTTTCAAAGTTGAAAAGTGCTTATGATTTCAGTTTGTTGGAGAATAGTCTGTCCTTTAGCTAATGTAAATGGGTCATTCTACAGAAAACATAGGTTTTTCAAAGTTAAAATTTACAAAAAACAAATTCTTCATTAAAAAAAAATAATTTATACTTCTTATTACCCCCATATAGTTGGTCACATTCTTTTTGATTATTTTTTAACTTTTTTTTTTTTTTTAATTGAAATTTTCAACACGAACAGAGAATACACACTAGTAACAAAGAATACACTTTTATGAAAGAAATAATAAATGCACGATATCTTATTGGAGCAGTCAATATAGAATAAGTTCTAATTTTTGTTTTAAAACTATCGCTTTAATAGATATTTATAGGGAAAAGAACTTTCAAGATACAATCTTATAAAGTGATTGTTAAATTAATTTTTTTAAATGATATTTAGAAGATTTTTATTTAAACAAACCTGTGTGTTTTATTAAAAATAAAATTTTGACTAACTAAAACATATATTAGTCTCATACACAGAGGTATATTCTGTGGAGGGGAAACTAATGCTAGAATTTTGGCATATAAATTTCTCGTCCAATAGATGGCCTGCTTCGTCAAGAAGGTCTGGTAAGGGAGGGGAAATCAATGTTATCAAAGCGCACTTCAATCCATTTAAAATAATTTTTCTTCTTGAAACATTTACATTAAAAAATTCAAACGCAGTAAAATTTTGTTGCTGAAAATCTCAACTATAACATATAATTTTTTTTAAAAACTCAATAGTTATTTATCTTTCCTGAAATGGAATTTATTAGATCACTGGATGTTGATGTTTTCTTTTTGCTTGAGTGATGTGTCGGCATACAGCTTTCTGCTGGTTTCGTTTTTTGCAACGATCCAGACCAATCAGGACCCTCGGAGATCGGACTCTCTTCATCACAGGGCGCCCTCTATCGGCCTTCAAATTTAGATGCTAAAATTGTGGCTTTCAACCACGGAAGCTACCCCTTCACAGAATATACCTCTGTGGTCTCATAATTGATTTTTTAAAAAGTTGTATTCTCCATAATATTTATATTGTAATGGAGGACACAAATTGATATGTTTTGTTTTTTATATCATGATGATTTAAAGTTATCGCATCATTCTAATTTAGATTTTACTAAAAAATATAATTTCAGTAAATAAACAATTTTTACTTTTTAAAATCAAGAATGCAGGATATACAAAATTAATGTCCTATTTGACTTCAGAGAGAAAAATGTTCAAATTCTTACAAATTAAGCTGTTTAACTTCCCTGTGAAGAACAGATATTGAAAACGATTACCTATGATTCTAATCCTCTGTAATGAGGTGACAGGACTGCCATTTATGGAAATTCTTGCATGTAATAGCATTTTGAACAGAGGATACAAGAAAGACTGTGACAGTAATTCAAAGGATAATTAAAGCTGAAATTTTTATTTCTTTTGTAACATAATTCATTTAAACTGTAAAACATCTAGTACCTGAAATTACTCTATTGAAGCTATATCCCTTTTTGTATTTAACAAGTAAGTGAACAAGTAATGGAAGAAAATATGTTGTGACATGTAATGGAGGTATACAAGTATCCCTCCGTTCATTGAAAAAAGCAAATAAAAAAATAAAAACATCATCAGTTTTTATTGATTATATTCAAAAATCTGTCATACTATTTTAAAATAATTATTTCTAAAACTACCAACCACAAACTGCTTTATCAAATAAAATCACGGAAAACGGAACAGGATCATTCTCTTCAAAGCCTCAACTAAAGCCGCCTTTTTTTTTAATCAGCCGCTTTATTGGATCAAAGATCATTTAAATGAACGTGATCTAACTAAGCAGCAGCCACTGTATTTGTACTTTTCTGATGACAAAGGGTAATTTGATTGTTAGGAATAGTGTTAGAAGAAGTATTAATAGATGATACACAGAATCAAAACAATAACTGGGTCATTCTACAGAAAATGCAGGTTTTCAAAGTTAAAATTTACAAAAAAAAATTCTTCATTAAAAAAAATTAATTTATATTGCTCTTTTTATACTTCTTATTAATTTCCATATAGTTGGTCACATTCTTTTTGATTCTTTATTAACTTTTTTTTGTAATTGAAATTTTGAACAGGAACAGAGAATACAAACTAGTAACAAAGAATACACTTTTATGAAAGAAATAATAAATGCATGATATCTTATTGGAGCAGTCAATACTGAATGTAAAATAAGTTTTGATTTTTGTTTAAAATTGTTGTTTTAATAGATATTTACAGGAAAAAGAGAACTTTTACGATACAATCTTAAAAATAAAGTGATTTGTTAAATTATTTTTTTAAATAATACTTAAAAGCTTTATACTTAAATAAACCTGTATTTTTTATTTAAGACAAAATTTAGACTAACTAAAAATTATATATTAGTCAAATAATTGGTTTTTTAAAAAGTTGTATTCTCCATTACATTTACATTGTAACGGAGGATACAAATTGATATGTTTTGTTTTTTGTATCATTTTGATTTAAAGTTAACCCATCATTTTAATTTAGATTTTACTAAAAAAGTGCTTTATAATTAACTAAGAAAAATAGTTTTAGTAAATAAACAATTTTTACTTTTTAAAATCAAGAACGGAGGATACACAAAGTTAATGTCCTATTTGACTTCAGAGAGAAAAATATTCAAATTCTTACAAATTAAGCTGTTTAACTTCCCTGTGAAGAACAGATATTGAAAACGATTACTTGTGATTCTAATCCTCTATAATGAAGTGACAGAACTGTCATTTATAGGAAATTCTTGCACCTAATAGCATTTTGAACAGAGGATACAAGAAAGACTGTGACAGTAATTCAAAGGATAATTAAAGCTGAAATTTTTATTTCTTTTGTAACAGAATTCATTTAAACTGTAAAAAAATCTAATAACTGAAATTACTCTATTGAATCTATATTCCTTTTTGTATTTAACAAGTAAGAGGAGGAAAATATGTTGTGACATGTAACGGAGCTATACAAGTATCCCTCCGTTCATTAAAAAAAGCAAATAAAAAAAATAGAAACATCACATTTTGAATAATTCTATTTAAAAATCTGTCATAATATTTAAAATGTCTTATAAGAATATTTTAAAGTAATTATTTCTAAAACTACCAACCACAAACAGCATGTTTTTTGTAGAATGACCCAAATGTGCATGGACTACAACAAAATTTATATACATGGTGTCTCAAAAAGGTGGTAACGAGCTTTATCTATTAGAGATAAGTGGGCAGTGTAAATTGAAAAAATATTCAAAATAATGTTGGAAATAAGACTCTGTTAAGAAAAAATTCCTCTCATTAATTTTCAAAAAGTTACACTTTTTAAATTTGTATACGACCCCCCATACAAAACAATTCCCAGTTAGTAAAATGTATTCCATACACTCATGATGTGTCATACAAAATTTGAGAATTATACCTTTAAAAGTGTCAGAGATATGACGATAAATATAACATTGACTTAAACCACTTTTCCATGGCTCTTGAAGGGAAAAAATCCCATTAAATGATCACATTTCAGGGGCTGTACAGAAATTACGAAAAAAAATCTTTCTTTCCCCTCTAGCAATAGATGTTTACATTCAAAATCATGCATAGCCCCCATCATCTTCCTGTAAAGGTATCTCTAAGACATTGTATGAAAAAAGGCTGAAATTTGGTACATCCCCTTATTAGCGCATGGGGCACATTTTACTAACTGGAAATTTTTTTGTATGCGGCCATATACAAATTTAAAAAGTGTAACTTTTTATAAATGAATGAAAGGAATTTTTTCTTAGCGAAGTCTTATTTCTGACCTTCTTTTGAACATTTTTTTCAATTTACACTGCCCACTTATCACTAACAGATAAAGAATTAAAGTCCGTTACCACCTTTTTGGGAACTGTATCATGTACCCTTTGAAAAAAAAATCATGTGTTTTATTTAATGATATTTGTATAAATAAAAGTAACTGTCAATAACCATCTACAGTTTAATTTTTTAGTTCAGATCTATTTCAGATCCATTTTTATTTATTTATTAATAAAATACTAATTGAGCTAGGTATTATGAATGTACATGTCAAAACAGAAATACCTTTTTGCTTTCACCTCTGTGTCCAGTCTTGGTTTTGAAATTTGAAGCATCATGACATACAATAATTGTACAATACAATACTGTATAAACATTTTTCAATGACATAAGGGATATCTAACTTAATGAGAAAAATTTAACTTCAAAAGCATGAGTTTATTAGAATTCACAATGTACTAAAAACAATATTAAAATATAAAAAAATGCAAATGGTAAATATGGTTTGGCACAAAATTATGTGATCATCCATATAATCACCTTTTAAAATTATTAATTTTCAATAGTCAATAAGGTAGATTAAGTCTTAAATTACCTAATATTTTTTTGAAATTCTTGTAAGACTGAAAGCAATGTAGCAGCTGTAGCAGATGTCACAGAGGATGATATATCAATCCCATTATAAACATTATCAACACTGTCTGTGAGTGAATTTAGCACTTCATTTAATGAACTGAAGGGAGGCATTTCAGTTTCAAATACAGCTATAAAAAAGGAATTAATTAATTAAAAACAAACATTTATTTTATGGACAATTTAAAATATCTTCACATTTAAACTTTGCCAATCTTATGACTAGAAACCCCCTCCCCATGAATATCCAGTTGTTTAGACTAGAAAATGACTACAGACATTAAAGATTTTTTAGTCTGTAAAATAATGCATACTATATTTTGATTTTTACATTTGTTAAAAGCTACTGATGTCCTGAAATTTAGACGGATAAAATGGTTAATAATAGAAAATCATTCCGATTTTTGGACTGAATAGATCACTATTAATTTTTTGATAGGAAATAAAATAAAATAAAATAAAACATTTTATCAGAATTTCTACCCTTTGTGGTGATGTGAATTCCAGAAGGCACAAATTCTTTAAAATATTTAAATTATACTTTTTTTGTTGAATTACAACAAATTTTTTTGTTGAATTACATCTTTTTCAGATAACAGTGCTTTAACCTGTTATATTCATTAAGAGGCATTGCAGGGGCAAATCGGGCAGGGCATTCCCATCACCATCTCAGAATTTCATGAATTTTTTTTCTTGTGTTGCCTTACCCAAGGAAAGAACAAATCTGAAATATTTTTGATTTACCTCTTTTTGTTTTGGAGTTATGGGGGGTCAAAGTACCCCAGACGAGTGACGTACAATTAATTTAGGGCCATTTTTGCCACTTTATTGTCTCTACTGTGACTGGCTCAGAAGTGCTTCAGAGAATTATTTTTTTATTCCTATAACTAGCTGAAGTACCCGTCGTTGACGCGTTAGTACTGAATGCAAATTTCCAAAAGGCAAGAACTTTTGTCAGCATTGTAGGAGTACACAGAATGGGTGTAGTATACTGCCAAAAGTAAAGAAAACGAAGTTATCATTTTTATGTATTGTTAAAATATTACAGGTTAGAGAGTAACTAAGTAATATCATTTCATTTGCTTTAGTCGTAATTATGTGATGCGAGAACAAACATTTCGGCGTTACTTTTAGAAGTTTAATCAACAGTGGGAATATCAAAAATTAACTTATTTTTCATATATCTCAAATATATCTTCCATATATCACAAATAGTTCTTTTACAGGGGCACTCATAAGAATTACATTACGCTGTATGGGGATCTCTGTAACTTCTGAACCGATTCGAAAAACATTTTCACTGATAGAAAGCTACACTATTCCTGAGTTTATAGGCATGCAGCATAACTAGCTCTTTTACAGGGACACTCAAAAGAATTCTAGCACACGACGCTACATGGACATCTCTGTAACTACTGATCCGATTCTAAAAATCTTTTCAGTGAAAGCTACACTATTCCTGAGTAACATAGGGTAAAATTCATACATGCAGCATAATTTACAGGAGCACTCAAAATAATTTGTAAACATTGTCGTAACTGTCTGCATTCAAATTTTTGAACAGTGATTCTAAAGATCTTTCCAATGACAGCTACACTATTTCTGAGTAACATAGGCTAAAATTCATGCATGTAGCATAATTTACAGGAACACTCAAAATAATTCATTAACATTGTAGTAACTGTCTCCATTCGCCACTCAAATTTATTCAAATTTTATTAAACTCCATTCAAATTTTTGAACAGTGCAGTTAATATATCTTCATATAAAGCAAATCCAATGTTAAAAATTTTTGAAAGCCCCCAGGGCCCCTCGGTACGGGGATCAAACATGGTCCTTGGCGCTAATTTATGCAATTTCGAAGCATAGGTACAGCTGGCTCTGACTTCGCACATGAGAACTATTGGCATGGAGATGTAAATTTCAACTTAATAGTTTCATATTATGAAAAGATATATTTTTTGATTACTGTGCTAAATTTTTCTTGAAAATGGTGATGCTTTCAAGCACCTTTCACAGTTCGCCTCGGTTCGCACCTCCTAGTTACAGAGATCCCCATTCATCATAATGTAATTCTTATGAGTGCCCTGTAAAAGAACTATTCATGATATATGGAGGATATGTTTGTGATATATGGAAAATAGGTTAATTTTCAATGCTGCTACAGTCAATTAAACTTCTAAAAGTAACTCCAAAATGCCCCCATGCGTGCCAGTGGAATGTTCTAAATAGGGAGGTACTTTTTGGGATTTTTCTTGGAAATAGTTGTACCTTCAAAAAAATGTTGCTGCGCAAAAAAAAAAATTCTGCTCTTTACTACATCAATACTGGTAATTAATTCCTTTTTCAGTCAAGTAAATATTTATTTACTTTTTCATTTATTCAGTTATTTTTTTTTTTACTACCTACTTATTGATTTTTTATTAGTATTTAAATTTTATTACTACTTGTAAAATCTTTACTTTGGAATCAGAATTTTACACATTCAAAATTATTCACTTTTAAAATTGACATTCATTCAATATTTATTTAAGGTACACTTCTTTTTGTCACAATCAAAGGCCAGACATTTTTTTTTTCTTATTTTCACCCATTCATGATGCCACAGCAACAGCATTATTATTATTTTTTTTTAAGCATCTGTCATGTGTTGATGGCAGGGCGCGAAATTAGTGGTCGTTAGTCGTATTTTGCAACTGTAATTTTTGTTTTGACGACCGAGATTTAAGAACCAGTCGTCATTTTTGATGCCTAACATTTTGCCCGAGACAGGCGACTAAAAAGCGACTATTTTGGCATCGCCCGACACCAGCGACTTTTTAAACGAAAATACCGTGAAAAACGAATATTTTGAGAATTCTGGGGGCGTTTTTACTGTCTAGACGACTGTTTTTGAAAATGTGCTGAAAAAATATAAATGTAAATTTCCGTGAAAAAAACTTTTGCTTTCCTAAGCACCGCTGCGTGGCAGAAAGAGAACGATCCTCTGCAGACATTCTTCTGTGGTTGAAAAACCCGTGGAAGACCACTTTCTTGTCTTCCGCGGATGTGTCATCATTTAAATCGCACTTTTATAATGTAAGCAAATAGAGGAACTTAAAGAAATTTAGCCATAATTTTTTAACTCCATGTATATTAATGAAGTTGATTGGAGGAAACTACGAGCTCGCGTTCGCCATATTGGATTCTTTCTGCAAATGAGTGTTTTAGCGGTAGCTCGGCTCTTATGGCATGGCGGTATGGGAAGATGCGATGATAATACTTGATATCAATATTCATGAACGTACGAGATCCTTTTAAATAAGGCAGTGTAAAAGTTATTTGGATTATAGTTAATATTCATTAATTAAATATAATTATTTACCGCGGGAGAGTACAGGTTTACGGTCCGGATGCCG
This sequence comes from Cheiracanthium punctorium, assembly GCA_038373885.1. Taxonomy (NCBI): domain Eukaryota; kingdom Metazoa; phylum Arthropoda; class Arachnida; order Araneae; family Cheiracanthiidae; genus Cheiracanthium; species Cheiracanthium punctorium. The sequence continues at coordinate 808,527 of JAWZYV010018045.1, forward strand.
TATTGGATTTTATTTGCCGCAGCGCGTTGCAATAACGGCTGGTTAAGTGCACCAGTTCATGACTGAAAACAATACATGGATTGACTGCAATTAATTAATGCAATTTTGGGAAAAAACGAAAGATGATTTATTTATTTATTTATTTGTGTGTGGGGAGTGACATTAGCAAAACGTCTGGATTTTGGGAAAATTTAAATTTCGGACTTCCGGCCTAAATTACGATAATTCAAATAAAAAAATATCTTTTTAAAATAAAACTCCTTTATGGAGATAATGTAAATAAAAAAAACATAAATTGCATTAATTATTTGAAAATATAAAAAAAACTTTATTTAAATATAAAAATTTTAATAATTAAGATGAAGTTCAGTTTGTAATAAAATTTGTTTTAAGTAATTTAATTTAAAATAATTTTTAGTAAGATAAAATATTTATGTAAAATAATAAATCCTTCTTGGTGACATTGAAAGCTTTCATAGACCCTCTCCCAACTTAGGTTCAACCCACTGAGAATACAAATACACATTTCCACAATTTTAACATGTACTACCTGTTTGCTTACAGTGGTGGTTGATCAGGTGACATTTTGAAGCTAGTACACGTATACTGCACAAGTTTATATACCATAGGCATTGTAGTTATATGCAACAATATATAAAATACTTCTAAACTAAAATTAAAGACCATTTTCTTGTAAAATGTATCATAATATTTTATTCTGGATGCATAGGTGGAAAGCTATAAAAATTGATTTTATATTTACTTACTATCTTAATTTTAATAGTCCTGATCTTCTTTATTATTACTGTACATAATCATTAAGCCTACCTGTTTATAGTTTATGCATATAAACAAAACAAAGGTTTTCGAAACTGCACCTGAACGAGACAGTTTGGCAACCGGGAAAAAAAAGTTAGGTGCCATTGACGCCTAGATTTTTGCTCCCAATTTCTCACCCTGGTTGATGGGTTGTCAGCTTTAAAATATCAGATTATATTCTCCTGTCAATGTCTCCTATTAAAGTCTAGTAGTTCTATAATGTATTTAAAATTTCAAATAGACACATTTAAAAAGTGAAAGTTATTTTGAACTGTATAACAGCTAAAAATATGTCATGAAGCGAGTTCTAGTTGTGATGAAAAAACTGAAAATTTTATGTACAGTGTTGTTTTGTAGCAGTGACTAAAAGATGGAGTAGTGTATTACAAGAGTTCACTTCTCAAAAATAATTTAATTGCAACGACAGCTCTTCTGGCACACTATCTGAAGAAGCTATGGCCTTCAGGAACAGAATAGAAGATAGGAACAGAATTGTTTAATAATACATTGGATGTGTTGAACAAAAAGAGTTCTGGTGAAGAATTGATCCATACTCAAGAAGAGTGTATAGAAGAAAATTTTGAATTAGTTAAAGATGACTCATCTGATAATTATGTACCAGATGAAAAAAGGAAATTAAAATACTCATAAATATAATCAATTGTAAAAATATACTTTAAATAGTAGAAATGAAATTTTAAAAAACATATAAATAAATAAAAATATTAAAAAAATCAATAAGTAGTAAAAATAAATAAATGAAAAAGTAAATAAATATTTACTTTACTAAAAATTAATCGATTATCAGTATAAAAAGAGCAGCAAAATTTTTTGCGCAGCATGAGGTTTGAACCCACAACACTAGAGTGGAAGTCCGCAGCTTTACCAATTATGCCACGGTGCTCAACCAATTTTGCAGATAACTTAACGTTTAAATTTTCTGTGAAGTGGTACAAAAATAAATATTAATTTTTCTTGATTGTATTTGAGTATTGCGTCTTAGTATTTTACATGTAGTATATTCACGTGGTATACTACCACTATGCCAAAGATCATTGAAATCCGTTTCCCTGAAGCTGTGCCTCCTCCCTGTTAGCTAGTTCTGTAAGCAAAATTTCTTAATGATGTAAATTAGTAATTTGTAGCTTTAGTCCTTCTAAATAGTGCTCAACTAATAATATGTGAGAAAATTGTTAATAAAAAAAATACATATATACTATGCATAAATTTGAAAAATTGAAAGCAGAAGTTTTGAGACAATTCAGTTTTTCTAAATGTTTATTGAAATTAATCATCTTAATGTAATAAAATACAGTAATTTAGCATGCGGTTGCATATTCTTTTCCTTTGAGGACTGTGGCACATCGGTTGCAGACAGAATTAACAAGGCTTTGTGGAAATAGGAAGTTTTGACCATTTTGATTAAAGATCCTGAAGGTGTTCTGCCTTTGAAGATTGCTTCCATGTCCAGACTATTCTTCTGATGTGTTCCCAAAGGTATTAAAATAAATTGAGGTCAAGTAACTGACTCAGCCAGTTCAAAACTTCTTAAATTTTCTTAACTGTAAATCAATTTGTCACCCTGTTTCAGGTGTGCTTTCGATCATTATCCTGCTGAAAAAATCCACCCTGAGGCATCTTTTTTGGAGTATGAAACAGCTTAGATGTCTCTAGACTGTGTGCATGGGTACTTGCTTAAAAATCTCTTATCTGGGAAAAGAATCAGAAGATCCAATTGAAATTTGGTGAGGAGCACAAAATGTGGAACAACCAAGATTGTTAAAAAAAAAAAAGAGAGAGAGAAATGAATCCAAATTCAGTTTATATGGAAGTGATGAAAAGTCACAACCATACCTTAACCTTAGAAAGCCCTGTTGATTTCATGCACAGACAATGCAGTTCAGTCCTCAAAGAAAAAGAATATGCAATTACATGCTAAATATATCTGTATTTCGTTACATTAAAATGACTAATTTCAATAAAAAATTAGAAAAACTGAAATGCCTCAAAAATTCTGCCTTCAATGCTTCTCAAATTTATGCTTGGTATTTTTCTTAATTAACAATTTTCACCCATATTATTAGTTGCGCACCAAGGACTAAAGTGCAACAAATGACTTACAGAAAATGTTAGAACTTGCTTGGTTAGAAAAACATATTATCTCAAAACTTAATTGCTTATTTCTTCTGTTCACAGGGTGCCCACCATAACACAGCCACAGAAATAGTTACTTTAGTAACCTTCAGGACAAAAATTGTAGCCTAATAGTAACCTCCAGATTACATGATTTATGATAAAAATAGTAGCCATTTTAACAATCTAATCAGATTGAAATCTTAATAATAAACCAAAGAAAAAAAGGGGGGGGGGGTTACATTCTCTGTTTTCTGAAAAAAGTTAATATTACATTTGTAAAGTATCAGTATATATTATCCTGTCGAGCAGATGATGGCTACCTTTAGCTCTGTACTCTCACATGCAGAAGTTCATGAAACATAACATTATAAAATAAGCAGTTTTTTATGTCTTTCCAGGTATTTTAAGTTAAACATAAAATGCAAAACACACAGACTCTTTCAAAACTGTATATACCAAGATCGAGAAATATTCAGATTATAGAATTTTAGATCATGGTATTATTAACAGTACTTTTTATAAATCTATCTGGTACATTGAATAACAAATGAATACTCAAAGTAAAAACTAATAGATATTTAAAAAAATTAATTTAATGAGTAGGATAGCAAGGGGTGGTCCATTCTGTGCAGCATGCTTAAATCAAAGATAAGGGTAGCAGAATGTCAAAAAGTAGAAAAAATGAGGCAACAAACTCATGTACATAGATTAGAGGGCACAGATTGGAGGTGACAACAGAATGTCAAAAACTAGGAAGAGGTGGCAAATCGAAGGACTAAATGAGCCACCAACAGCTTTGGCTGCAATACTGAAAATAGTCGAAAGAAAATACAGTAGTTTACAAGCAAGCAGGTGTATTAATGTTCATGAAGCATACATTACCACCATGGTAGCCAATTTAGCCACTTTGTGGTAGATCTGGTCATTTTTGTGTCTTAGCCACTTTGTGGTTAGATCTTGAGCAACTGGCAATACCGTAGTATTTTATAAATCGGGAATGAAAGTCCAAATGACACAAAAAACACTTGCAGGCAAGCATATTTCTGCAGCTCAAGCCCTTAGAAGTAAACACCAAAGAATAATTTATTTTTTTCTTAGCTTGAAAACATTTTTAGCCATTTCTGGCCACTTTTAACTTTGATTTTAGCCACTTTTTCTCCAGCGGAGTAAGCAACACTGATTACCACTAATAAATGCTGATATGAATAATGTGACACTCTGTCATTCAGAAAGTTGGTTGTATTATATTTTGGGAATTTTGAGGTTTTGTGATTTTTGCAATTACAAAAGGACAATGCTTTTCACAGCAGTGAGCTTCTATAGCTTTGTGCAGCTAGTATATGAATCAAACTTCTTCACATGAACACCACTATGCTCAGCTTACCTACTTTTTTTTTTTTGGTGGTGGTGGTGATGTGGGGAGGGGGGGGGGGAGAGTTAAATTGGGATGACACGTTTACATGAAATTTCTTTGCCATGAACTAAAATGCTCTTAGCAAAAAGCAGGAATTGCATTGATATTCCGAGAAAAATAGTTCCCATTTCACTCAAAATAGTCACTTTTTAGCTATTTTTAAATGAAAATAGCCACCATAGTTGTCTATTTCTGATTACGGTAACAAATTGTTGCCAGTGGGCACCCTGTGTTCATATACTTCATATTGAACTTATTTTTAATTCATTAAAAATATACTACTGATTAAACATACTTTAAAACTTCTATAAGCTTTACAAATAATGAATAAATCATAATATGAAACTACTAATCTTACTGTTACAGAAATAACAGTAAAATCTCGACTATTCAGCATTCAAGTAACCAGAAAATTTCGGCTCCACACCCCCCCCCCCTCCCTTGGGGGGAGGTCTTCTCCAATGACTAATTCCTATTGTGAATCACAGCTGTCCAAACTTAGAACAGGGAAAGAGGATGCAAATTTCTAACTGCTAGACGCTGGAAGTTATCAATAATTCCTCGAATCGTGGTAGTATAAAAAAAATAAACAGACAAAAATGCTCACAAAACAAATATGACAGACACACGTTACAAAAACAAAACAATTTACAGCTGTGCCCGCGAGCATTGAGAAAAATCAGCTCCGTACCTATAGCCAAAACAGAAAAAGAGCTGATTACATATTTATAGCTAGTGAGTCCTTCCTGACCTACTTATTTTGCCCATCTGCATTCCGATGATTCAACAGTGTTATCTCTGAAGAGAAGCTGGAGAGGGAAGGAGGGGGGACTGAGAAAACATTACTGTTTGTATTTATTTCATTAATCATTCTCTTAGTTTAAAGAAATTACCCGTTAGAAATCGAAAAGTGGTTTTATTTTTAATTTACTATTATTTTTCTCCCCAATGATGCAATGGTATTATTGCTTTGTAACACTGCAATATAAACGAATATTATCATAAATACAATTTAAAACTTTGTTAAAAACACACAATTAAAAATAGATCAGTACGCACGTGTGTACCGATCTATTTTTATTTATGAGTGTTTTTCAACATGCATTGATTAACATTCCAAAACATTTCCGATTAGATTCCCCCCCCCCCTCCTTAACAGCTTTGTCGACAAACATTTTTTTTTTTACACTTAACTATCCGGACTTTTCACTTATCTGGCATTTCCCGTGCTTTCCGGATAGTCGAGCTTTTACTTATTTAAATTGTGTCCCTGTGTCCTTTTATTTAAACAGTTTTTCCTTTTCCTGTTATGGGTTACGTTACAGCTGCGTGTGTTAGGGAGAAAGCAGGCAGGTTACCTCTCTATTTCGGCCTGCCTCAGATTGTCTCGATATTTTTGTGGGGAACATTGAAACAGCTAAAGATTAATGAAATGTTCAAACAAAATAAAAAATAAATGTTTAAATGTTAGCTTTTCTCCTCTCAAAATTGTATATGATCTAATTGTACGGTCTCGTTTTTTAAATTTTGTTTCGTAATAGTGGGCATTTTCTCAACGTATTTTCGTAATTAAAGCTGAAAATTCGAGCTGCTTTATGAGGAGCTCCAATTACGGAAGCCAATACTTCCGACAGAGATTTCACTACTTATATGCATATTTTTTCAATTAGTATTTTTTCTTCAATATTTAACCATATTTTAAAAGGGCTGCAAATGATTTTAATTGTCATCACGATGATGTTATCAAGGGAGCGAGCAAGGTATATTGTTTTTGGCCATCACGTAAGCTATAAGCCGTCTTTGTAATCCATATGCGGAGGCGAGCGTGCGTAGCGGCGGGAACGGGGACAATGGTTCTCTCCCGTAGGGATGGTTCTGCATATCTGACAGAATGCGTGGATACCGCGATTCGCAGCATTAAAGTTTTATTTTACAGTAAATTTTGATAAATTTAATTATTTTTATTTTAAAATCTATTATGAATGCCTTACTATTTACATAATTATATGCAGTAATTATCATAAAAGCTACTTGTACTTAAAGACCGGTTCTTTTTTAATTGTATTGTGCACAAAGGGTTAATTTTTCGGCAGCGACCCGAAAACCGGCAAATTCCATAAACCGGAATGAGGTCGGTCCCGAGGTTGCCGGATAAAAGGTCCCATACTGTACTAAAATAAAAAATTATCAAGCTCCCATTGTGAAATGTTTGCCTGTCATCTTCCATAACTTTGTGTCACCTAACTGAGCTGATATTTAATTTTTTAGTTAAAAGAAAAACTCAAAAAGTGTTTCACTATTAATGCCAACAAAAATTAATTTAGTTATTATTATTTTTTATTTATTTATTTTTTGGTTTTCAAGGTATTTAGTGTTTGTACAGTAAAATTTTTAAATGTCAGATAGAAAAGGAGAAACTTTTCTGATTTTTTCTAACAATGTAGTTTTTTTTTTTAATACTTACTAATACAATTGCTGATTCTCCAGTGATTTCTCTGAAATTTATATCTACAAGTTTCTCTTATGACATCGGAAATAACCTTGTATACTACAGTTGGTGCTTCAGAAATATGACCCTATATATTAAAGTCATACAAGAATATTAAGTTTAATCTTCATTTCAAGCTTAAAACAAATAAAACTTATACATCCATGATATAATATCACTGAAACACAAGAAATGGTCAATCTTAAGTTAAAATAACACTATAATCTAGTCTTTCATATAACAGATTTCAGAAAATTTTTGAGGATGTGGCCATTAGCTAATTTCTTATGTCAGATATGTACTTTTAGAAAGATATGTAGTTAAAATGAAGTAAAAATATATTTCAGAGACTTAACTCATTAAAAGCATTTCCAGCGAATTTTCCAAAGCTTAAAAGCCTCAAGCCATCCATTTCTTGGAATCAAAGCAAAATATGCTTTTACAGCCTCATCAACCCCATCTTCTGAGTTAAAACAGTGATCACATAAATTTTTCTTTAGATTAAAAAATAGCCAAAAGTCACACATAGCAAGATCAGGGAAATAGGGTGGATGTTCTATCACTTTGATGTGATTTTGTTCAAGAAATTCCACTGTCAATCTTGCCATATGAGAAGATGCATTGTCATGATGAAACATGAGTGCCTTTACATTAACTTCTGGAAGAATTTCTCAAAGGCATTCTTGTTGATTTAATCCTGCTTCAAAATCATAGGAAATCATAGAATGATAATGCTCTCGCATCAACTCCATTTTTCTTTCTTTCAAAATTTATTCTACAACAGATAAATTGCAACTGCTACCACAGATTATCATCTGTGACCATAAAAGAGCTCAAATTTACATTTTAAAACTTTTTTTTTCCAATTTGTGCATGTATATTTAAAGCTTTGATTTAGTAAAATTTTGGTTAACATTAACCATTAACTTCATGATGAATGCTAAAACACTGCACGGTAGGACCTATAGAGTAAGGTGACCAGATTTTTTAACATAGGATCGGGAACATGTCCCTGATTTTGAAACAAAACTGCGAACATTTATAATTAATGAAATAATTAACAGCAATTTAATTAAAAACAATGCAATAATTAAAAATTTCCCTAATTCCTGTTTTACATTTTGGGGACAATTTGAAAAACGTCTTGAAATTGAGGACTGTCCTCAGGAAAATGGGGATGTATGGTCACCTTACTATAGAGCAGCTTACCGAGGAAGACTTCCAGAAATCGGAAGAGTTCGCGACAGGTATCCCAAAATTCAGAAAATTTAGAAATTCGGAATGGCTGTGGTCCCGAGCATTCCAGATTTCAGGTCCCCTACTGTATTAAGTTTTTCATATCACTGTATTTGCCTTTTTCAAAGCAAATCAAACTGTAATAGTAATTTTGACCCTCCTGCTATATAGTTATGCTGATCCCAGACTCTCTAACAATTCTGAAGCAACCACTCCAAGATAAATTTTTACCATCATTATTCCAAAAAGATTAAAAAGTTAAGCTCAAAAAGCCTAATAACATCTATACTATTTGTACGATACGCTTGAAATTATTTACAATAATGTGTGAAAATATAGAAAACAATCTGTGCTACTTAAAAAATCTGAAAATCCACCCGTTCCCTCATTTTAAAGTGATTCACTGTTTTCAGCTACATTTTATTTCTGAGAGTAAAAGAAGTCAATCATTTGCATGACAAAATTAGCTTTGGATATTAACATGCCGTCATATCGAAGCCATGGGCATCAGGTTTTGAAGGAAAAGTTGCAATCCTAATTCATTTAAAATAGTTTTTCCAGATAACATAGTTTTTTTTTTTTTTTTCATTAAAATTATTGTCTGCATGAAACATAGATGCAAGAGAGGCTGTTCACATAAAATAAAATCATTCGAATGCAAAAAGTTTCCGTGCATTTCCAGAAGAGCATGAAATTTGATTTGGGAATATAATAAAAATTGAATATGAGAGAAGTTACTTATTTTAGGTGGACAAAGGTTAAATATATTGAGTGTAGACATATTTTCGCAAAATGCTTTTTCAAGCACACGGTGTAATTACCTCCACAACAGGCTTTGACTTCTAGTAATGAACGTATTAAAGCTTAAAAAAAATTCTGAAAATCTTGTTTTCATGCATAACTCGCATTATCCAACAACTGTGTTGTAACAAAACTCACACTCACTAAATGAAATCAATCAGGGAGGCTTGGAAAGGATCATGTGATTGGTTAAAAAAAAAGTCTGTTGATGTTTTTAAAGAATAACCAAGAAACCTTTTTAATAAATGTTTCTGCATGTGAAATTTTTGTGGTCTATTACCCTTCAAAATAGCATAATGAAAACTAATGTTCATATATTAATTCATTTATTATTATTATTATTTTGTTTTAAATTCATCACAACTTTGGTTTATAACTAACATTACCCATAAATTTGCTGCAAAATTCACATTTTCTATATTTAAATTTAAATTCTAGCTTTACCAGAATTATAACAGTTTAAGGACTATGAGCAAGTAGATATTCTGGTAACAAATATATCACACACAAAAATTTGTGCCATAATCAGTTTTTTGAATTTTTCTGAAAACTTGAAAAATGGAAAGTGTGAGTTTTGCATCTATACCCTTCATATGTAAGAGAGCTTTAAAAACCAAACTATGAAGTTACGGTTATAGAAAAGACCTTCTATAAGCAGGGCTTAATTTTTAGAAAAAAAAAAAATACTGGAGCCTTAATATTCTCTAGAGCTGATGTTCATACTCTATGAAGTAGTGTAAACCCCTACGACCCCTGCAAAGATATCCCCATGTAATTGTATTGGACATATTTTCATTATTTCACAGATCAGTGAAATAAAATGAAACAGTCTGAAATTAGCATGAAGAAATCTAAACAATACACAGTATAAGACCTAAAATCTATTGCTCTCGGGACTTTCAGATCAGTTTGAGGTGAAATGAGTCCTGACTCGTCTGTCCACTAAAATAGGTTTGAGTGTGAAAAGGTGGAAAATTTTGAGTTAATGTACTGGTGGCTCCGGGGTGCAATATACATGAGCTCTGCTGGGTTTTGCCTAATAAATGTAAAAATTCACTCAGAAAAAAGAAGTACAGAAGCTGAGCTGTAGTGAGCTCCTATGCAAATTAAGCCCTGTTGATATGCCACTATTCAAATATATTAAAACTTAAATTGTATCTCATAAACATGCCAATAAGCACCCACTCTCTGGAAGTGTAGAATATATCAGCAATTTAGGGGGCAGAAAATGGTACCCTTGAACAAATTATTTTGAACAAACATCCAATTAGGATTTACTTTGTCTAGCTGTAAATTTTCAACTTTTTACTCAACAAAACAATCAGTATTTACTCCTTTAGCCTGGATGCCTAAAGGCTACTTTGTTCCTTAGGAATAATTATGTACTCTTTGAAAATTTAAAGATTGTTATAAAAAAATTTACATTTTTCACCGAAGTTGAAATTTACTTCTAAATTTTACGGTGGTGACAAAGCATGCGAGCTAAAAGTACAATGGCAATGGTGAGTGGAAAACATAATGCATTGGCACAGATCTCTACCTGAAACACCTAATAGAATGATGTAACTAGAATATTTGATATGGATTATTCTGGATTCGTTGATTCTGAATAATTGAGATTACTATATTAGTCTGAAATAACATTATTCATAACTTCTTTTGTTTAAAAATTTTTTTTAATTAAGAAATGCCAGCCTAATAAAAGAAATAATCACCAGTAATGGATTAGAAAATAATGGGAAATTCTGCTCATGAGAATTATACAATGAAATAAAATAATAAACATAGTAAAATAAAGAGAGGATATTTGGACAATAGCATAGAACAAACTATTAAATATGAATTCACATTATAGAGATTTATAAAAGTGACATTTACTATTAAGACCTAGAATAAAGGTCAGACATTTTCATATGTGTAAATCATAGTGCATGCAAATTAAGAATACACCTGAAGTTATAGAAAAGCAAACAAGACACAACACTACCTTGGAAATTCCATGTCCTTTTAGCAGTTTTGATGTAGTGATATGACAAATTATTTGTGCAGTTGAAAAATTTTAAGCATATAAACACAAAAGATATTTAAAAAAAGTACTCAAAAGCAATCTTCTATGCTTTTTTAAAAACTTTATCAAGAGTTTTTGTGGGAAAGGACCATAAGACCAGGGTAAATTTTTATGGTGTGTGATGCCATGAGGCAAAAATCTCTTACATAAAAAATTAGAAGGAAATGTAATAAAACTTACATGAAAAAGGAGAAATAGAAAGCAAAGAAACAAGTTCCCCATATGATAAAAAATTGGAGAATGGCAGTTCATCTTACAAACATTTTTAAATACAACAGGACATAGAAGATTTTTGTTTCTCTAGAACCCATCTACATGTATAAAAGATGATAAACATGTTTTGATTGTTCCAAATAAAATTCTCTCTGATACTTTTAATTTCATTTTAATCATAGACACATTGATTTTGGTTATTCAAAGTGATAAAATCATACTAATTAGTAAAATTAAGTACTTACCGCTAATACTTGAATCTGTGTTGAAATACCAATATTCAATGATGAAAAAAAGTGCACATGTTCAAGATGCTTTACAATGCCAGAAGATTCTCCTTCTTCAAGTAACTTCAATGCACACTACAAATAATGAAATAAATTAAACAGATATTTTCAAGTATAAGTATTTTTTTTAATTTAATGTTTTTTTTTTTTTTTGCATGTCCATGAAAAAAATTTCTTAATGTTTTAATGATTAGCTTATGAAATCAGAAATACCTTTAATTATCATCGAATAAAAAAAATCTTTGGATCTTTGTAAGTCATATTTTTTTAACATTAGTTAAAAAGTACAATACAGTACTCAAATACAGGCTAGAAATATTTTGTTCATAAAAAAGAAAAAATATAGCGATATAAAAACAGTATTTCAACTAAAAACAATTTATGGAAGCAGCAAAAAGACTCAAATATACATTTTTAACATTATTAGTTAATACAAGAAAGAAGAGTTAACAGTATCTCCCTACAGAATCTAAAATATGTTTATCATCTTTATATATATATATAAGAGCTTTGGTGTCGTATGTCAGTCTACTTGCTATAGAAGCCTATATTGTTTCTCATAGCTGGACCAAATTGGGCACATTGACTAAATAAATAGCACAAGACAACTACTGGGGAAAAAAAGAAAAATATTTTTTTAGTTGTTTTGTATTTTGTGCATTTTACAATAACCTTTCTGTGCATTTTAGGCAAGGTTTGGTTTTGGCTGAGGGAAAGCTACACAAAATAAGCCTAAAGAAGGAAGGATTCAGCTTATCAGGATTTTTTTTTTTTTTTTTTTTTTTTTTGCTCTGGTAAGCTGAATTTTCATCTGAAAACTATCATCAAAAAGTCCAGAGAATGCTTTTTCAACAGAGCTTTCTTTCAGCATTGTACTTTTTTTTTTTTTAATAAACTTTGAAAATGTACCCAAGAAAACTGGAGTTTTGCAAAAATTTCCACTTTGTAAGTCTGATGAAAAATTATTTATAAACCGTTTGTTTTAAAAATTTATAATCCAAAGGACTGAATATTTTGTCCACTATTAAAAAATAGTAAAAAGAAATATGTTTAATACGTTGTTTTCATTTTTTAAAAAAGTCTTTAGGTTTTTCTTATATTCTTTCATTTTAAAGCACAAGTGAATGCAAGGTACAGCATGTGCACAAATTGGCATCTCACAAAAGTGTGGTCTTAATCAATGTTGCTTTGTCTTTGCCTCTTTACTAGAACTTACTTTATTGCCTACCATTTAGCATAACAACAGAAATCTTGCTTCAAACTTAGAACTACTAACAAATTTTCTATTTCAGCTCATAGTAGTACAGAAAAAGCTCAATTATGATGCATAATAATGCATACAAGAATAACATTTTGACTTGTATGGTGCAAACAAGACTGCTATCACATGTCTCAACCAATGTTCGGATTAATCTACTCTACAGAATTAAATCATTAAGACTATGGATTAAAGAAAAAAGAAAAACATAAAGGGAAATGATAAACTTACCACACAGTCAGAACGACTTATAAGCAAATAAGTTGTCAAATCAGAAGAGGAAACAGAAGCTCTTGTTTTAATATTGGTCAAATATGCAAAACAATCTAAAGTAACTTGAAAAGGATAAAACACTGAAATATAAATAATAAAAACACATTTGTTTGATTAAAAAAATACTGTGATATCTTATTTACATGTATATTAAGAAACTATGTACAATTATAAAAGTTCTGAGATGTTTTGATTTTATTCAGACAATTTTTGAATATCTGAAAAGTTTTAAAACTGATTCCAAATCCAATTCATATTCTATGTATCAAATAATTAAAATTTGCATTTTGTTGCATGAAAATCAGTTAACTAGAACACAATATAGAGAGTTTTGTGTGTCCCCATTGTTTGAACATAAAGTTTTCTTGAATTCTCGAAAAATATTGGTGAAATCGCTCAGTTAACTTCAGTTTTGGGGACTTATTTTTGGAGCAAAATTTGGCAATATTTTGCCAAAAACTCGCCAATGTTGAGGACACTTGGCACAATAATAAGCAAATTTTATTAATGGGGTCTGTAATGTTTGCTTTCTTGCCTTGATGTGATGCAATAGCATTATCATGTCATCATATACATGACTAATAGAAGATGTTCCTAGAGATGGAACTGACTGCGTAAGTGCTAGAAATTTTGGAGAGCCTATATAAGATGGGCAGATCACATCCTAAAAGATCAGTTCTAAGTGAATGCTCGTAGTTAGTTCACTGCATTAGCAGCAATAAGTCTTTGTATTGTGTACTTTTGTGAGCAATCTTTCGATTGTTTTGAGAAGTTTATTTTTTTATGTCATTTATGAATTCTTCACTGTTGCATCCTGAGAATTTTTCTTGTGATTTACCACTCAGTTCTAGACTGTGGAAGGATTTTATCGTACAGGCTACAACAATAAGTTAAGTCCATGTAAGGCCTGGATCATATGCTACCTGCCCCTCGCAAGGATATCACTTTGCTGTTGCCAATTTGGAAGCCTGTATTAACACGATGTCAAGGAGATGACTGAAATAACACCTGTTTAAGCAATGAACTCGGAACCACATCATCACAACCATTGAGGATATCGTTTACATTTTTTTCATTTTTGTCTATGCCAAATATGTGAAAGCCGCCAACAACATGAAATGCGAAGTTCTTCCTGTTTAATTTACCATTTATCAGTAGAAATGTCTGATTTCACCAATACTCCTGCTTCTGTGTTAAACAGCCATGGGGCATGCATCTTTGGACTCCTTAGATGCAGATGACTGACTTAAACCACCTAACTTTTTATCTAAAATTTATTTTCCCATAAATACAGTTACGTTGTAATTATTTATTTATTTCATTTTATCTTGCTAACTTTCAGACAACACATCATTATGTTCCATCATGTTGCAGCTTGTCTTATCTTTGTTAACCCCCCTTCACTTTTCTTTTCATTTTTTTATTTACAGCCATGATCTCTACACCTTTTTTCCTGTCAAATTTAAAATCAAAACATTTTTTTCCCCCCCAAGTGATTTCATTGTAAAATCTGTATTGATCTCACAGTAAATTTGTTTGCCATGATTTAAGAGTTTTCTATGAAAGTTTAATGTGACAGTTATATATTTTTCTTTATTATTTTTATGAGTACCAATCAGGTAAATCCGTAAGGCCATACTGATCCACCTATCATTACAGCAATATCTAACTGAAATAAAACCAACTACTTATTATGTATTCCCTCCTTTCGAAAATTTGCTGGATGGTTATAACACTTTTAATTTTTGGTTCTTATTTTAAAAATTGTGTAAATTGGCTTGCCTATTTTGAAAAGTTTTCATTATTATTCTTTTTAAAAAGCAACTTACTTTTGTTAACTATGCATCATATCTTCCTGTAAATTTAAAATATTGTATAGCAAGCATTTGATTCAGCTCATTGTTTGCTACATTTTTAGTACTTAAATTTATGGTACCATCCTGCATATTTGGAGGATTCTAATAACTTTACATGAATTAAAATAATATTTGTTTGACTATGTTTAATTTTGTGGGATATGTGAATGATAGCTGTCTTTAAATCTGTTTTTGCAGCCAGTTGAAAGTATTTTGCATCATATTTTTTATTTTGTTACAATTTCTTATTTAAATATGATGTTGAAATAAACTGATGTGTGATTGTGAAAATTTTTGTATGTTTATTTTGTCATTTGCAAGCCACACAACACTATTTCACAGCTGAGGAACCACTGACCATGTTTCCTCGGATTATTCCTTGATTTTGTGTTTTACACTAATCTGTGAGCACACAATGCAAGAAAATTTGAAAGCAAATTTGATTTAAATCTTCTGTCAACACAGCAGTGTGCAAAATACAGCATCTGAAAAAGCTTCTGCTGAAACTCTGAAAACTTCTTCTGAAAATCTGAAAAAGCCGACTGCTCAAGTTATTGCTTACTAATTCCTGTTAATTGTATTCTGAAGATTGTTCACTGAATTTCTAAAACCAATAAAATCTGTGTTTCGTCCTGTCAACTGGACTGTTTACTAGAAATTTGCATTTACATTGGACTTTTAAGCTATGAACCCAGAAACTAAGCAGAGTTTTCAGCAACAATATAGAAAAGTTCGCTGAATTCAAAAGTAAAGATTATGCGTTAAAAATGGAAGCACGGACTGCAAATCTTTGGCAATAAATGGATGTTTACAATCAATTTCCTACTTCCATCACAGCAATTATGGTTTATAACATTCAGCAGTTACACTTTGACCGTGCTCCAATAGTTTGTAGTATAGTACACCCTTCATATCTCTCCCAACAATTAAGGATGCAACAGATATCCAGCAAACATACTGCATCTGGCCAATATGCTGGATAATTGGCAGTAGACAGATATAAAAAATATCTGGCAGTACATCCGGCCTAAAATTATATACTGACAAATAACATGAATAAATGAATAAATTCTTAAAACTACAGTAATAGAAAAAGAGAAAAAAGTAAGTTCAGTAAAAGTATTTTGTTTTAAATACTTTTTAGAATATATTTATCATGTATAGAAAACCGAAAAAAAATTAAGCTTTTCTATCTATCTTTTAAGATCGGTAAATTTATGGTGCAAAAACGCTAACTGTTTTGCGATCTTACAAGGAGGAGTCCCGGCCTCGGGGAAACGGATTTCAATGATCTTTGGCACAGTGGTAGTATACCATGTGAATATACTACGTGTAAAACACTAAGATGCAATACTCAAATACAGCCGAGAAAAATTAATTTTTATTTTCGAATCACTTCACTGAAACTTTAAATGTTAAATTACACACATTCTCTCTGAGCATCATAGCATAATTGGCAAGGAGCTGGACTCCTGCTCTGGTGGTGCGGGTTCGAATCCCGTACAATGAAAATTTATTTTCCTCTTATTTTTTTAAATACAATACTGATAGTTAATATTTTAGTGAAGTAAATAATTTATTTACTTGCTTATTCATTTTTCTACTGCTTTTTAATTTTTGGGATTTTTTATTCTGCTATTCAAAGTCTATTTTTGGAATTGATTACAGTTATGACAGTTAAAATATTATAACACATTTTGTAATTCAGATATTATCATTATGATAAAAAAAAATATAGGTGGATAAAATGGAAATGACTGCATTCGTTTTTTTTTTTTTTTTTTTTTTTTTTTTTGTAACGTTTCTAGTTTCCATGTAGGGTGGGCTTTTGCTGTTTTTAAAACCTTAATTTTATATTCCAGTGGAATATATTCATTCATTTTAATTTATTTATTTTTCATCTGGTACGTATTCATCAGATGAGTCATCTATAACTGAATCGAAATTTTCTTTTATACATTCTTCTTGAGCGTGGATCAATTCTTCATCAGTTATAAAAATTTTTTTCACTCAACATGTCTAATGTATAATAATTATATAATTCTGAACCCACCAGAATGGCTTCTTCAGACAGTATGTCAGAAGATGTCGTTGCAATTAGATTATTTTCTAGCAGTAAACTCTCGTAATACGCTACTCTATCTTTCAGCCACTGCCTTGAAGCAGCACTGTACATAGAATTTTCAGTTTTTTCATCACAACAAGAACTTGCTTCGATTGATGACATATTTTTAGCCATGATACAGTTCTAAACAAATTTCACTTTAAATAATTCTATCAGAAATTTTAACATCATAAGAATACTACACTTGGAATAGAATGTAATCTGATATTTTAAAGTAGACAACCAATCAGCAGATGACAGACGATTAAAAGAAAATGCTGTTGCTGTGCTTCTGAAAAAGTGAACATTAGAAAAAAAAAAAAAAAAAAAAAATTATTTCGATAAGATTGGGCTAAAATGTAATGTATGTTACATAAATAACGAGTTTCTTGAGTGTCATTTGAATGTGTAAAATTCTGATACCAAAGTAAAGATTTTGCTAGTAGAAATAAAATTTAAATAATAATGTAAAAATTAATAAGGTAGTAAGAAAAATCGATAAATGAATAAATAAATAAATTATTTACTTCACTAAAAAATTAACCATCAGTAATGTTGCATATAAAAAAAATAAGTAGAAAATACATTTCCATAGTACGGGATACGAGCCCGCATCGCCAGAACAGGAGTCCAGCGCCTTGTCAATTCAGCTATGGTACTCGGGTACGAGCATGTGTAACTTAATATTTAAAGTTTTGGTGAAGTGATTCGAAAATAAATATTAATTTTTCTCTGCTATATTTGAGTATTGCATCTTAGTATTTTACACATAGTATATTCACATGGTATACTACCACTGTGCCAGAGATCATTAAAATCTATTTCCCCGAGGCCGGGCCTCCTCCTTGCTAGTTAGAATTCGGTTACCTTTCCCCCCCATAAATTGAGAATAAGAAAACTCTACTTGCTGCTGTACTGGTAGTTGGTGAAAAAAGTTTCTACCACCACCTAATTTGGATAAAGTATGGAAATCTGATACTTCCCAGACAGCACAGCAAACGTGATTTATCAAGTCAATAAACTTAAATTAAGCTTGAAAATTTCAAGCGTGTAAGCTTAATGCAAGCTGGAATCAAGTGTTCTAATTTACACTTGCCCAGCTTGCATTAAGTTTGACATAGCAAGCTTAATTTCAAGCTTAAAAATTTTTTCTCAATTTACGGGGCGCTCGTTGGCGAACTCGCCCCACATACTTTATTCTTCCACGCATTTTCCCCTCTATTCTGAAATTTTTAGTTATTTTAATCTGTTTCCATCAAACGTCCACGGCTGGGTTTGATCTCAGGAACTGTGGGCTAGGAGGCCGGCGTGCTAACCGTTCCGCCAATAAGCCTCGGGCAGCTATGACTAAAGTTTGAAGTGACTGTTGTCACGCCGTTTTTTGGCCAGATCGATCAGTCTGAGCAATGTTGATAAGTTTCTTTTATTTTTCCATGGGATGAATCAAAATTTAAATAATGTTATGTGTGATTTATAGACTCTACTAATAGGGAAATAAGCATAATATAAACTTAAAAGCAGCACACTTTTTAAAACTTTCAATATCGCAACACTCATGTTGAGCAATACTGCAGGCCAAAATCGAGACAAACGACTGATTTTGAAATCAATTTCGTAGTATAATTGTATTTTATTTTGAAGAATTTCCATATTTGGAAATATAGAATCTTTTTTTTTTTAATTGTATGGTCAAGTACATTTATGACTGATTAATTATTTTGTGGAGGCCGGATTGTGCCTCATTCTACCACCCATAAAGTGAAGTATATTAACTAACTAAATTGTGTTAATTATATTAAAATTTATTTTTAGGGTTAATTAATTAGTTAATGGAATTACTAATGTTAATTAGATGTAAATAAAACTAAAACTCCCTTCGTGTTACACTTCAGAGGGGCTTATCCCATTCATGCGTGTTCTAATGTCCAGGTTTTGTGTGATAATAAAATAAAACACAACTTTTACGAACTTTTCTTTATTGAGCAAATTTGAGAAACGCTAGACAATTAATGTCCATTCTCTTTCACAGATGGCGCCATCAACACACTCTTTCGAAAGGGAAAATCAAGCTGTAATCCAGCTTGACAATTCAACTTGACTCCTGCAAGCTTAAATTGGATTGAACTGTCAAGCTTGTATTAATACGTCAAATTCAAAGAAATTGATTTAAGCTTATGTGCTGTCTGGACCCAGACAGCACAGCAAACTTGCAGCAAGCTTGATTTATCAAGTCAATAAGCTTGAAAATTTCAAGCGTGTAAGCTTAATGCAAGCTTGAATCAAGTGTTCTAGTTTACACTTGTCCAGCTTGCATTAAGCTTGACATAGCAAGCTTAACTTCAAGCTTAAAAAAACATTTCCTAAATACACGGGGCACCGGTCGGCGAACTCGCCCCACATATTTTACTTTGCCACGCATTTCCCCCCTCTACGCTGAAATTTTAATTTAATCTGTTTCCATCTAGTGTCCGTGGCTAGAATAGAACCCAGGACCTTTCGGTTGGGAGGCGAGTGCGCTATCCGTTCGGCCACTAAGCCTCGCGCAGCTATGACTAAAGTTTGAAGTGACTTATCACACCGTTTTCTGGCCAGATTGATAAGTGGGTGACATGTTATTTGTTTTGTTTTTTTTTCCCATCGGATGCATCAAAATTAAAATAATGTTATGTGTGATTTAGAGACTCTACTAATAGGGAAATAAACATAATATAAACTTAAGAGCAGCACACTTTTTAAAACTTTCAATATCGCAACACTCATGAGCAATACTGCTGGCCAAAATCGAGACAAACGACTGATTTTGAAATCAATTTCGTAGTATAATTGTATTTTATTTTGAAGAATTTCCATATTTGGAAATATAGAATCTTTTTTTTTTTTTTAATTCTATGGTGAACCACCCATAAAGTGAAGTATATTAACTAACAAAATTGTGTTAATTATATTAAAATTTATTTTTAGGGCTAATTAATTAGTTAATGGAATTACTAATGTTAATTAGATGTAAATAAAACTAAAACTCCCCTCGTGTTACACTTCACAGGGGCTTATCCCATTCATTCCTTCCCCTTGCGTGTTCTAATGTCCGGGTTTTGTGTGTAATAAAAAAAAAAAAAAAAACATCTTTTACGAACTTTCAGCAAATTTGAGAAACGCTAGACAATTAATGTCCATTCTCTTTCACAGATGGTGCCATCACTGCCACTTTCAAAAGCTAAAATCAAGCTAAAGTCAAGCTTGCATAGCTGCCAACCTTGGAGAATGAAAATTAGGAATATTTTTAAAAAATTAGGGAGACTTTAAAAAACCCTTGTTATCGATGAAAAAACTCCATGTACACATGCATAATATATCAGTAACTAAGAAAATTACATATACAAGAAAAATGTATAGTTTAAAACATTTATTAAAACAACCAATTTTAAAATGCAATACTTTTTTAAAGAAATAACAATTTTTTAAACAGTAAATACTTTTGAACTATTTGCATTCATGGGCGCCGGCAGCATTGGGCAAGGGGGGGCACTTGCCCCCCCTGGATTTTTGCAGGCATGAAAACAGCTGAAGAGCAAAAAAGAGGAAATACACGTGGACATATTTTCCAGCAAAAAATTGAAAAATTTACGTGCCCGTATTTTCAGGCATATATAACAAGGTTGATAATGCAAAAAAATGGAACTGGGGAATAATGTGTGAGCTTAAATTCAACCACTGTTAAACTAAACGGTGTACTAAACAATTTCTACCATTTAAATTTCAACCACAAACAAATTGACTGTGATCCTGAAGAAAATAACTATGCACTGTAAATGTTTAATAATCAGTTTTGGATATACAATATTTATTAAAAGAAAACAGGCTAAAATTATTTAAAATAATTATCTTAAGTAATATCGTAAAATCCTAGATCAAAACAAATCATAAGTCTCACATCCAAATTTCAGACTATTCTTTTGATATGAAAATAAAATTAAAAATTGAATCTCAAAAAAAAAAAAAAAAAATATTTTAAGACCTATTTTTTTTTTTTTTTAATTTTGATCAGAAATGGAATGAAAAATTATATATATGGCATTGGCATTTTCTAAAATAAGCATTCAAATGATAGAATAAAAGTGAAGTTTTCTTGTTTTATTGGAAAAAGAATAATTATTTAATAAATGTCTAAATATTTTCTCAGGTAAAATTTTAGAATCTTAGCAGTCTTGCAGCATATCAGCACACAGAAGTGGAACTTATGACAGGGACATATGTTCTGCTCCTTCCTATATTAGCTGCAAAATACCAACTCACAAGATTATGCTTTTTAAAATTAACTGTAAAAATAATTACCTGTAGAAATACCTGTATTAACTGTAAAAATAATTGAGAAAACTGTTTAAAAGTACTTTACTAGTAAGATGAGACATAAGCATATCGTCAGGCAGAGAGGAGGCGGACAGGGGGCATGTGCCCCCCCCCCCCACTTTATTTAGAAAACCATTTATTTTAAAACCTTTTTTCTTTCAAAACTTATGGAACACAGCTATTTTTACTTTACAATATGCTATGTGCATTCTCCTCCATGCGCGCACACACAAACATAACAAAAAAAAAAAATTTGGTGATGCTACGCCTATGATTTAAGAAGCCAAATAATAGCGTACAATTTAATATAATTCCTCTTCGACCGGGCCAGCCAGCTGTTACCCTGATAATGCATAATGCATGCATCAGAGAATAATTGTTTGTTTTAAGCTTGGCATGTTGTGGGATTTATCTAATGTCTCAAAATTAATTCAGTAAGAAAGCAATAAAAAAAAAAAAAATGCAGATTGTAGAAATTTCTTAACTGTGATTTTCTCTGTTTACTTCTGAAGTGTTAATGCGGTTTATGGAGAATTGTGGTATATCGATCTTCTACTGTAGTATGCATTTTTTCTTCTAAATAAGAGATTATATGCTGCTATTATAATGTATACAGTAGAAATTAGTCTGTTGTAAGCTTCTAACACTGCTAAAGCTCACATAAATTGTACTAGGAACATTACATATATACGCAGCAAGACATTTTATACTAAATCGCAGGCATGTGCCAGTAGAAATTAAATTTTGGAGCAATTTGTGGAGCAAGAAAAAACACATTTTTGGAGCAGTTTGGAGCAAGAAAAACAGATTTCTGCAGCAATTTGGAACACAAAAAAATCACTTATGGAGCACAAGAATGCCAATTTTGAAACACAAAATTTACTTTTCAAGGGAAGGGAGAAGTCATTTAAGAATGCTAATCTGTAAAATCAAAATTAGGGAGGTTCTTAAAACACTTAGCAACAAAACATGCACTGACAATTCTTCCATAAAAATACATCATATTCATATCTACACTATCTTTTTTTTTCGTCCCCCAATTTAAATTAAAAAATCCATGATATGACTAGTTTTAGTTAGAAGTGGTGAATCTAAAGTCTCGCAAACAAAAGATTTTTCATCCAATTTGACATTGCTTTATATAATTTCAAATTTTATTTCTACAAGGGTGTGTCAGAAGTTTCAAAAAATAATTATTAAAAAGTTCAGTTATTTTATAGTGTTATACTAAATATCTATTTTAAATATTAAAAAAACCCTAATATTTACTAAACCTTATAACTACTGCCAGTAGCTTTAAAAAAAAAATTAAAAATTTCATCAACTTAAATGAAAGTATTAAATTTAAAATACGGGCCAATTTTTATTCTTAAAGTATTAGAGATTACAAAGGAATGTCAAAGGAAAAATTTCTGCTTTTAAGATTGGCGGATAAAAGATTGAAATTAGAATGCTTAGAATGTGCTATGACATTTTTTATACAAATTTGTGAGATTAAGAGCATTTTTAGCAGATGGAAAATTTTCAAATTACACTTTTGGTGAATTTGGAGCAAAAATGTCCAAAAATGATCTTTTTGTAGCAGATTGGAGCATCATCATTGATTTGGAGCAATTGGCACATCCCTGTAAATGTGATCTTTCCCTTCTTATACAGCAATAAAATGCTGAAAAAAGGAACATTTAAAAAATTACTATTAGAGTCGGCTAATTATGGATTTGATAAGCCTCTTCATATGTTAAAAATGATTTAAATTCAATCTGCATGTGATTTTGTTCAGTCAGATATTTTTTCATACTCAATATCACAAAACTTTTAAGTAACTTTTATAATTTTAGGATGAAATTATAGGGGGGTGCTTAGCTCCCTTGAAAAAATATTGGAGGGGCTTTAGCCCCTCAATTCTTATGGAGTTGGTGCCTATGATAATATCCAAAGTTAGTATGGGTAAATAATATACTGAAATAACAGAAACATGAAGAAATGAATAAGAAATTTTATACCTACACTGCAAATAAAGATTTTCTGACAGTGTGGAATCACATACAAAACTAGTTTCAAATGACTTCAGGCACAAACATAAGGCATTACCAATTCGTGTTCTAGCTCTGTTTTCTGCAACAGGAACTGGCATAGTGTGTTGACCATGAATCATAGAAAGGGCAGAAGACATATCTAAGTATATAAAGACAAAATATTAAAAAAGTACTTGCTAAGAAGTTCCGTATATACGTATATTGTTAACAAGAAATTTACATTTTTTACATAGACAACTAACCATTTAAATCTAATGAATTTGACTCAATATAAAGGTTCACAGATTTTTTTTTTCTTTAAGTGCAAATATTTTTTTAGATGTTACAAAATACTAACAGAATAATACATACCTTTTTCTTAAGCAAGTCAGTATTAAGGGATACATAAATATGCAAAATTTTTACTCAATTGATCGTTGGGAAGGCAGCATAAAATTGTAATAAAAGTACTTTACTGCTGAATTTTGATCCTGCGGGATAATGGGCCTAATCCAGTGGGACTTGTCCAGTAAATATTCCAGCAGGATCCTGCACAAATATTTGCAGGATACCCTAATCAATTTTATCTAAAGGTGCTAGAGAAATTTCCAGTAGTTTAGATTTTCTCACAATTTCACCAGAAAAATATGATGACTTTAACACTTTCAGCTCTGCTATTTCAACTGCAAATCTTTCTATGGGCTGGGGTTTTTGGTACTTTTCAGTTAAAAAAAAAAATATATATATATATATATATATATATATATATATTTGGAATATATATGTATATTAATCATTTTTTAATTATAAACTTCAAAGTGCTTTTATTTTTGAAGGGACTATTTAAACGCACTAAGAATTGATGTTTAATGAGAAACTACTGAAAAAAGCATGTTTTTAAAGTTTAAAAAAAAGTTGCACATATTAAAAGATCTTTTTTAACATTAAATTTTAAAGGTTAACCTAGTAAAAACTTACACAAATTATGTAGAAATACCCCAAAATAAAAGTTTTATTTGTAAATAAACATTATTTAGTAAAATTTGCTTTTACATGGTACATTTCGAAGCAAAACATAACAAAACAAGCAAAAAGTAACTCTACTTCTAGATTGTTTCATATACTTAATTCTGTTTGGTGCTGCCACATTGTTGTACATATGCAGGATGTGTCATAATTCCCTCCTGGGTTTGGAAGGCTTATAAAAAAATATATATTAACAATACAGCAACAAAGTAGACTTATTGGAGAAAGAAATGTTACAAGTTTTATTTCACAAAAGTGCAGTATATGAACTTTTTGTGACAGCGATAGATTAATGCAATTTTGTTGGGGGTGAGCAGTTAGTTTGTTCTCCAAGAAAGACAAAACTTGATCTTTCTTTCTCCAGTAAAGTCTTCTCCAAGAAAGAAACATTGTAAGTTTTGTTTCACAAATAATGGGCTTCCTATTTGTTGGATTGAACGAGGTTCAACAGATGACAATCGCCTTCTTTTGTGGCCACCTTGCTCTCCGGACCTAATTTCAGATGATTTTTTTTTTTTTTTTTATGAGGTTACCTAAAAGATTGAGTATTCATGCCAAAGGAACACAACTGCATTTGTTACCATGCTAAAACATGTGAGAAGAATTTGACTTTAGACTTCATAGCCGCTTCATCACGAAACAAGGACGGATTATGGAGGGGGGGGGGCAGAAGAGCTACTATCCAAATTAGAAAAAAGAAATGAATGTAAAAGATCCTATTTTACTTCTATAAGATGGATGTATATATCAATCTTCTAGCTAACCCCCCCCCCTTGACAAACTACCTACTCTCCCCTCACCCCCACCCCCAACGAAAGTGCATTAATTTGTTACCGTCACGAAAGGTTTACATATTGGACTTTTGTGAAATAAAACTTGCATTTCTTTCTCCAATAAAGTGAACTTTGTTGCTGTATTGGTAATATCAATGTTTTTATAAGCCTTCCAAACCTGGGAGAGAATTGTGACACACCCTGTATACATTTGTATATATTTTAAACTACCAGGTTCATAGATGCTATTTGAAAAGATGGCAAATGAATATAGTTCGTATTTTTACAGCTCTGAGAGCTGAAAGTTGACCCAGAGTCTCTTGTACTAAGTTTGCTTCAATGAAAATGACAATCTGTGTGGTGCTCGGGCTGAGTTAAATGTTAAAACATATGTAGATCAATACATATTTAAGAGAAAAGTACCAATATAACTACAAAATGTTCAACATTTCTTATTTAGTAATTTTAATGTATTTCTTACTTTTATCCCATGATTCTTGGAGAGAGTGAACCACTAAATGATGAAGCACTTGTTTTATAACATTCAAACCAGATATAGAAATATCTAAACAAAGGTACATCAAATAAGTAAAGTTAAAAAAACTCTGTCACTTGTAAATTTCACTCACACACACACACACACACACACACACACACACACACACACACACACACACACACACAAATATCAACTTGATAAATTTTACTAACTAAATTTGAGATCAAAATAAATTATTTTATTTTATTATCAGGAATACATGAAATAAGTTAATACCCACATAATATTTGCTAAAATAATGTTTTTTATTTTTGTTTCATTTTATTTAGTACATAAATTAACTGTTTCAAAACTTTAAAATTATCCTTTTACTTTGGTTTTCATTTATTAATTTAATTTTCACAGTGATTTTTTTCAATTATCCAGTAATGGGAAACTAAAAACTTTTCTCTTACTCGCAATAAACAAATCAACATTTTTAATAGATGAACACACTAACTTTTTTATTATTATTAATCATTTGAGATTAAGAACTATACCAAGGTCACTGCACACTCAAGGATCAGGAGAGGAGAGAAGAATAAAATTAAGACTATTGTTGGATAAGATTTGTTTTACGCTAGTACTATTTTTATATTTTATATGCAAACTCTAAGTATTATAAACATATCATCAGCAATGTGCAATAAATTTACAGATGTTAACAGAAGAATTCAGAAAATTTATCTAACAGCATTATAGTTGTACATAGGGAAGGAGAATGGGGCAACTCCCAACGTTAAATATTTCTTGTGAAATAAATGTTTTTTTTAAGTGTGAAACATTTAAAAAGCACATGTTTAGCAATTCAATGATGAAAATTAGCCAAAACCTTATAATTTAGAATTACCTTATAATTTGGGCAAGGAGTGTGTTTTTCTCTGCCTTGAATGCCTACAAAAGTTCTGGACATTTTGTAGATAATCTTGTAACCACGAAATTTTAATTCACTATTTAATATTTAAATGAAGGTTCTAGCTTCAACTTATAAACTTTTATTGTTAATATTCTAGAGCCTAATTGAATAAATTGTAATACTATGCTCTCAATGAACCCACCATATTGGCCCAAATATAACACAGTATTTTTTGACTGATCATAGCCCGTAAAAAACCTGACTCATACTAAATATTAGAATTTTCTAATTATCTAGATGAAAAATTTTGGGGGCATGTTACATTCAGGTCAATACAGTAATTACTGATAAAATAAATCAAGAAAATACTCTTATTCTAAAATATTTGTTGGTAAATGATTTCACTTTTGAACACACAATGATTTCAAAAAGAACTTCTTTTCGCCATGCTGGCCAGATTGAACAGCAATTACATCTTAAAATCATTTTTCAGAGGTATCAGATACGAGTTTTGTAATTTTTATTATATTGAGAAAAAGTTGTCACAAGCATAATTACACGAATTTGGTGTACACTATTTCAATAATGAAGTTTGATATCTATTTTGTCAAATAGAAATTAACCAACATCAGTGAAATATGGTTGACATTCTATTTATTTTCTCCAAATCTTTCTTAAGTGTATGATTTAAAAAAAAAATTCTTTATAATTTCATTTATTTTGTTTCTTTTGTTCAAGGTGCCCCTACATGGGGTGGGTTTGTAAGGGCAGATTAAAAAAAATTTCAGTTTTACAACAATTTTTTTTAAAACATCTACTTTTTGGTTTATCATAAAGAAATACATTCGTTTTCATGTAACACTTAAAATACCATGAGCATAATTAGAATGAAAAAATATGTTGCTTTTCCAAAAAAGTGGTCAAATAGGCATAGGCGTAAAGTTTCCAGAATTATTGGGGGGGCTCGGGCCTCACATATAATGTACGCGTATATATATAATATATAATAGCTTACTTACGTAAAGTGAAATATATATATATGCGTGTGTATATATATATATATACACGCATATATACATACACACACACACACACACATATATATACACATACATATATGTAATAATAAAATAGCCTTTGGCAATTTAATCTAATTTAATTTAAAGACATCTGAAAAACAATCTTTAATGTCTGAAACAGAGTACTTTCACTGTAAGGTTTGTTTCTCGGCTAGACAAATATTACGTTCAGAGACAATTTTTGAGAGCATATAAGAATCAAAAGTGCGAATTAAGATAAATTTGCAGGCATTTGCGGTTTCTGGTGGCCGAACCTAAAATTCTTGGCCTAAATAAGTAAATGACATCACTTTAGAGAGCCAATATCGCAAAAATCGCAATTTATGGCTCAGCTCGTTTATAAATCACGATTTAAATCCCAGTCTAAACTCATTAATCGGATTTATTAGCTTCAGAATAATAACATTTTAAGACTGAAATGCGTCGAATAATCGCATTTAAAAGGTCGTACAGAAATTACGACAGAAAATTTTTTTTCCACTCTAGAAATAAACTTTTACATACAAAATCATAGATAGTCCCCGATCCTTTTTCTTTAAAGATATCTCTGCGACATCGTATGATGAAAGGCTCAGATTTGGTACATCACTTTATGAGTGTACGAGACACATTTTACTAATAGGGAATTACGGGGTCGTATAAAAATTTAGAAAGAGTAACTTTTTGAAAATAAACGAAAGGAATTTTTTCTTAACGGAGAATTTTTCCGACCTTATTTGGAACATTTTCCCAATTTATATTGCCTATAATTATCTCACAGATAAGAATTAAACAGGGTCGCCACTAGTCAGGGAGAACAGGGAAAGCCTGGAAAAGTGTGGGAATTTCATTTTGGCAAAAAAGTTCAGGGAGAAGTCAGGGAAAATTGCAAATTTTGGCCCAAAACCTGGAAAATCATGTAATTTGGACTGGGAAATCAGTGTTTGTAAACAAACAACGTTTAACCTTACTTTAGGAAGCTAAAAATATTAAAGAACGTATGCAAGGTTGGCATTATAAACATAAAAAATAGTCTGGATTTTTATCGCATGATGGTCTGGAAAACCTGGAAAAGTCAGGGAATTTTTTTTTTCAGAAATTGAGTGGCAAATCTGATTAAAGCCTGTTCAGAGGCAAATATGTTCAGAGGCAGAAAAAATCTCCAAACATTTACATGCCCAGTCGGACATGTAGCCTTAAAATAATACATGCCCGAACAAAAATTTACAAGCCCGAAAATTATTACATTTTATTGCTCTATAAAATTTACATTATTCAGACTGTTTGCATTGAAAGGAAATGTTGCAACCACAAACCAAATCCATATGATATATGGACCAGCATATTAAAACTATTTTATGAATCACTTTTGATCAATTTTTTACATGCCCGATCAGGCACATATGGCTAAAAAAAATACATACTTGTTGAGAATTTTACATGCCCCCGGCATATCGGGCAATAGATTTTTCCGGGCTTGTATATCTCCCAATTTTTAAGGGGTCTTAGGAGGATAAGGATTAAAAAAATCGATATTTTCAATTTTAATTTTATTTGAGAGCTCAATTATATCTGAGCATTTTGACCCCAAGTTTATGCAATTATTCCAACTAGAACCGGTGTTAAACATAAAAACATTTTATGAATGTTTTATATTTGAACACAGTAAGGTAACTTTAAACTGCGTTTTCTCAAAACACATTTTTTTTTCTGAACTATCTGTACGATAACAATATTTCTATGATTCGTATCTTCACAAAACTTTGTATAGTTATAGCTGGCGTCAGTATCTATAGAATGATTTAATATTAAAAGTGAAAGTGAAAAACTTTTGAAATTTTAGCAGAAATGTAAGAGAAAAAGTAAGTTCTTTTTTCAAATTTCACTTTAAAATAAAATTTAAAATTCTAAAACTAAAAAGTTTTCTTAAATATTAAT
Organism: Cheiracanthium punctorium; assembly: GCA_038373885.1. Classification (NCBI taxonomy): domain Eukaryota; kingdom Metazoa; phylum Arthropoda; class Arachnida; order Araneae; family Cheiracanthiidae; genus Cheiracanthium; species Cheiracanthium punctorium. The sequence continues at coordinate 838,031 of JAWZYV010018045.1, forward strand.
TCATTCTATAAAATATTTATTTTACTTAATTTTGCAATAAAAATTTTGTTTATATATGTATTTTAAATTGGCTTATTTTACGGATAGTGGCACACACTATTGAAAAAATATATATATGTAAAGTAAAAATTAAATTGTTTTTTTTTTTTTTTTAAGATATGTGAAAGGTAATAGATTTTTATCCGAAATTTTATGATGTACTATAGTGTATGTTATACGAAAAAAGTTTCATTATTCTGTGACTTTTATTTTGATCATAAAATGTAAAAACGCTAGGGTTTATAATACGTGTATATTTGCTCCTCAATCCTCCTGAGACCCCTTAATGCAGAAGCAAAAATATAGAAATATGCCTACTGTTCTGTGCAAGCATCACTGCGAGTTGCATTCGTTTGAAACATTTCACTTGCCGTTGGTTCTGGCGTTTTTTTTTATTTTTTATTTTATAAGGTAACTATCCGTTATAGTGCCTTCCTACCAAGTTATCCTTCTTAAAATGCAGTGAAACAAAGTCAAAAATGGAAGCATAGTGAAAGATGCAAAGGTAGTGGGGAAGGAGCATTTTAGATTACTGAACGCATTTTAGGCTGATGTGAACTTTTGATTACATAATTACCATTGCATAGACTGTTTTTTATTAACCGGCTCGTGGCGCGGCCAGCTTAATAACATCTTGTATTATGTGGTGTCAGAATGAATCTCAAATATTCATCGAAAACGAAATCAGAAGAAAATTTTTATGAATAAAAGAAAAGTTTTTATTTATTTATTTATTTTTTTTTTCTATAACTTGAGAGAAATTCTTTTTCTTTAAATTGTAAAAATTGAGTAAAATGCATTTTTTTAAATTTAACGTAAATTATTGGGTGGGCTCAGCCCCAACTTATAATTTATTGGGGGGGGGCTTGAGCCCCATGGGCCCATATAACTCTACGCCTATGCAAATAGGTCTTCTTCTGCCTTACACCGTCTATTCCATTTGCTTAATTTTACTGTTATAAATTCATGTCAAATTAGAAATTGTTTGGGAAAATTAATAGTTTAACTTGTACTGAACAGCAAAATTCCATTTCAGCTGTTAAAAAATTCTTATCCAGTGATTTTTAATTTTTATTAAACTCTGCTGATGTTTCTTTTCACTCAATTAATGAAAAAGAGTCATTCCATGGTCTCTTACGTTGCATTTAGACAGCATTTTTACTGTTTAACTTAATTTTACTTTGTGGTTATATACTGCAGTTTTCTGAACTTTCAGTTGGTAGGGCAGATTTCAATGAACAGACAGGGTAGATTTTAGTCTTGCGGATTTCGGGTCTTCTACTGTACCTGTTTATATGGAACATCTGCTTGGTCCCACAAAAATACAATTCTTTAAACTATTTTGCAAGCTTAATCTATTGAATAACATGAAGCTTGGTTAACACGAAACATTTATAGTGGCTCTTTTGATTCTGCCATAATGAGGTTTAACTATGCAAATACAAACAATAAAAAAGAGAATTTCAAAACTGTATAATTTATACCTTTATTTTCTGATGTAGATTTTAACAGATTAAATATAATATAATGATAAGACTGTGGCCATAACAAAAATACTCCTGCAGCAGCATTTCCATACTGATGACATGGAACCTCTAAAATTAGTTTCAAGCACAATGACAAAACTTTGTCCCAGAAACGTATCCAATACCTCTCTTCTAAATGAAGGTAGCTTCTATTTTTATACCCTGTTTGAGGAAGATTCCAGGATTTATTCACTGAAAATAAAAAACAAACATTTAAAGAAAAATGAGTATATTTATAGTTTCAAGCAAAAATAAAATTAAATTAAAAAATCAGTATTTATCTATTATTAAAATTGAGCAACATCACTCATTTTCTTTCATTTTTGACGATATTTATTTGCTTAGAGGCTATTTTAATATTAAAATGGGAACTGACTAATAAAACAGTATATCATACTTGGGAATTGCAGATTACTTTCATTTTTATTACATGCTGTAGTGAAGGTTTCTTATAGTAAGAACATAAAAAGATAAAACACAATTCACCTTAATAACACTTTTATAAAAGTCTTATTAAGAGCTTAAAATGTGATTAGGGTAATACAGGCAGCAGATGTGCCAAGTTTCCAAACTTAAAAAGCCTCAGATCTCCTGCTTATTAAAGTCGAAAAGCGTGAGATTTCTTGAGATTTCTTTTGCATATCCTTTCAGATAAAATGCACATATAATCAATACTTTTTAAATGCAAATTCAATTTCCAAAATTTGCCAAAGAAATATCAGAAAACATAAATCAACAATCAAAATACATACAAGATAAACTATTCATAGATAAAATTTATATCAAGCTATCTTATAACACTAAAACTTGAAAAATCTAACTTTTTAATAAGAAATACTTTATTAATTTTATGCAACTTTTAAAATTCTAACATATTTCTAGATAGATAATGAGCATTCATTTATGTAATTTAATTTTTTAGGATTACTTCAAATGCATTATTTTGATTTTTTTTTAAATTAACAACCCTGACTATCATATTATGAATTTTTGGAAAAGTCAGAAATTTTGCATGGCAAAAGACAGGAGCATATCCAGAAGGGGGGGAGGCTGAGGAGGCTGCAGCCCCTCAAAAATTTGAAGCATAGCTCACAATTTGATACACAGCTCCCCCACCCCCCTCCCGGCAATAAAATCCTGGCTATGCTACTGGTATAAGAGGGTGTCACTAAAGACCTATTTCACATGGAGAGTTGAAATTTATCTGAGATTGTTAAAGAGTTTTGCAGCCTTTCGTAAAATATAAAACATCACCATGTCAATTTTTAAAAATGGAAAAATTTGGGAAAGTGAGGAGTTGCAAATAGATATTTCATGTATGAGTTTATGAGGAATTATGTTTAAATATATTTTATTGTCAACAATTTTGTGTCTGGAAACAAGATGGCTGCTGTTTTCAAACTCAGATTTGCATCGAGAATTTAAGAGGTAAGCTTTTTTGAATACACCTTTATGATAGGAAAATTTATTTATACTATGACTTTTTTGAGGTAATAAGGGATATCAATTGGGATAATTTTAAGCAGAGGCGGCTCATTACTAGGATCCAGAGGTTCCTAGTCCCACCAGCTAACAACCATCTAAATCAAAGCTAACTCAGTTCTTTTAATTATTTACCTTTATTGAAAAATTTAATAAAGGTAATTATTGCACGCCTTTATTGCACGCATTCTACTTTATTTTATTACTGTCCATTAAAAAAAGCATTTAAAAAAGCGATAGTTACGATTTTTTCATATCTAAATGGACATGGCCTATCTAAATGGCTTGTTCGCACTGAACTTGGTGTCCTTTCTCCTTCACTGAGTCGTCATATTTGACATTGAGCACAAAAGCCATATTAATGCACCATTAACTTCGCTTCCAAACAGCTTAATTGGCACAGTCTTTGGGGCCCAGATCTTCGGGCCCTCGCATGGTAATCTAAATGACTGTATGGAGAAATTTCGCCAATCGCCGATAACTATTGGCGAAATTTTCTGCTCAGGAAGAAATCATTTTTTATGTGCGCGATCGTATTTTTGAAGTGCAGCCAGATATTTTTGAGTTTTTTTCTTGATTTACAAAATGTGATGTGCAAATGTATTTTATATGTTAATATTGATTTTAAAATAAATAAATCATTTAAAAATTATGAACAAGCAGTTTTAAAAGACAAAACTAAATAAAAATGAAATGGCCTTTTGATTAGTAACAGAGCAAACTTTTCAATATTAAAAAAAGTAGGTAAAAAATAGCAAAAGTTTTATAATAATTTTGATCGTCATTTGCCAGTTGAAAAATTTTAAATACTTACACTGTCAGCACGGGGGGAGGGGGGGGGGGGTATAAGGTAAAAATTAACAGTCGCCACTTTCCACGTGATAACTGTATTTTTGAAAGTGGAGACTGCAAATTTATGTACCAGTCGTCAAAGTTTATTTCCCCACTCCCTTTCCTTTCACAAAGTTTTTATGGGTTGAGAGTGAAACGAGAAACGTTCAAACAGATGTTCTTGACAGGAGGCAAAAAAAACTCCAAAGATCGATTTCGGCATGGCGGAGGAGGGCAGGGCTGGATCATTGATAAAGGGTATTAGTACCACTTGACCATATGCGAAAGTGATCATCTGTTCTGGAAATTTGCAAATGGGGGGTTACAACAATGCCTACGATTGCAGTTTGAAGCAGACACTTGCACTTGTTTGTTTTTACAAAGTTCCCTGCACCTGCAATTTGGGAGCTCTCTTTCTGAGAACAAAAATCCGATAAGTGGCGAGAATTCATTTATAAATTATTTTCTTGTGATCTATTAATACCTCCTTCCCTCCCCCCCCCCCCAACAAAAATAATTTCAAGATTTATTCCGGCATAAAAAGGCTTATGGCCAGCAGAAAGTTGATGACAGTTGTCTGTCATAGAAAATTAACAATGTTCAATGACTAAAGACCAATGGAGTACGTAAATGCAGCCACGAAGAATTTAAAAATTAACTTTGTTCTCGAAAAAAGTCACTTTTGTGTACCATGTAGAAAATATTCAGAACTGGTTTGGTGCAATCTGAAAACGATTTAAGTTTATTTCTAAACCTTCATTTCTTATAGGCTATGACATAAATTCAGATGAATGCACGTCACGAAGTTGAGCAATTTTCTGACTCGCAAAATGTCATTTTTCATTTCTAAATGAATCTATAATTCTCTAATGCTTAGTAAATATTTTTAATAACTACAGATTATTTGAAGTAGGAAGGCCAGATAATGATTACATTGAGCAATCATTTAGAACAAAAACTTGCAATTGGGCAAAACAGCAAGTTATAAACAACAGAAGCTGCCATCATTTACACTAACAGCTTTCATTCAAACGCTGCAGTCTAGAATAATGATTTTTTAGTAATTATAAAATAAAACACACTCATTATAGGATCAACGGCAAAGTTATTTTGAACCCCTTTCTTACCCCCAACTGAAGGTGTTACGTGCCAGATCGCAGTTTTTATTTCTACATTAGCTGAAAACAAACATCCCAGAGGTGCCTCTTTTTGGGTTACACGAACGAAAGAAAACAGATCAAATGTAAAAGGATGACTATCTGATCCTGATGAGCATCTCAATTAGGGAAAAAAGTAACTTATTTGTAAGAGGGAATTTCATCAGGTTCCATTTATAATAAATGTCTGATTGTGTTGCTTGGAATTTTATGAAGGAACAGTTATACATCATGTTTTGTAAAGGGTTGTTTCAATTGATCGTATTTTTATTAGAGCATTATTTTAATAGAAAGTGTTTTGTAAAGGGACCATAAAACAATCGATAATCTGGACAAGTTTGAGAGTGAGAACATGGACATACCACAGCAAAAAGGGGGGGGGTTAAAAAGGACGTCCAATAGTTGAAAGGTTGTCAGGTGCCATGCTTTTTAAAGAGTGGTAGTAGGGGGACACTACAGAGAAATACTTTTGACAAACGCAAGGTCGTAGACAAAAAGAAAGGATGAAAGGTTAAAAATTTCTACATCATCTAATTAATGTAAAGGGCACATTTCACTAAGTGGGAATATTTTTGTATGGGATCCGCATAAAAATTAAATTTTTTTATTTATTTAGATTTAATGTTCTGAAAATGTTAATCAACACTATAAAATTCTGTCCCTTATATAACTTTGTGATTTATTGTACATGCCTATGATTAATGTTTTAGGAATAAAAGCCTAGGTCAGTGCATAAGCGTAAAGTTTTCAAAATTATTGGGGGGGCCGGGCCCCACAATCACATATATTCACGTCAGTAGCGTAGCCAAGGGGGAGGTTGTTTAGGGGGGGTCATACCTCCCATGAGGAATTTTTTGCCATACAAAATGTATATTCTTCACTCCCTTATCATACACCCGTATACATATATGTCAGTTGCAGAAGTCGTAATTCCCCCCCCCCCCCATGATCAATATCCAGCTACGCCACTGATTCATGTACATATAACTTAATCAAAAAAATATACTGTTTACAAAAAGTGGTTAATTCTATTCTGTAGTAGTTGGCAGCTTTGATTTACTATATATAAGTGTAAATTATTGGAGGCACTCGAGCTCTATGGGTCCATAGAATTTACACCTATGTAAAGTAAGTATCCATGTTAGTATTTTTCTACCATGTTATAAGTTAAAAATAGAAGCAAAGTAAAAAATCCAAAGGAGGAAAAAAATAACATTTTCGATGAGATAGTGCATTTTAGACACATCTGAACTTTTCTTCATTTCATACTTTACATTGCATAATCTGATTTTAATTAACCAGAGCCTGGTGAGGGTAGCTTTTAGTAACATTGTGTTTTACGTGGCGTCACTATGAATACTAAATCATGATTAAAATCAAAAGAAGAAAATTTTTAAAAGTACAAGTAAAAGTTTTTTTGAACGTTTGTAAATGGCGTGAAAAACTTTTTTTTAATGTTAGTATAAATTAGTTTTCTGTATTTAGTGATAAATTATTGGGTGGGCTCAGCCCCTATTCACAATTTATTGGGGGGCTCGAGCCCCACGGGCCCATATAACTCTACGCCTATGGGTCAGTGTTTTTGGGACACCCTGTATATACTAGCAGGTAATTTTTTTTTAATTAGCAAGATTTATAAGTATATTTTAAGAAAATTTTCCTTATTACTTATATAAGCTGTGCATGTTTATTAAACTTGAATGTAAGTTGTGCAATATTCAAAAACATGCATGTGACCACTTAAAATTTCAAGCTCAGTGGCCACTGGCCACCTGCAAATTTTCTGAATTTTGACCTCAGGAGGGGGGGGGGGAGGCTGTTCTATATGTATGTACATTTTTCTCCAATTTTAATTGCCACTACTTTTTTTTTTTTTTTTTTCAGGCCTCACCACTGAAACTGGTCACGAGCCGTCACTGATTTTATTTGTAAGACTAGCTGCGTGCCCGTTCTTCGCACGGTAGGAAACGAAATATTTCCTCACATGTGTAATTCGAATTAATTCCAGTGATGTGGAATCTAGAAAAAGCAAAATTATTTCACTCTTGACTTAAAATTTGCGTCATATATGTAATAACCTGAGATCATTGCAATGTAATGACACACACACACACACACACACACACAAAAACTATGTCAGCATCATTCGGTATCTCAGATATGCTGTCTTTTAGGTTCACGTTTTAGCGTTAAATACCTCAGACACTACATGAAATGGACATTTTTTTTTAATTTTAAAAATACGTCACCCTCTCTTGCAACCCTTTACAAAAAGAAAAGAGATAAGAGATAAGACTGCGCTATTTATAAAGGCTTTAAAATTGTTTTTCTGAGTTTAATTTTTCTTCTCGCAAATAAATCCAGTATTTATAAAAGGAAATTGAGCCAAGCAAAGAAATCGTCTGCTCGCGGGACCCGTTTTTATTTATTTTTTTCAACTGGCAATTTTAATCATTTACTGTATCCATGACAACCAAATCGCAAGATATCAAACCGAAACTCATAAGCAGGTGCTACTGAAATGAAAATCCTTCTTTACTTAAAAATTCGTAAAAATTCTCCTAATTTATATTTTCCCTCCGTTCTTCTTTTAAAAGTGGGCGAATTGTGTGCTCCGTCTTTTGCCCAAATATAACAAAGTTACGACAGATAGAATTCAAGATGCAGCAGTTTTAAAAATATTTTACGAAAGTCAGCGTCAAATTTAATTTTATTCGAAAAATTCCCAAAAATCTGCAAATTATGTTACACAGTCCGAACAAACAGTTTTTAAAAGAAAATTTTCTCCTCTATACGATGATGTAAATATCGTTTTCTTGCGAGTGCAATTACCGGCGTTATTATGTATTACGCAAGAAAAATCACTAAAAATCGGACAAAACATAAAATAAAACATTTTCTAATTCGAATTTCGAAAAAATCGCTTCGAGGTGTGTCGAGACCCGTCTTGGAGAATTTCCGTACAAAATTTGGTAGGTCTACGATCACCCGTTTCGGAGCTACGCGAGACACAGACAGACAGACAGACAAACGGACAGTTTACACTCTGTTTTATTTATATAGATTGGTACAGCTTTAGTATTAGTCCTTTTTGGTGCGCTTTCATTTTGGTGACTTTTTCTTGGTGTGATAAAGGAAGCCTTTATGGTAACCCTGCCCTTTGACGATTGATAAGTTAAGATATGGTAATCCTAAAGCCGGTTTTTTATTTTCGAAAATGGCTACTCGCTGATGATGACAATGTGCTTTGATTTTATTTTAAATTAAACTGTATTATTTAATTATTTTTTAATTTTAAATGGATGTTTAGGTTCATACTGATTGTTTTTTTACTTTCGTATGAATTAACATTCTTTTGATAGTACATTTTAAGTTAATATTTTCGTTTTGCATTGTTTATTTGTTAAGGATAGAAGCAACAAATAATTACGTTATTAATATTTTATACCATGAAATAATTTTAGATACTTTGATTTTAATATTTCAATATCGAAAAAATTTAGCGATTTTAATCAAGGAATGAGATAAGCATTGTTTGTTTTTATTTGTTATGATTTAAACTAGTTCTTTACTTTTGCTTGTGTATGCTTTTGTCAGAATGTTAAAAAATATTTTAATTTTTTAATGTCTTTTTATGTTATTTTTATGAGGTATTGTCTTTAGAATATTATTTGTTTGCATTATTAAACTTATTCTACTAAAAAGAGAAACAGGGGGGTTGAGGGGGGGCATAGTCCCTCTCATGTAAAAAGTAATTAAATTATATTAAACCGAAGCTTTATATGTACATGTGAGCTTGTAATCTGTTAAAAATAATTTTTTACAAAAATATTTAAAAGCCATTAAAATAAATCATAGCAAAGTTAATGTGCAAGGATCGTCAATTATCTCGTAAACCAGCACCATCCGATCCGCCATTATTGTTTACAATCGGCGAGGCAAACTAGTCGCCAACCCAAACAATCGCCAAAAGGACTAATACTAAAGCTGTTCCGTAAGATTTGGGGAGCTTTGCGTTGTCTAGGGGTTGTTGGCATTTTTTGTTCATATCATTGTTATAAAAAGATTTCTGTTGAAAAAAAAGACAAATAATCTTAAAATTGAAAAGTAATAAAAATAATTAAGCAGCAAATCACGTGCATTTAGCTTTATGTGCTCTTGGATAATAATATAGTAGCAATCGTGGGTAATAGTGTTTAAATATGTTATTTTTTGTCGACGTTTTTGTGTCTGGAAACTAGATGGCCAGCATTCTGATGAAACTCGGGAATAGCATTGAGAATCTGAAAGGTAAACAAACCTTTTTCAAAACACAGTACTTGGGACCGCTTTGGTGGAGAAAAAAAGGTCGCCAAAAATGGCGGGTGGACGATACAAAAGCTGTTTCCAATTTAATATTAGTTACTAACAAACATATTCAATATTTTATATTGTTGGCACATGGCTTAATGTTTTTTTTTTTTTACTTTTATACACATTTAAGAAAACCAAAAGTAAAACTATGTAGAAGTAGTAATAATTATTATTTTATAATCTGTTAAACAATGATATCTAAAATTAAATTGGAATAAACATGACACTGAAACTATAAAATTTATACCCTGAATACTGTGAATAGCAGAACTAAATGAATCTCATTAAGTATAAACATATATGTGTGGGAAAAATATTTAAAATGTAATTTTTAATTTTGTATTATACACTGCGTGACACTGAAAATGCAACACCAAGAAGAAGTGGTCAGAAAATTATGCAAATTTCAAGGTAAATGTACCTTGCCGAGTTACACTAATGATGTAAAATTGGCAGCTTGCCAGTGCACATGGAAAAAGACTTACGGGAAGGAACCGGTATAACAGACAATTTTTGTGAAAGTATTGTGCTAGAGAAATTGTCGCAGAAATTTTATTCTTGTTTCAGAGGACATGTGTAACCAGAGAATGCTAGACTGCCATCAATGGAGGCAATTCCAGCAGACTGACAATTTTACGAGAGGCATGATGATCGGACTGAGAAGGGCAGGTTGGTCCATTCAGCAAATCTAAGCAGATACACACCTGGATGTGTCCACTGTACACCGGCTGTGGCGAGGATGGTTGGAACAATGAAATGTGGCACCTTTAAGGGGTGCCGGTGCAGCCAGAGTAACGTCAGCACGCATGGATCAACGCATCCACTGACAAGCGGTGACAGCCCCACAAGCTACTTCAACCTCCATTCTGCAACATGTTCAAGACACCTTGGATGTTCCGATATCGACAAGAACCGTTTCCTGTCGATTGGTTGCTAGTGGCCTGCACTCATGGTGTCCGTTAAGAAGACTGCCATGGCTCCACAACATAGACACCAATGACTGCAATGGTGCCAGGCTAGAGCAACATAGATGACAGAATGGCACAGGGTCGTGATCTCAGATGAGTCACGCTTCTATTTCTCCTGTGATAATCGCTGCATACGTGTGTGGCGTCGATGTGGAAACAGGTCCAATCCGGCAGCAACTGTAGAACGCCCCACCACACGACAATGTGGCATCATGTTTTGGGGAGCAACTGCGTATGACTCCAGGTCACCTCTAGTTCATATTCAGGGCACTATGACGGCTCAACGATATGTGGATGATGTGCTGCGGCCAGTGACACTCTGTTAGCCCAGTACTAATTTCAAACAACAATAACTTCTTAATAAGTAATGTTCTTAAGTTAGCTTATGTACTGGCACCTAAAACGTTATTCTAGTCACCTTTATAGTTTTAAATTCAAATGGAAACGCTTTAAGAGTCTATTACTTACTCTATACTATATACTTTTATCAAAATCAAAGCAATAGCTCTGCCAAATATGTAATTCAGTGAAATCACCATCTTGAACAAACTAGCTCTGAGCTGTAGGCACGCTAAAAAATAAAGAAAATAAAACCTTCAAAAGAGGCAAAATACTAAAATATGTTTCTGCAGAAAAATATAAAACAAAATTTTCTTTAAAATGTTAAAATCAAAGTTTAAAATTAATAGAAAAACACTCAAATAAATCGACTACCTCTCCCCCCCCCCCTACTGAGATTCATTCAATATCTTCAAACCACACAAAATTTACACTACTAAAAACAAAATAAAATCAAAATTCAGCACAAACAACCCCAAAATCCTTATGTATTGATTCTTATTAAACCTAAGTATTGTACCTGATTTCTGCAAATCCGTGTAAGTAAACTCATACATCGAATAAAATTATCCCTCTTTCTTAAAACACTAAAAATCTCCATTTTTCATCTCAAATTATTATTTAGCAATTCACATAAAATTAAAATTACACAACATACGATAATTTTTATATAAATACACTACAATAGAAAACAATAACATTTAATCTCATCCGCAAACCTACACAGAAAATCATACAATAAATATTTAAATGAACATAAGCACACACCTCAAATCCTCTATTTAATTCCTTATTTAATGGCCTTGATGCATCAAAAAGCACCCAAATAAGCAGAATTTAAGCTTATCCTGGATACTTTAAATATTCTGCCCAACAAACATTTTCAAATTTCCACCGCAATTCATATACAACACATTTTAACACAAAGCAAAGTCATTACAGTTTTAGACAACTGACGCACATTTAATATAAAAAAATGTAATTTCACTTCTTAAACACCATATTAAATAAATGCGGACTTTTAACGTCACCAAGGCATCACAACAAACAAGCATGTTCAAGATGTATGACCGTCATTTCAGGTTTCTCTGTCAGTTAAATTCTTTCAACCAATCACACAATTCCTTAAAACTTAACTTTATGCCCAGTTAATTTCTTTGACCAATCACATAATTTCTAATGGCATCATGAAGCAACAACACAGCTCTGCAAAAGGGTTGCTAAATACCTCATCTCGATTGGCAACGCCGCTAAGTGTGTTTACTTATCATAAGTATCTGGCTTGGCGACCTGACTCCGCTTACAGTATTATTTTCAAGTCTATTCCTGTGGCATGACTAAAGATAATGTATGATGGCATTTTTAAAAGTATTTTTAAATTCCTGTTTTGCACTCCGGCAAACCTTCAATAGAGCTATTGACTGTTATTTTCTTTCTGAGCTCAAAATGTAAAGCCATGGTTCTCTATAAGTTAAATTGAAATCTTTAACTAAATGTATGACTTGTATGTATGTAAACTTAAAGTTTAATAGCATTTTTTATATATCCATCTAGTTATTTTTGTAATTGTTTTGTTGAATATTTTTAATGTTAATAAAGTAAAAATGTTGTTAGTTAAATCACAAGTCTCTTTAATGAGTTTCTACCAAAGTAAAGAAAACATTTTTTATTTCAGGTACTTAAGACATAACTCAGCAACGTTTCCAAACTGCTTAAGTTAAATTTGCTAATTAATGAATCAATTTCGCAATTAAATTTTTCAATGGAATATTACTGGTAATTAATTTACCAACCTTAGGTATACATTAAATCCGAATGTGTGTATATCTAATACACTCTCCAACCTTCAAACGGTTCCCAATGCCCTGTGTCAGCAGGATAACGCTCGACCGCACACTGCTCGCATCAGCCGTGTTCTGCAAGGTGTACAGACACTTCTCTGGTCACAGTACTCTCCTGATCTGTTGCCAATCTAACACATTTGGGATGTGATTGGACGCCATTTGCAGACCCTGCCACTAGCCCGTTCAGAAGATGAACTGTGGCAAATGGTTGACAGGGAATGGAGAAACATTCCTCAGGACGCCATCCATACTCTCATTGACTCAATACCTAGACGTGTTGCTTCATGTATCACCGTCCACGGTGGTCCGACAACTTAATAAGATGATGCTGCTCTCCCTCTGTATTATGCATATCATTTTGAAATAAAGATCACTTACTGTTCACTGCTGTCTCTCTCTGCTTGCCGAGTTTCAACACTTTCTGGCCACTCCTTATGGGTGTTGCATTTTCAATGTCAGGCAGCATAATTACTGACATTTACTTTATCAATAAAAAATCTGATTTTAAACTTCACTTAAATGGCAAAATTAAAGATATAATAAATTTATAGTAGCTCTTATTAAGAAGTTAAAAGTACCTAAAATCCTTTTAAAATAGCAGTTTCAGGGGCTACCTCATCTCCATCCTCAGTCTTGCTATTGTGCACTAATCTTCTTTTGTTTAGAATAGCTTTCAACCTTGGATCTATTTGAGCATGCATGACATCGCTGACAATGAAATCTGGGTACAGCTTTAGTATTAGTCCTTTTTGGCACGCTCTATTTTGGCAACTTTTTTTGGCGCGATAAAGGAAGCCTTTGTAACCTTGCCGTTTAATTGGAAGTTAAAATATGATAAACCTAAAGTCGGCGTTTTGTTTCCGGAAAATGGTGACTTGCTGGTGATGACAATGTGCTTTATGATTTTATTTTAATGGCTTTATTTTACATTAAATTTTATTAATTATTTTTTAAATTTAAAATGGATTTTTAGGTTGATACTGACTGTTTATATATAGTTTTGTATCAATAAACCTTCTTTTGATAGTACTTTTTAGGTTAATATTTTTGTTTTTCAATGTTTATTTGCTAAGGGTAGAAGCAACAAATAATCACGTAAATATTTTTTCCGTGAAATATTTGATATTTTGATTTTATTATTTCAATATTGCAATAATTGAGCGATTTTAATCGAGATAAGCATTGTTTGTTTATATTTGTTATGATTTAAACTAGTTCTTTACTTTTGCTTACGTATGCTTTTGTCAGAATGCTAAAATATATTTTAATTTTTTAATGTCTTTTTATTTATGTTATTTTTGTGAGGTATTGTCTTTAGAATATTATTTGTTTGTATTATTAAATTTCTTCTACTAAAAATAGAAAAGGGGGGAGGGTTGAGGGGGGCACAGCCCCCCTCAACCCCTCCATAAAAAGTAATTAAATCCTCACATAAAAAGTAATTAAATTTTATTAAGCCGAATCTATATGTACATGTAAGGTTGTAATCTGTTAATAATTTATTTTTTCATAAAAATATTTAAAAGTAGGGACGTAACGGATAGTGATTTTGCCAGATACCGGATATCCAAAGCTCCTTTGGTTGCCGGATACGGATATCCGGCACTAAATATGTATTTACTTATCAAGTGTATTTCTTCATTTTTTTTTATATAATGACACCAGAACAATAAATTGCAAACATGTTTCACACATCATTAAAGTAATTTTTAATAATTGGCTTATAATTTACAAAAACTAAATATCTTTACATATATGTACATAAAAAATGTTACTTAAAATGCAAAAAGTTAAAATATTCTCTTATGTGTCCACTACTAGCAGAAGTGAATAAATTTTAACCATGAACACCTTTATTAATATATCTATAATTTCAGATCACAAAGAAATGCATACTTTTTTTATTTATTTAAGAATAAGATATCTATTTTGATAAGATACCTATGATGGATGAGATAATTTTTTCCAAACATAGGTTTAATGTCTTTTCTGTTTTAAAATAATTTAATATTGGTTGGTTGGTTGGTGTCGTGTCCATGGAGAGATCTACAGATGACCATGAGTATACAGAACACAGCTGGCTATCTCCTTGATGTTCTCGGAGTATAGACTCTTTTCGATGTTAAAGGGGGAGATTCCCCCGAGCTGAGCCAGGGATCTTAAAATGGCAGGGCAGTCAAATATATGTTTTAGAGTCAGTGGAATATTATCGCAATTATTGCAAAGATGGTAGATTCTATTGCGAACTCTTTGGATTTTCATGCCTCGATAGTGGCCTGTTCTAAGGCAAGTAATAGTTTTAATGAGGTCCCTATTAGCGTTTATTTCACAAATCTGTGAGCCTCTTTTAATAGTGTTTTCTCTTAGACGGTACCTTGAAATCGCATTCACATCGTCAAGAGTGACTCTGTTGATATTTCCATCATTGAGATTTCTCCCTTCCTTGGCAAGTTGATCTGCCTCCTCATTTCCAGGGATGGCAACGTGCGCAGGCATCCAGTCATTTTTAGTTTTATTTTAAGTTAAATTACTTTTAGAGATTGCTAAATAAAAAGTAAATCTCTTAAATATTTATAATGAAATTATCATGCTTTCTTTTGTAGTTTTATACAGGTACGAAACAGAATTTTTCAGGTTATGCATTAAATTTCTTTAATAAAAAATAATAAACTATTTTTAGCTACCAGTTAAGAAACAAAGAATAGATCTGTTTAATTGTTTAGCTTCTAAAATATACGAGCATTCTTTCACAGTACAAAAATTGGACTATATTCCGTATACGGTGCTGTTTACATTTTGATGTTTTGTTTACAAATTGATTTGGCGTTGGCTCTGGCGCCGTCATGGGCGATGCTCAGCTGGAGTGAAGTACCCTGCCGGTGATTGCTTAGACTAGTAACCAAAGAGAAACACTGGGTGTTTTGAAGTATGGGATTTTCATTCAGTGCTAATTGAATGACGATAGTTGTTTGTTTGTGGCTGGTGATAGAGTGGATTAAGTTAATGTTTGATTTTTCTTGTGGTTTTGATTCTGTTTTATCGTAGGTTAGTAAGCGTATCGTAGCTTAGTAAGCGTATCGTAGGTTAGTAAGCGTATCGGGGAATTTCGTCGTCAGTATTTATGTGTGGAATATGGTGTTTTTTTTTATGTTTTGAAAGGAAAAGGAGCGTTCTTTTGTGTGTGTTTGATAGAAATATGGTGTGAATATAGAGCTAAATAAAAGAAAGCATGCTGGTTTTACGTTGGGTGTTGGGGACATTTCTGAGCGGTTATTTAAAAAAAAAAATAAAGGTAAGTGCTCTTTTTTAACGAATCTTTGCAATGTTTAAGGTTTTTAATGTGAATTTTAAATTGATATTCGATGTGTTGGCAAAATCATACAAGCCGGTGCGCACCCCATGTAAACATGGCAACAGTCGCTGGAGCTTGGCGGCCGCCAAGCTCCAGCGACTGTCGCCAACCATTTTCCACGATCAGCACATTAAAATTACACATATATTCCACTAAAAATGAGCAACCAGTGGACCGTTTTTAACTAAAAAAACCTCAGTGGATTCAGCAACCTAGTTGTACAGCTATCTAAACTAGGCAACCAGTGGTCCGTTTTTAACTAAAAAAACCTCAGTGGATTCAGCAACCTAGTTGTACAGCTATCTAAACTAGGCAACCAGTGGCCCGTTTTTAACTAAAAAAACCTCAGTGGATTCAGCAACCTAGCTGTGCAGCTATCTAAACTAGGCAACCAGTGGTCCGTTTTTAACTAAAAAAACCTCAGTGGATTCAGCAACCTAGTTGTACAGCTATGTAAACTACGCAACCAGTGGACCGTTTTTAACTAAAAAAACAACAGTGAATTAAGCAACCTAGTTGAACAGCTAATGTAAACTGGGCAAACACTGGCCCGTTTTCAACTCAAAAAAACATCGGTGGATTAAACAACCTAGTTGTACACCTCTTATAAAGTCAGTATGATTAGAATAGCACGTAAATAGCACTTACGAAAACATAAAGCACATCGAATATCAATTTAAAATTCACATTAAAAACCTTAAACATTGCAAAGATTCGTTAAAAAAGAGCACTTACCTTTATTTTTTTTTAAATAACCGCTCAGAAATGTCCCCAACACCCACCGGCTTATAACGTAAAACCAGCATGCTTTCTTTTATTTAGCTCTATATTCACACCATATTTCTATCAAACACACACAAAAGAATGCTCCTTTTCCTTTCAAAACATAAGAAAAAAACACCATATTCCACACATAAATACTGACGACGAAATTCCCCGATACGCTTACTAACCTACGATAAACAATACTAACCTACGATACGCTTACTAACCTACGATAAAACAGAATCAAAACCACAAGGAAAATCAAATATTAACTTAATCCACTCTATCACCAGCCACAAACAAACAACTATCGTCATTCAATTAGCACTGAATGAAAATCCCATACTTCAAAACACCCCCTGTTTCTCTTTGGTTACTAGTCTAAACAATCACCGGCAGGGTACTTCACTCCAGCTGAGCATCGCCCAGAGCCAACGCCAAATCAATTTGTAAACAAAACATCAAAATGTAAACAGCACCGTATACGGAATATAGTCCGATGTGTTTTATGTTTTCGTAAGTGCTATTTACGTACTATTCTAATCATACTGACTTTATAAGAGGTGTACAACTAGGTTGTTTAATCCACCGATGTTTTTTTTGAGTTGAAAACGGGCCGGTGTTTGCCCAGTTTACATTAGCTGTACAACTAGGTTGCTTAATTCACTGTTGGTTTTTTTTAGTTAAAAAGGGTCCACTGATTGTGTAGTTTACATAGCTGTACAACTAGGTTGCTGAATCCACTGAGGTTTTTTTAGTTAAAGACGGACCACTGGTTGCCTAGTTTAGACAGCTGCACAGCTAGGTTGCTGAATCCACGAGGTTTTTTTAGTTAAAAACGGGCCACTGGTTGCCTAGTTTAGATAACTGTACAGCTAGGTTGCTGAATCCACTGAGGTTTTTTTAGTTAAAAACGGACCACTGGTTGCCTAGTTTAGATAGCTGTACAACTAGGTTGCTGAATCCACTGAGGTTTTTTTAGTTAAAAACGGTCCACTGGTTGCTCATTTTTAGTGGAATATATGTGCAATTTTAATGTGCTGATCATGGAAAATGGTTGGCGACAGTCGCTAGAGCTTGGCGGCCGCCAAGCTCCAGCGACTGTCGCCATGTTTACATGGGGTGCGCACCGGCTTGTATGATTTTACCCAAAAATTTATATGGCACCATCAGGGGGGGGGGGGGGAGGGGCAAATTCATACATTAATTTCCAAATTTTAGAACAATTTCACTTTTTTACTCTTGATTTCGACCTTCCAACAGACACAGACACACACACAAAAAAAAGAATCACTTTATGTATGGAGTGATAATCATACAGAAGACTGTGGTAGTAACTAAAACAACTATTTTAAACTAGTAAAATACCGTGTTACAACATGGCTGTCTTCAGAAGCAGCCATATTATAATTTTCATTAATAAATATTTCACAAACACATTTTATGCTCATATTTTGGACTATATTCCGTATACGGTGCTTTGTTTACATGTCAATGGTTTGTTTACAAATCATTGGCGAACAATCTGACGCGAGAGTGAGCGATGCACCGCCAACTGCCGGTGGTAGTTGTGACTGGCAACCATAAAGAATACGTGTTTCGTCAGGTTTGGGAATTTGAAATTGTTTGCGTTATTGATGGAAGGAATGAAATGTGTTATGTTAATATAAGAAAAGAATTTGTGGGTGTTTGTTAGAAATATAGTACGTTATAAGCCGGTGGTGTTGGGGACATTTCTGAGCGGTTATTTACCAAAAAAATAGAGGTAAGTGTTCTTTTTTAACGAATCTTTCGATGTTTAAGGTTTTTAATGTGAATTTTAAATTGATATTTGAAGTGTTTATGTTTTCGTAAGTGCTATTTACGTGCTATTCTAATCATACTGACTTTATAAGAGGTGTACAACTAGGTTGTTTAATCCACCGATGTTTTTTTGAGTTGAAAACGGGCCAGTGTTTGCCCAGTTTACATTAGCTGTACAACTAGGTTGCTTAATTCACTGTTGTTGTTTTTTTTAGTTAAAAACGGTCCACTGGTTGCGTAGTTTACATAGCTGTACAACTAGGTTGCTGAATCCACTGAGGTTTTTTTAGTAAAAGACGGTCCACTGGTTGCATAGTTTACACAGCTGTACAACTAGGTTGCTGAATCCACTGAGGTTTTTTTAGTTAAAAACGGGCCACTGGTTGCCTAGTTTAGATAACTGTACAGCTAGGTTGCTGAATCCACTGAGGTTTTTTTAGTTAAAAACGGACCACTGGTTGCCTAGTTTAGATAGCTGTACAACTAGGTTGCTGAATCCACTGAGGTTTTTTTAGTTAAAAACGGTCCACTGGTTGCTCATTTTTAGTGGAATATATGTGCAATTTTAATGTGCTGATCGTGGAAAATGGTTGGCGACAGTCGCTGGAGCTTGGCCAGAAGACTGTGGTAGTAACTAAAACAACTATTTTAAACTAGTAAAATACCGTGTTACAACATGGCTGTCTTCAGAAGCAGCCATATTATAATTTTCATTAATAAATATTTCACAAACACATTTTATGCTCATATTTTAAGTAGACTTAACTTTAAAAATCAATTAAAACTTTAAGAAAATTATAAATGAATTTAAATAACTAAGTTCAATTAAAAATATGCTAAATAAAGGTTCATTTTTAATCATTAGGTAGTGGAGACTTCAATAAAGGAATGCTCTGTAAAAAGATTGTCATTTACAAAAAGGATAAGATTGAAAATTTCTCCCTGCCTCTATAAATAAATTTTGAAGACAGAATAATAAGAGTTTTTTGTTAATTATCAGATTTCTGGAGCAAATTAAAAATATCGGAGAAACTCCATGGGGAGACAGTGTAAAATTACATTATTTCTGGGATTACCATGAGAGAAATCACTTATACTGAATGCACATATTTTTCAAATCAGGGTTGTCAAGATTTTGCCATAGGTGGAAAAAGCCACGGTAAAAACCTGGTTAAAACTGCCCCGGCAAAAATAGGTTTTTGCCATTTTTGCCACATAAAGTGGCAAAAATGGGATTCACTGGGGATTTTTTTTCAAAATATTATGAAATAAATTTTAGCTAAATAATTGAAACCGTGTATTTATAAATAGATAATTATAAAGTAAATATTAAAACAAGCGAGAAATGGAAACAGCATAAATACAGGTTACTACCCCTTAGAAAAAGACCCCCAAATCTCCGCCTTGGTCCCACGTGCAGATAATTGGCCATAATACCACAACAGCAAAAGTAATAAAATGACTGAAACTGATGAATATAACGTATTTGTTCTTTTCAAAAGCAAAGAGAAAGAAATAAATCTAGTTACCCAATAAAAAGGACACAACAGAAGTTTTTTTAATGTATAACTTTGAATTAATTTTAAATATTTCTTTATTTGTATATTAGGTTGCATTCATTAAATAATTGCTTTAATTATTTATTAATTAGCTAATTAAATAGAACAAAAATTGATATAATCATTAATCTCATTATAACCTTTATTAAATTGTAGACCTTCACTGCACTTTATTTAAGATCAATACTTTTTTTTTTTTCATTTTTGCCGGTTTTTTCCATTTTTGCCCTGGTTTTTTCCAGTTTTTGCCACTGTCCTGGCAAAAATACCTTTTTGCCGGCAAAAATACCAACCCTGTTTCAAATGATACTGCACAGTGCTTATAATTAAACTTCCCCTGTGTAAATGGCAATCTACAGCTGAAAAAGATGAGAAGATCGCCTCCAAATTTGCACATGGACACTACATGAGATGTGCTTAAGTTTTTTTTTTTAAGTTCAGAAAATGTGCGCTAAGTAGCACTTCGCAGCATGAAATCATTTCTAAATTTGCTCAAAAACTACTGAACAAATGTTGAAATTGTGTGCTTATTTTGAATGATCCATTTTGAGTGTTAAATTTGGTGTTTTTTCAGTTAAAACATATATCCCTCATTAAAAACAGTTAAAAACACGTTAAAATCCGTTTGTAGCACTTTCGGTGGCAGCCACCACCTTCTTCAGCTCAGGTCTTAATTCCAAATGCCCAGCTCTCTTCCTCAGCAAAGAGTTCCACCCAGGATCTATCTGCGCATACGTCATATCATTTATAGCGCCATCTGTGGTTATAATCTGTAAGGAATCCGTGTTTAGTGCATAATAACTATTTTTGTAATTGGCGAGTTTTTGGCTATTGTTAAAGTTGATTTATATGGGGCGTTCTTGGGCTATTTTTGCGAGGGCAGTAGTGGTTTTCTTGAATTTAATGTCATTGTGGTGTTCCTTTTTTTGGTCTTTGATTTTCCGTTTCGTCATACCAATATAGCAGTCTGGTTTATTAGTACTATTGTCTGTAAAGTTTATTTTATAAATACCGGCGGTTTCATCAGGAGTAATAGTATCTTTATCACTGCGAATGAAGATATTTTGATTAGGTTTTATGGGGATTTTGATATTTTTCTTTGCTGCTTCATTTGTAATTTTTAGAGCGGCTCCATTTTTACTGACCACATTTACTGACTATGGGTCTTAAAGAGGGAGGGGTTTTAGAGACCCATAGTCAGTAAATGTGAAGGACCAACTTATGACCTGGAAAAATATCTAAAACCCATCCTACAAGAGCTCATGCCCCAAAGTAACAATATTTTATCCTCAACTGAAGACTTTATTCAACGCATTAAAGATATCACAATAAACTCACAGGAATGTTTCGTCAGCTTTGACGTTACTAACCATTACCCCTCCATAGATATTCAAGAAATGAATGCAACAATCAATAAACAAATTACCTCCAACATTGACAATAGCTCTACCTCCTCTACAATAAATAGCGCACTTAATCTTATTCTTCACAACTCATATTTTCAATTTAATCATAATTTCTACAAACAAAAGAAAGGCGTGCCTATGGGCTCGCCGATCTCAGGTGTCATCGCAGACTGGAAAATGCGGCTAGTGGAGAGGGCCATATTCGATAAACTATCCAACCACATAAAAACATGGTTTCGCTACGTAGACGATATCTTTGCAATAGTTAACGAAAATGACACTGAAAATATCCTCAAAGAAATCAATTCAATAGACAATAACATTCAATTCACCATAGAAATAGAGGAAAATGCCACCATTAATTACCTTGGTGTCAAAATCAATAGAGATAAGAAGAATAATATCAATACTACAGTTTTCAGAAAAGCCACCAATAATAATGAAATAGTACATTTTAATTCAAAAACTCCGCCAACAAATGAAACCGAATACAAATTCAAAATAGCCGCCATACGATCATATGTCAATCGCGCAATTAAAGTATGCTCAAACGAAAAACTACTCAATGAAAAACTTCAATTTATTAAAACACAATGTAAAAACGCAGGGTACCCAAAATCAATCGTAAAAAATCTTTTCAAAAAGAGAATCAAAAAACTGGAACAAATTAATAACTATCAAAATCCGAAACCAAAATTTACCAACGCCATTCCCTACTGCAGGGGAGCCACTCTAAAAATTACAAATGAAGCAGCCAAGAAAAATATCAAAATCCCCATAAAACATAATCAAAATATCTTCAAATGCATTCGCAGTGATAAAGATACTATTACTCCTGATGAAACTGCCGGTATTTATAAAATAAACTTTACAGACAATAGTACTAATAAACCAGGCTGCTATATTGGTATGACGAAATGGAAAATCAAAGACCGAAAAAAGGAACACCACAATGACATTAAATTCAATAAAACCACTACTGCCCTCGCAAAAATAGCCCAAGAACGCCCCATAGAAATCAACTTTAACAATAGCCAAAAACTCGCCAATTACAAAAACAGTTATTATGCACTAAACATGGAGGCCTTACAGATTATAACCACAGATGGTGCTATAAATGATATGACGCATGCGCAGATAGATCCTGGGTGGAACGCCTTACTGAGGAAGAGAGCCAGGCAATTTGAATTAAGACCGGAGCTGAAGAAGGCGGTGGCTGCC
Organism: Cheiracanthium punctorium; assembly: GCA_038373885.1. Classification (NCBI taxonomy): domain Eukaryota; kingdom Metazoa; phylum Arthropoda; class Arachnida; order Araneae; family Cheiracanthiidae; genus Cheiracanthium; species Cheiracanthium punctorium. The sequence goes on from JAWZYV010018045.1 coordinate 860,676, forward strand.
ACCGAAAGTGCTACAAACGGATTTTAAAGTGTTTTTAATGATTTTATACTATCTGTCCTTTTGCATTTAAATTACATATATCCCTCTATTTTATGTATCACTTTATCAAGAATGTTAATATAGGTTTTCCATCCTGTCCCATGCATACTATAGATAGAACTTCAGTAGTACATAGCCAGATATCCAACAATATTTCGGATATTGAGAAATCAGCCGGATACCGGATACTTGCCAGATATCCGTTTCATCCTTATTTAAAAGCCATTAAAATAAATCATAGCAAAGTTAACAGCAAGGATCAATTATCTCGGAAACCAGTGCCATCGGATCCACCATATTGTTTACAATTGGCATCGGCAAGGCAAACTTGGGTTGGCGACAAGATTTTGTAGCCAAAACAAAAGCGGCCCGAAAAAGAACTAAAGCTATTCCGCCATCTGTTGTTAGAATTTGAATAGCTTCCATTTTCAGAGTGTGATCTTGGCTTTGGTAGTTGGTTAATTTTTCTATTTCTTTGAAGTTAATATTGACAGGTCTGTTTTGAGTTATTTTTGAAAGTGCAGTACATAATTTATTATATTTGATATTGGCAAGATGTTCGGTAAAATCATACAAGACGGTGCGCACCCCATGTAAACATGGCGACAGTCGCTGGAGCTTGGCGGCCGCCAAGCTCTAGCGACTGTCGCCAACCATTTTCCACGATCAGCACATTAAAATTGCACATATATTCCACTAAAAATGAGCAACCAGTGGACCGTTTTTAACTAAAAAAACCTCAGTGGATTCAGCAACCTAGCTGTACAGCTATCTAAACTAGGCAACCAGTGGTCCGTTTTTAACTAAAAAAACCTCAGTGGATTCAGCAACCTAGCTGTACAGCTATCTAAACTAGGCAACCAGTGGTCCGTTTTTAACTAAAAAATCTCAGTGGATTCAGCAACCTAGTTGTACAGCTATGTAAACTATGCAACCAGTGGACCGTTTTTAACTAAAAAAACAACAGTGAATTAAGCAACCTAGTTGTACAGCTAATGTAAACTGGGCAAACACCGGCCCGTTTTCAACTCAAAAAAAACATCGGTGGATTAAACAACCTAGTTGTACACCTCTTATAAAGTCAGTATGATTAGAATAGCACGTAAATAGCACTTACGAAAACATAAAACACATCGAATATCAATTTAAAATTCACATTAAAAACCTTAAACATTGCAAAGATTCGTTAAAAAAGAGCACTTACCTTTATTTTATTTTTTTAAATAACCGCTCAGAAATGTCCCCAACACCCACCGGCTTATAACGTAAAACCAGCATGCTTACTTTTATTTAGCTCTATATTCACACCATATTTCTATCAAACACACACAAAAGAACGCTCCTTTTCCTTTCAAAACATAAAAAAAACACCATATTCCACACATAAATACTGACGACGAAATTCCCCGATACGCTTACTAACCTACGATAAACAATACTAACCTACGATAAAACAGAATCAAAACCACAAGGAAAATCAAACATTAACTTAATCCACTCTATCACCAGCCACAAACAAACAACTATCGTCATTCAATTAGCACTGAATGAAAATCCCATACTTCAAAACACCCAGTGTTTCTCTTTGGTTACTAGTCTAAACAATCACCGGCAGGGTACTTCACTCCAGCTGAGCATCGCCCATGACGGCGCCAGAGCCAACGCCAAATCAATTTGTAAACAAAACATCAAAATGTAAACAGCACCGTATACGGAATATAGTCCAGATGTTCTTTCTTTCTCTCTTTTATTTTCTTTTTTGTAACACCTATATAACAGCCTAGTAATTTAGAATGTCTGAAAATTAATTAATTTTATTAATAAAATAAAGAAAGAACATCTTGCTAACATTAAATTAAATACTGGCTTTCAACAATAACCCAAATTAGACCTGTAAATATTAAATGCAAAGAAATAGGAAAATTAGCCAACTACTGAAACCAAGATTACGCTCTGAAAATAGAAGCTCTTCAAATTCTAACAACAAATTGTGCCGACAATGATGTCATGTATCCTCAAATAGATCCAAGTTGGAAAGCGATTCTAAATGAAAGAAAATTACTGCACAACAGCAAGACTGAGGATGAAGGTGACGCAGCCTCCAAAAGTACTTTTATTAAAAGGTTTTTAGGTACTTTTTAATAAGAGTTTATCTCCTTTTACATATTCATTAATACTATAGTAGCTCTTCAAATTTAACAAATTTAAGAATTTAAATATTGCAACTTATAAAACAATACACTTGTTGACAATACTTATAATTCTCAGGGACCATGCTAAGTCTGATAAAAGTGGGTTACAAAGGCCCATTAGCTTGAGAAATATGGTTTTTTGCATATATAAAACCCATTATGTGCATATTTTTTGCATAACAGTCAACAAAATTAGGCTAAATTTCTCGAAAATCTGAGTAAACACAAATCCTGAATTCTAAATGAAAGAAGTACAACAAAGTATGAATTTTTTTGATAAGCTAACACTAAAAATAAATAAATTAAATTAAATTTTAAAAAAGTTATTTTAGCATTACCTTACCTGTAAAAGTATCTGAATAAATTCCAACAGCATCACTCTTATTTTTGCTTGGTATTGCAACATCTAAGCATATGATAGAATATAAATATTTTAATACTAATGACTGATTTCTCCGTATAAGTGACAAAAATACATTTTCAAAGTTGTATGTCCCGTTGATAGACATAGGTAACAAATTTGGATTGTCTTCGGCAATACTTGAAGATGCACTATAATAGTCAGAAGTACTACTACAAGAATTACAAGTGTCTTTTTTGTTTTTCTCACTGTGCTGTTCTCTTACAGTTGAGTGACCATAATTTTTACATTCATAAATTAAATACTGAATAATTTTTTCAGTAGCCACTTTAGCTTCAAAATGAGAGAGGTACTGTAAAATGAAATCAAGTAAAACAGTTTCATAATCTGATTGTATGAAGGAATTGAACAAAACATTGCGTGTGTTCATCAAATATGCATAGTTTATTTCCTTTTTGTCAAAAAACAGCAAATTGAAAGATCCACAGATTTCTAAAACATGATGTAAAAATTCAGGAGATACGGACTCTGGATCTGCCAAGCATAATTTTAAAATAAATATCTCTAAAATTTTATGTGTCCAATATAACATTTCAGAGTAAAGATGATTCTGGAATTTGTTAATTTTTAAAAGCATTTGATTTAACTCCATGTCAAAACCAACATGAAAGAAGTTAATTATATTCTGATAATTATTCTTCAGAGAAGAATGCAAATCACATATATAGTTAACTTTTTTAAACAACTGTTCAAGAATTGAAATGCTGATGCCTGAGCTATCAACAAATCGATAGTAACTTTTTACTGGCATAGTGGTTAATTTTATAATTTCATTAACAAAGAGGAACTTCAAATCGCAGACAAGTTTCTGAGTATGTTTAACGCAAGAACGACTTTCTTCCTTTAATAAAAAAATGCATCTTTCCTCTAACAGTCGTTTTAACAAATCATAATAAAAGTTTACTTTTCTCAGACTGAGTTTAAACTTTCGAGTCCCTAGACAAGAGTGTTCATCATGATTTCTTTCAATTAGAGATCTATAAGAGTCTTCAGTGTCACCACTAAATTTTTTTAACTTAACTAATACTTGAGAAGCATATAAAAACAGCTTTTTCTTGCCGCTATCAGCCTTGTTTAAATCTTCCGCGGAATCGTGAAATGGCGCTTTAAAATGAACTAAATTCCGCACTCTTTCTCTGCTAAAATAACAAGAAGCAGACGCACATGATAACCTACGATTACTCTTCAACTCGCGGGATGACAACACTTGATCGACATCATTACTTTTGGTAGCAGAGTGAGATTTACGGGTTGTTGAAAAATTTGAAGCCGATTTCATGTTGTTTGAATAAAGGGCCACGAGTATGAGGGGATATCAGTTCCATAGATATGCTCAAAGAAACACGCCAGGAAAAATAATTTCATCATAACAAAACAAAACAAACTTGTTCGCTTGTAGTTGTTTTTGTTGTTAAAGGTCCCCAAGGAGGGGAACGCTGCAGACTCTCAGACCGGCCTTACGCTCGGAGCAAGAAATGCTAGGGAAAAGGGGGTCCATTCATAGACGTCATAGCCTCTCAAACTACCTATATCACATGATCTATTCATCGTCTGCTCTTGGGTGCTTGTGGAGTTTGTTTTGATTTAAACGGCGGGCTGGGCGGGCTAATGATAGCTAAAAGTACATTTTTAAGTCTTACCAAGTGATATAATAAATTGAATAAAAAGACTTGTTGCAGTGTTTTAAAAAATATATGTTAAGATATCTGATTTGAGTAATCAGCTTGTAAAAATATTAATTTTTCGCACAAATACATACAGATTAAGCTCAGAAGAAATTTGCTTTTGAAGTTGTTTTGAATTATTATGTGCTCTGTGACTTTTTATGGATATCTAATCCGAGTTACGGGTATTTCTTTTTGTGAAAGCTGGGATGCTACCGTTTCATTGTAAGTATGTTTAAAGTTTTGTTTCCTTTCGTTTTTATGTACTATTGATAATACATTAACTGATATCTTTCTAATACTTCTGATTAATACAGGCTACACAGTATTTTTTTTTATCCATACGATTTTTTTAACGTGTTTTTAATTTAGATTCTCTACGTTTACTATATTAGTGTTTAAAATATACTATTATAAGCTGCCGTACCTAATTAGTACATCTTAAAATGCTCAATGTTCATCAGTTTACATAGTGTTTATTTTCTGCGTACATCTTAACCCAGACAGCACAGCAAACTTTCATCAAACTTGCAGCAAGCTTGATTTATCAAGTCAATAAGCTTGAAAATTCCAGTCGTGTAAGCTTGATGCAAGCTTGAATCAAGTGTTCTAGTTTACAGTTGCCCAGCTTGCATTAAGCTTGACATTTCAAGCTTAAAAAATTTTCTAAATACACGGGGCGCCCGGACCCCACATACTTTATTTTTCCGCGCATTTCCCCCTTTATGCTGTAATTTTAAGCTGTTTCCATCGAGTGTCCGTGGCTAGAATAGAACCCGGGACCTTTCGATTAGTAGCCGAGCGCGTTATCTATTCAGCCACCAGAGCCTTGTGCAGCTATGACTGAAGTTTGAAGTGAATTATTAAGCGGATTGATAAGTGGGCGATATGTTTTTTGTTTTTTTTTTATTTTTCCATGGGATGCATCAAAATTAAAATAATTTTATGTGTGATTTAGAGACTCTACTAATAGGAAAATAAATATAATATAAACTTAAGAGCAACACGTTTCAAAACTTTCGCAACACTCATGAGCAATACTGCCGCTGGCCAAAATCGAGACAAACGACTGATTTTGAAATCAATTTCGTAGTATAATTGTATTTTATTTTGAAGAATTTCCATATTTCGAAATATAGAATGGGTTTACTTACTTAACACAAATTTTGTGTTAAGTAATCTGAAATCAAAGAAACAGATAGTTAAACGTTACTTCGAAATGCTATATCACAGTTGCTAACATAACATTAGGGATGGACGCGAGACGTGCGAGACGAGAATTGGGGCTGTCTCGTCTCGTCTCGCAGTGGTAAACCTCTGTCTCGTCTCGTCTCGCAAACACTGTGTCTCGTCTCGCGTCTCGCAAAGAAATTGCTGTCTCGTCTCGCGCGAGACGCGAGACGTCTCGCGAGTCTCGCAAAATTAAGGACTGCGATTTCGTTACCATTTTATACTAACTTGTTATTGGGATTTTATTGAAAATTAATATTAATAATAATAATTACTTACATATAGCCACATTAGTAGATATATTAATAACTATATCAGCATATATCGGCATTTGAAGTAAAAGAAATTGAGATTTAATCCGTATATATAATGTCACACCGAAAATATAGTATTTATTTTTATTTACTAGCTGCGTGCCCGTTCTTCGCACTGTAGTAAACGAAAATTTTCCTAACATGAGTAATTTCAATTAATTCCAGTGATGTGGAATCTAAAATAAAAGCAAAATTATCTGACTCTTGATGTAAAGTTTGCGTCATCAAGTTGCGTCATCTTGATGTAAAGTTTAGTATTAACCTGGCATCATTGCAATATAATGACTCAAAAAACTACGTCAGTGTCATTCGCGATCAGAAAAGTGAAAAGCTTAGCGGTTTGCAGAGAACTCCCGACTTTCAAAATGTGTTATTTCTACATCATACTGTTCAAGTTGTAGCATTAAATACCTCAGACACTACATGAAATGGACAACCGTTTGTTTTAAAATAGCTGCGCACCCGCTCTTCATACGAGAAGTAGCGAATATTTTACTAAAATCATATCTGCATGAGACAAAACAGATTTTTTTCTTTAAGTTCAACTAATCTCCTCTGTTGAAATTACTGCGGGATATATTAACACAAATTAGAATTACTTATCGTTCAGTTGGTTGTAAGATAACCCTTGAAAAATTATAAACAGAACACTTTTAGTCTTTATTAAATCTCTACTATTTACTTTAACGTCTATTTCAAGTCTCTAAAATATGTATAATTTTTATATTAATGAAAACAAGATTATATTAACGATAATTATAATTATTTGCCTAATATTTCCAATAACATTACCGTGTGTGCATGTTTAGATTTCATTATAGTATCTCAGTTGGTTAATAGACGTCTTATTTTTTGTTTATATTTTAAATTACTGAACAGTTAATTTGTTGAAGACTGTCCGTTTGTACTTTTCCACAATAATTTTTAGCGATAATACTACAGTCGTTATGGTCGCCCTGTTTACAGAAAAATTAAACCATAATCCCCTAATGTATATCCAGTGTGGATTTTTTAAAAAAATGAAAAGACATCTAACAGGCGATGATAATTTTAGAATAGGAACCCAACTGCAAGATAAAATGATGGGGAGGAAAAAAATTTATAAAAGTTTTGCAAGCCGAAGGAAGGGAAAACATGATAATATAAACGAAAGGAGAAATAGTTTTTAAAAAAATTGCTTGCATTTCTTTCCGTCCGATATTAATATATAAGAATAAAAAATGTCATTTTAATCTCTTTAAAATAGGCCAAAAATAGGGATTTAACCACCCCTAGAAAGTTGTTACCAGGGTGGGCGCCCCCCCCCCCCTACGCACGCCGCAACGAGCGGGAAAGTTTGAGGATAATATCGGTACAAGGACATTTCAACCAAGAATATTCAACCATATTTCAACCTACTCAGACTAAGCATCAATGCGAATGCAAGTTGCTTTACTTCTAATCTCTCTCTGATATACCCGAAACCCGATTATCACAGGGGCAAGGGGGGGCGGTAGTCCGGTGCACCTGAAGAAAAAGGGGCCCATATATATCCCGATTATCTAAATTATAAATTCATCTGTACTGAAATAGTAATTATGGGGGAAAAACTGAATTTCCTCTATAATATAGGTATTACCTAATTGTCTATCACTAGATCAAGTTAGAGATATTTTTTTGGGGTGATAAATACGATTTGATTAAAGTACAAAAACTACAGTTAACTGAAATGCAATTTTCGAGTACAACAGCTGTCAAAACTGGGTTAAAATGCTTAAAAAAGGGGGGCTCAGTAAAGGGGCTTAAGGCGTAAAAAAGGGGATAGTAAGGGGGCCCCCAAACTTAATGCCCCGGGCCCCGTCTAAAAGTGGTCAGATTTGAACATACCGTACCGCCTTTCCTATTTACTTATTATTTTTCTTTCAACTCTTCTCTGTTTTCTTTTTTTTTCCCGCCTCTTTCTTTATCCTCTCCTTTGTGTGTTTTGTATATCTCTCGTCTGTTCTAATTTTAAATGTTATGTGTTTGTGCGTATTGTAGAGTGCTGATAGTATACCAGGACCGAAAACGAAGGAGACGCAAGTTAAACGGTAGAGGCTTCAGGCAAATTGTCGCTTTTCAGATCGTATTTATGCAAGACGGAAAAAAATGCGAGAATTCTCGCGAGAAATCTCGCGCGAGATAAGACTCTGTCTCGTCTCGCGTCTCGTCCCGCAAAATATTTTCTTTCTCGTCTCGCGTCTCGTCTCGCAAAAAAATGCCTGTCTCGTCTCGCGTCTCGTCTCGCGAGACAATGCGAGAATTCTCGCGCCTCGCGTCCATCCCTACATAACATGTATGGAATACAAACACTTTAGTCATTTTCGTAAATATTTCTTATAATAACTATTTTTTAACGCTAAAAATTCTCTTTACAAATGTGGTTAGTTATTTTATGTACATATATTGGTATGCTATATCGATAGGTACATATTATTTATCGATTAGGTACATATATTGGTATGCTATATCGATATAGAGCATTTCGAAGAATTAAAAATAAGTTTAAATTAATTTATACAAATGTAAATTTGAATTATTTTCATTGTTCATACTTTATAATTAAAAAAATTATTTAACTTCTGAATTTTTTTTTATCCTTTGTAATTTTATTTTAAAACTACAAAAGTGTAAGATGTAAGATTTTTGGGCCCTAAAATCTGTAGGCCCTGGGCAGTTGCCCCGTTTGCCCTGCCGGTAATATGGCACTGGTAATAAAAAACCCATCCCATTAAAACACATCTTTTACGAACTTTCAACCAATTTGTGGACGCTAGACAATTAATGTCCATTCTCTTTCACAGATGGCGCCATCACCGCACTTTGCAAGTCAAAATCCAGCTTAAGTCAACCTTGCATTGCCAAGCCAAATCTCAAGCTTGATTTAAGCTTATGTGCTGTCTGGGAACGTTCACCTATCTTTTAAGTTATGCTTGCTGTAACAAAATGTGCTACATGTATTAAAGATTCTGGAATATTATAATTTACCTTGTTTATAATTAACACAGTACACAAAACCACATAGGTGTTTATTTCTGTCTATATAGTAATACTCAAATATTTTGATGGTGCCATAGAATTTCCTTTAAAAGCATAGGTTATTTTATTATATATGAGTTTTCATTAGCTGAATGGCAGGCTTGTAGAGCAGATATAAATGCAATGTGCTTGATACTTGCTATTTTGCTGGAAATATAAGCTACCATTCTTTTTTTTAAACTGAATGATTGTGTTCTTGCTGTGAAGTCACATCGAAAAGAAGACCGATTTATCCCAACCAGCTGATTCTAGGCACAGCATTTACCTCTTGGGAATACGGAATTTTTTTTCTAGATCTGCCACTGAACGTAAATTGTCTTATTCTCTGCCCTAGTAGCAATAACTTCTCGTTTTCTGCATGGGCGTTCATCCACTCATCGTTAACTCACCGACTCATCGAATTAAGACATCGGCAAGAGCACTTTTGATTTTCTGCAATAGATGAATTTTTATTCGTGCATAGAGGTGATCTAGACGAGCAATTTCGCCGATGGGAAACCGATGAAATTTTTTTTATCGAAACTGCAACTCTATAGTCATCGGGCCTTTCATGTGTCCCAGTGGTTTACATTTTACCTAAATTCCTATAAATATTTGCGTAATTTAGATGTGCCTTTGCATAATCGAATGGCAATTTTGAACAATTCTTGAATTAATCTCATAATTTACTTCAAATTTCTAATATTGGGGTTGGGACGGGGCAGGAGGGTGGTATCCCCCACTTGCCCCCTCCCACAAAATTTAAATTTGAAAAGAAATATTTACAAAAAAAATGTAAGTGATTATTATATAAAATCGTTTGTAATATTTAAATAATTTTAAAAAAGGAAATCTATTTGATCGTCAGCTGCATTATAAGAATAACGGAAACTTCATAAAATGAGCAACTCTTTTGAAACCTTCTTAATGTAAACAGCCAGAGTTAATTTTTAAAAGTTATTCAAGAAATTTGAAAGTTAAAATCACACTAAAATTCCTAAACAATTTGCAATATTGTTTTTTAATTATTAATTTTGAATGTTGTTGCTACTTACATACAATGGTAAAAAGTGAAATTAATTTCTTACCAATCGAATAATCTGACTACTATTAATAATAGCTGAACAGCACTTTGTCAAAATTTCACCCCAAGTCCAATCTGAGACTAAACTTCCATCTTAGGCTGATCCCTGTAAGTCTGGATGGCCTTGTGGAAGAGCGCTAGTCTGTGACTCCATACACTCGGGCCGGTGGAGAGGAAAAAACATTTCCTTTTTTTTTCCTTCAGGAAAAAGGAAAATTAGCATCCAAGAAACGAAAACGTAATAAACAGAACGGACATTTTTTGAAAATTTTGCTGCCAGTCGTTTATTTTTTATTAACGAATATATTTTAAACAGTTTATCGGTTTGTTATTTCATCGGAGTCATCGGGAAACGGGGATCGGCTTTATGGCCCCCGAGCGGACATTTTGTACCAGCTGCCGATGAAATTTCCCCCTTTTTTGGATGAAAAGTCATAATCGGCCATTGCTCCTTCTCCTCGGATTAAACTCACCCGCCTCTCATCGATCGATGGGTTATTCCTACTAGGGTGTGAATTGGTATTGGAATGAATTTTGTTGAAAATGGAAAAATTTTCATGGTATGTAAATGGAATAACCTATTAATGATACGCCTGTGAAAGTTGAGGTAAGTGCTTTTATTTAGTTAAATGTTTTTATTTTGTGTATAAGACTGGTTGAAGATTTTTGAGTAGGTATGTTGCAAATTGTTTAATCCATTATAAGTTGTTTTAGGTTAAAAATAAACCATCGATTGTCAGTCTTTTTAATTGCTGTACAGTAAATTGGGCAATGTACAGAAATGTTTTTAGATTTACACTGAATTATTCGTTAAGGATTTTTTTTCTTTTTCGAGTTGTTTTGTAGTAAGTTTAGTTATTTTGTTTCAACTAGTAAATTTAGGGATGCAACATTCTGCATACTGCATTTGGCTAATATGCCAGATATTACAAATACAAGGCCAGTTCATAATTTCATAAGTTATCGTTGAAGAAAAAATACCCAGATAACACATGTCCATGAATAGACCAAAACTAGAATTGGAATTTCCAGAATAAGACCACTTATGGAGGCCGTTGCTATCCGGACCGACCGGTGCGGATAGCTTACAGTCTATTCGGCCCGTTCTGTAGTGCTGCCATCTATATTTAAATGTCTGTACTAATAATTCACCAATAATTTATTTAAAATTGTATGTTTATTTAGACCAAAGAAAACGAATTTCGTCCGCAATTTCTATTTTTAAAATTTATATTAAAACTGACTGAAAACTGACGCCAACACCGTAGGTAAAGTGGTATAAGTCATCATTTTCAAAATTAATTTCTCGCTAACTATTTCACTTAGAGACACGGGATTTGTTTCATTAATTTTCTTAGACAAAGAGCAACATTCTTCTAAGTATAAAGGGTAAGAAAGAGGAACCGTATAAAAACTAAATTTCGTATTTTAAATGTACACCACCCCTAGTAAAAAAAATGCCATATCTGAAAGCTAGTCTTAACCCATTTATGCCTAGTGTCCCTTTTTTGGGACGGCATTTTCGCTATTAGTCGAAAACGTTATTTATTTTTCCTAACCTTTATTCATGAGTATTGAGCCTTAACTCTACAAAATATTTTAACATGACCAAGTGGGATCTTGATATTTCGATTTTTATGCATAATGATTTTAAAAGAAATCATCCCTTGTTCAATAAATTGACATCAGAAATATATCTATTATTTCTGTTATCAGTAAAAATCGAAGAAAGTCGCAAAAATATCCAGGCACAAATGGGTTAATTTGACGAACTTTTCTAATTGGAAGTATGTTTCGATCACTTACGGTTTAAAAAATAATTGCCTTAACATCTATTTTGAATCACCCGGTAACGGTATACTTATAAATCCTTTATTTTTAAGAATTATTATTTAAAACCAAAGAGTTAAATGATAAATTACCATGAATCAGAGTAAACTCTTGCACTTATAAAAAGAAAACCAGTAATAATAATCCATAACTGATTACGAATCAGACTAAAGGTGGCAATATATTACAGAGAACGTGCATGTTAAATCTGTAGAGTCTTATATTCTTTTTTTAGGATTGCCTGTTAGGTGAGAGATGGTATTTAAAATTTTCGAAAATGTTATAATTTGTTACCGAATGACTAGGACTTTGTCCTAAGAATACACACAAATTGAACAATCAGTTAATTAAATTAATAATTCAGTAATTAAATTATTTCTTTATTTTATTATTTTCAAGAGAATATATCATATTACCTTTAAGATTTTAGTTAATATGAGGCACATGGCTTCTGAATATTTTGATATTAGTTTGAATGTTTTATTGTCATTTATATATAATTCATCACTATTTAGAAGTTCCACAAAACTAGGAAATAAAAATGATTTAAATATTTTAGAGAAAAAAAAATGAAATTATTATGATTTTAAGTTTCATTAAAATTTAAATAAATCGTTTGAAGTCAATTCAGTTTCTATTCAGCTTTTAAAAGTTTTCATTTATATAATTTTGAATATTTTGTTTAAAAAAATCTCAATAAAAGGATGTATCTTTCTAGATAGAATAGCTGATATAAAAAATGTGATAAAATATTTATTATCACATAGCTTTTAAATGTTTTTACTGGGTATAATATTCTTAAATGTAAAATATTTGTACAGTACATGTATTTTGTGAGTTGAACAGGAATCAACCTCAAAGAAATTGCTTGACCGTACACTATTTCCGACGGTCATAGTATCTTTTGTTGGAGGAATCTTTCCTTTTTTCCAGGAAAAAGAAGGGAAGATTTCCCTCCCCTCCTTTCCTCCCTTTTATGACCTTCATGATCTTGACATGTGGCTTGGTTTTAAATTTTTGTGATTAATATAATAATAGATTAAAATTGAATGCTCTGAAATTACAAAAGCACCTCCTTTACTCAAAAACAAAAGAATTTGGGGGCAAGCCAATATTTGATTAAATATATTATCATATTTACTGAACAACGAAATAAGTTCATGTGCAATATTTAAGTAAAAATTATTGGTTTAAAGGGGGGGTGAAGGGAGGATTAGTTTTTTTTTCTGGTTGGCGTTTTTTCCGTTAGAGTTTTTCCTACATTCTTTATGTTTTTAATGTGAAGCTGGAAAAAGCGCCTTCACCCCACTCTTCTACAAATTTGATTTGAAACCAGGATTTAAGTGAAAATACTAATGTTTCTACTGGGGGGGGGGGCTTTCAGAGTATGAAACATTTTACTGCAAAACGGATACAAAAAAATTCAAATGCTTAAAAAAATTTCACTTCACCAAAACCTAGGGGGCAATGGGGCTACTGTGCATACTGTGCACTTATAAATCAGACAACTGTCCTTGGAAAATTACCTGAATGTCAATTTTCAATGGAGATAAATACAAAATACATGAAAGTACTTCTGTTTGCGCCCTTTCGTGTGCCCACTCCTGCCTTACATTTTTTTATTTCACGCCCTCCCCCCCTGCTCATCTAAAAAAATAACCCCTTCAATATTGTGCGTTTTTTCCCGACTTCCTATGGTTACATATTTACATTTTAATAAAATTTAAACTTTCAATTCATTAGTACTCATTTAATGTTGATTTACTGTCATATGGAAGATAAGAGATGGTACTCAAAAGTGTAGGGTACTATTTCGAAACGACTTGCCTTTTATTTTATTGTATTGCAGTATGATCAGCGACCCTTGTTCTTGTTTAGTAAAACAATATAGTTAATTTGATATATTGGTAATTGTATAGTACCTTTTTTTTCTGAAGAAGTATATGTGCTTGGAAAAATGGAGGAGGTTACCTTAGTCCGTTCTTATAATGGCTGAACTCTACTAGTACATAACCCATAACATTTATGCAAAACAGATCATACAGTACTTTTATGAATATTTCGCAGTGCCATATTCTCTTTGGTCATTTGATAGTAAAATGAATGGATACATTGTATTGCATTGTGTATTTAAGGCAAACACTACACTTGGGATAATCTGTCTAAGGGATGTCTCAGGCGGCAAACTTTCTAAGGGGTTCAAACGCTTATTCACGTGACATCTAGAGAAAACCGACCAAAGCTCCAGATCGACAGCCGCACGGTAGGTCAGAATCCTTGAATGACTGGTGACAATACTGATGATACTGAATTCTGAGAACCAATTTTCGATGTTTTAAATGTATGAATAGAACCAATGAAATGCTAATTACTTAAATATAAGTGCTGCAAAATATATAAAATAACGTCATTGTTTATTTAGTATTTTGCTTAATATTCTTTAAATATGACAATTTATCTATAAGAATACTTACTCATTTTACCATTTTACGCCATAGGACAAAGTGCTCATAAAACTTAAAAAAGAAAAATGTTATGAGAATGTGTTGTATTAGGGGAAACATTTTTAAAATTTACTTAAATGTGTGCAACTGTACTTGTAACTAGCGCAATGCAAAGTGAAAATTTAAAATCTTAAATGTACTATGCTTATAACTATTTAAAATTAAAAATCATTCATTTTATGACCTGAGAGTTTTTACTTTCCGAACATGTACCATATAAAGAAAGTATTGTAATCATGAAAAAATCTGGAGTGACTCCACTCAATTTTCCGAACACTTATGATTAAGATCATTACCAAGCATTTAAATAAATTTTAATTGATGAATAATTCAAACATACATACCAAATGGAAGCTCAATCGAATGCACCGTTTAAACGCTAAGAGCGCTCTCAAGAATTTCTCCCCATAGGCCATAATGTAAAAGAAATCTTTGTCGTAGCCCTGTAGAAAAACTAAGTCCTGTACACACCAAAATCAATACCGGCTTTACGATAGTGGTTTATAACATGTATCCCAATTTGAGCTCAATCGAATGTACCGTTTAAACGCTAGCGCACTTTCAAGAATTTCCTCCCATAATGTAAAAGAAATCTTTGTCGTAGTCCTGTAGAAAAACTAAAAGTCCTATACACGCCAAAATCAATACCGGTCTTGCGACGGTGGTTTATAACATATACACCGAATTTGAGCTCAATCGAATACCCCGTTCAGGAGCTATCGTGTTCACTCACATACACACAAACAGGGCGCCGGCAGCATAGGGCAAGGGGGGTAAATGCCCCCCCTGGATTTTTGTATGCAGTGTTTTCCCCTGCTTTTTGCTCTTTCCAACATGGTAACCATACGTTGAAGCAGGCGCGTAGCCAGGAAAATTTTTCGGGGGGGGGGATATGCTCCTGGAAAAAATTTCGGGGGGGATATGAACTTATATCTGTATAAATAGACGGAATTTTATCACTAATCCAAAAATTTCGGGGGGATATATCCCGATATCCCCCCCCCTGGCTACGCCCCTGCGTTGAAGTAGTCTTTACCCCCCCCCTTGAGTAGTCTTTGCTTCCCCCTGGAGTAGTCTTTGCCCCCCCCTGGGAAATATTCTGCCGGCGCGCACACACACACACACACATCTCGTAAAAATAGCATAAATGAATTCAGAAGACCTCAAAACGTGTAAATACACCAAAATCTCGAATTCGATTTTTTTCATGATTACAATACTTTCCTTACATGGTACACCCTCCAAAAAAGGTATTCGAGCAAGAGAGAAATTTCCTATATTAGATTTACGAATAATAATTGAGTTTTTGAAAAATGCACAACTATACGGAAATACGAAATGTCGCATTTATACATAGCCTAATTCATATTCTATGATAAATAATTTTTAATATACGAAACCAACGTAGGAAATTTCTCTCTTGCTCGAATACTTTTTTTGGAGGGGTACATGTTCGGAAAGTAAAAATTCGACTTCGAGATTTTGGTGACACGTTTTGAGGTCTTCTGAATTCATTTATGCTATTTTTACGAGGTGTATGTATGTATGTGTGTATGTGAGTGAACACGATAGCTCCTAAACGGGGCATTGGATTGAGCTCTAATTGGGTATATATGTTGCAAACCACCGTCGCAAGACCGGTATTGAGTTTGGTACGCATAGGACTTACAGTTTTTCTACAGGGCTACGACGAAGATTTCTTTTACATTATGGCCTATGGAGGGAAATTCTTGAAAGTGCGCTAGCGTTTAAACGGCGCATTCCATTGAGCTTCAATTTGGTATATATGTTTGAATTATTCATCGATTAAAATTTATAAAAATGCTTGGTAATGATCTTAATCGTAAGTGTTTGGAAAGTCGAGTGGAGTCACTCCAGAT
Source organism: Cheiracanthium punctorium (assembly GCA_038373885.1). Lineage (NCBI taxonomy): Eukaryota > Metazoa > Arthropoda > Arachnida > Araneae > Cheiracanthiidae > Cheiracanthium > Cheiracanthium punctorium. Next base: position 876,870 of record JAWZYV010018045.1, read on the forward strand.
TTTTTTATATTGTTAAACCTGACACTAGTTTGTTCAATTAAATAAGTGCAAAAATATTATCTGCTTAGCACACAAAAGGTCACTGTGAAAATTATATTTCAGCTATGTTACAGCACTCCAAAAACATTTATACATGGACATGGTTACAAAAAATTAAATGAAATACCTATTAATAAATAAACTAATTTATATTGCCTTCATTTTAGAATTTCTCTTTCCAATGTTTCGCGTAAAGAAGGGGGGGGGGGGGAATAATAAATAAAATAAAAGAATTATTCTTCGAAAAGCTAAACCTGTTTAATTGCATGATTGGTTTAAAAAGTTGAATATATGGAGCAGAATATAATATTTCTGTGTTTTTTATTGACTTTATTATATTTATGTTACTTTCGTGCAGGGCTTTATTATCGAATGGGCAAATAGGGACTTTGCCCAGGGCCCCAATTTCAAATGTTGTTCTGATATATTTTTTTTTTATATCAAAACTTTATGTAAAGTAAAACAAATTTCATAGATGGGGCTCCCAAATCCATCAATGCCCCAGGCCCCTGATGCTCATAATCGGGCCCTGCTTTCGTGAGATACTACATCTTTAGAATTGTATTTGTTTGCCTCATTAAATTTATTTTAAGAAAACGAACACGACGTGAGGAGCCCTCATCCCTTATGTAAAAGTTAATTAAATTTTATTAAACCAAAGCTTTATATATATTGCAAACTTGAAGTATGTTTAAAAAAATAATAGTTTACATAAAAATATATGTAAAATTCATTAAAAAAATAATAAGCAAAGTTAACAAGCGAGGATTATTTCCGATGAATTTAATGATCGTTAAAATTGGAATTGTATAAAAATTTGCAAAATTGTTTGCTTCATTTGATAATTTTACATACGTATAAAATAACGTCATGAATACATTAAATATGTATAAAAGAATTTTCATGCAATTCTATTTCCAGTCGTCAAACCTTTCGGAAACTTACGATTGCCTTTATTGTAAAGCTTACACTGAATTTCACTAACGGGAATTTAAATTTTTGTAGTTTTATACCTCATATTAAAAGTTTACTCATTTCAGACCAAACTTAAATATAAATTTTAAAAATAGAAATTGCAGACGAAATTCGTTTTCTTTGGTCTAAGTAAACATACAATTTTAAATAAATTATTGGTGAATTATTAGTACGAACATTTAAATATAGATGGCAGCACTACAGAACGGGCCGAATAGCCTGTAAGCTATCCGCACCGGCCGGTCCGAATAGCCACTCTGACTTATGGATGTATTCCAGATGATCCACACTATGTCAGTGATACGACATAAAATGGATGTGTGTATAAGTCCAGAAATGGACAAAATATAGAAAAGTTACTTTTTTGTTATTGATTTTCATGTTACCCAATACTGTACTTACAACGCATGAATTTATCATACTTTATGTTTTATTGATATTACATTTTGCCCCAAAAAAGTTTAAAAACATTTTAAATTCTATAGAGTTTTTTTTTTTTTTTTTGTCGGAGAACTTTTGAAATTTAAAATATTTTTTATGTATTATTATTTCCTATAAAAGCGGTATTGTGTAAAAAGAAACTCATATACTCATACAAAAAAAGAAAATTTTCTAGCGACTCTACATCCAAAAAGGAACACTTGAATATTTTTTTCTAAGTTCCCAGTTCGAAACTAAAAAATCTTTACTTCAACATTTTGAAGCATCCGAGCAAGTCCCGCTGTTTATAGTGATTAGCACATTCTACTGTGATTTCCATGATCAAAGTGTTTGAAGCGGGGCAAGTACTTAAAGGCTGGTTTAAAAAAAAATTTGTACGAATATTTTTACAAAATTCGTTATTAAGATGTAACGATAAATTTAAATTAATCATTAGATAAAATTAGCTAAAAATTATTAAACGGTTTTTTTATTGATGTCCAGGATTTGACCGTAAAAGCAGGGGCGTATCCAGAAATTACTCAAGGAGGGGGCGATTTTGTACCTGAAACAGGGGGGTAGAATGCGAAAAATCATTTTACACTAACTTAATATAATCAATTGTACCAATTAATGTAATTCATTATATTATTGATAGAGTCTATATATGAGGGATGATTAAAAAGGACAGGGAGTACAGGGAGTAGTAGCCGCCACATACCGGGGCCTTCGCAATTAGTAACGGGCCTGCGCGTGTATTTTGATGAGCCATCGAAAGAGGCCTACAGATGCTCCAGTCTTCACGTATACATCAGGCATTTTTTAAGCTTCCCAGTGCTTTCAAACGTTATTTAATGTAGTTTTAAATAGTAATTGTGTTACTAATTCAAGTACGAACTCTTGATTAATTTGTTTGCTATGATACATATTTACATAAAGAAAATAGATGCATATAATTTGAAGGAAAAACAAAGTAGCGCTTACTCTCATGATTCACGATTGCTTATTTTAGTTTCACAAGTGGATATTTAGTATACTTTAAAATAACTAAATACACAAGACATTTTTATAATGAATATTTCATGAACGTAGTCGCATTTCCTACGTTATTTTAAACAATTCAACATTAATCTTTAACAAATGATGTATTAAAGCGCATTTCAGTGTTTTCGGGATATCCTGTATATTGGAGAAAATTGATAAAATACGCTCTATAGCGCGATCCCTGAATTAATTATTTTTTAATAAAGACATTTCATGTAGTATATATTATTCTTTTGTCGCTTTCTCAATCGAACTTAGGAATTGAGCAAGCATAATGAACGCTTGTACAAAATATTAACTACATTTGAAGTTTCTGTAGAAACGGGCAAAAATCAATAATTTATAATTTACTGTATTTCTGCACTGTACCAGCTGTAAGTCTTAATCACATAATCAAGGCATATATAACTGATAAATAACATTTTTAACTGGCAAAATTAAATTGTCTAAATAGTATCACAACGTCATGCTTATTTACAAGAATAAAAACTACTCAAGTAATACGATTTCTGAAAATAATTTATTTATAAATAACACATGAGTAATTATTCACCAAACATGATTTACATACATATATTTAGAATTTCTAAATACATTATAAGCGTTCACTTACCTTTACATTCAGAGCAAAATGTTCGAATTTTAGGATAAATTTTCATGAAAGAAAATGGTGCAAGATTCACAAAACGATTACCTACATCTAAAGTTCTTTAGTACGACAAAAGTATAAAAAATTGTTTTAAAATAATAAAATAATATAACATTTATAATACTTAGAATAATAAAATAGAATACTGTGACTGGGGAAAACAGGCTTCAATGATAAACTCATTTTTAGGGATGGCAACTCATAAGTAGGCCCGTTGCTTAGCGATGGCCCCGCATAGCCTCACGTGACCCGATAGCATGGACTTATGCCCAAAAGTATCAAGAGAGGAATGATTCACCCCCAAAAGCATACAGATGCGAAACTTTATTTAACTGAAGTATTATTAATGTTCCTAAAATAACGGAAGCATGATTTATTTTTCACAGATCGGTAAGAAATCTATATATATAAAAGAGAAGAGTTTGTTTGTTTGTTTGTTCGCTATACACGTCCACGCATTTCGACGGATCTGGACCAAATTTGGCACGCTGACTAAATAGGACAAGAGAAAGCTAATGCCGTAAAAATGAAATTAATCGGTTTAATAGTTTTTGAGTTATTTTATGTTTTGTAAGGTTTTTGGCCCTTTTTCTCGCATTTTACGTTATCGCGAGCTAAATTTCTGTCCGAATACTATTTTTTTTATATCATCGGAAACTAAAGAGTTTTCTTTTTCAAATACAATTTGTTACAAAATCGTAGTTACATTTGCCGATTTTTGGGATTTTTTTTTAAGGAGATACTGTTTCGAAGAAAATGTACTGCTTTAAAAAATATGCTATTTTTAAACTGTCGCATCGAAAAACGTAATGGGCAAAAATTTTCCATCTTTTTACCGCTGATTGAACATGTATTTCTCCCTCTTTTAAACTTTGAACCATGCGGAAATGTTTGTTAGATTTTTTTTTTTCTGAAAAGTCACATATTAAAATGTTCTCCAGAATGCAAGTAACGGAGCGAAGGTACCCAACTTTCCCCACTCAGTTGTTCATTTTCAAGGTCGTTCTTCTGACGTCAGGCGAACAAAGGAGAGACAGGGGGGTGGGGAAGGGGAGTGGAGTGAAGAGAGGAGAGCGCTAAATTGGGAAATTCGAATTTTTACATCCCCCCCCCCGAGATAAATCATTTAATTTTTTAAAAATAAAACTAACGAATTTTTAGATTTCCCCCCCTCCGAGATAAATCATTTATTTTTTTAAAAATAAAACTAAAGAGGTACGTATTCCCCCCCAGGAGTCTTGAAATTCCAACCATCTGCAATTTCTTTTTACCAATGTGTGTGTGTATAGCGTGTACAGACATTCAATAAAGTATTCGACTATGAGCCAAATTTCCTATTTCAGTTTTGTTAATGATTAATCACTTTTCATGAAGAATCATGTTTTAAATATGAAATTTACGTACGAAATTTTTCTTGCACTGGAATACTTTTTTTAGAGGGTGTACAAAGTTTCACGAAAAATTATCACAAAATTAGCCACTTGATTTGTCCCCAAAATACTCTTATAGAAATATGGTCGCCTTAGTGGAGATTGAGAGAGAGAGATGGGACGGCGACCGCGCTAATCTAATCGACCAACCCTCCCCTTCGCGAAGTTCAGGCAGACTGGTTATTATATTGATGACTGGAAACTGTTTTTTTTTTACGTTGGTGCGTATGCATTAGTGATAAAAGACTACATATTAGAACTCAGATAGCCTCAGGTAGCCTTAGGTAGAATGGAAGAAGCCTAGCCACGTCAAATTCTCGGTAACTCGGACCGTTGGCAAGCCCCGTGTTCATTTTCTTTTCTCTTTGCAGCGGGAAATCCCATGTCTTTTTTTATCACTGCAGCGGGAGGATTCTCATTCCAGCCTACCCACGTCTAATGGAGGATATCGTCTCCTTGGGTTCGAGGCTATAAAAGTCACGTGACGGTGGAAAACAAACAACCATTCCTCCATAGGTTTATGTGCTGGACTCCTGGTAATAAGCGCAAATCAAAAAATAATAATTATGCCTCTGTATTGTGCTGCCTACGAATGTTTCAATAACTCTCTGGAACCTGTACATGACTGCAAAAAGATATCTCTCCAAAGATTCCCATTAAAAAGGGCTAACATATTAAAACTTATACTGAGACGAGGCTATTTCAGCCACGTGCCGTTGGAAAATATACACTTCAGCCAATCAGATTACAAGGCTACTCATCAACACAGCCGAAAGGTCACGTGTTGGTGGAAAAATGACGTCACACTGATAAACCACATTACTAAAGGTGGATTCATATCTGCCGCGCCGCACCGCAACCATGCCGTACTGTTTCGCCGTTTTGGACCGTTGGCTGTCCGCGCGGCGAGCTTGCGGTGCCGCAAGTAAATACACCAGTGCTCTTCTGTAATTGGCTGTAGCTTTGCGGTCGCTGCGGAATATCTGTTCTCGCCAGATAATGCGCAAACCCTCGGCGCTCGCCGTGTTGCTCCGCCACGTGACGTCATTGCGGCGTCTTAGCGGTGCGGTACGGCCAGTATGAATCCGGCTTTAGGCTACTATAGGGGTTCTACTCATTGCCGGTAACCTCTGTACGCCAACAGATGCCATGTTCATTTCTTTTTCGTTGCAGTGGGAAGTCCCATGTCTCTTTTTTATCACTGCAGCGGGGGATTCACATTCTTTCCTTTTACAATTTCATACTGACGATTGGGCTCTATTTTTTTATGAGTTGCGTAGGTATTAGCAATAAATGACTGTTAGAACACAGACAGGTAGAAGAGGAGAAATCTAGCCACGTCCAGCTCCCGGTAGCCTCTACGCCATCGGGTGCTTTGTTCTTTTTTTTTTCTATTTTGCAGCTGGAAGACCCATGTCCTTTTTTTTAATCATTGCAGCGGGAAGTCCCATGTCCTTTTTTTTATCATTGCAGCGGGAGGATTCACATTCCAGCCTAGCCAAGTCCAATTCCTGGCAACCTCTGTATTCTATTAGGTGCCGTGTTCATTTTTTTTTTTCTTTTTGGTTGCAGCGGGAAATCCCGTGTCCTTTTTTTATCTTTCCAGCGGGAGGATTCACATTCCTTCCCTTAACAATCTATATTTAAGGTAAATGGCATTTCTCATTCATTGCACGGGCAACGCCGGGCCATGCTGCTAGTAATAACTACAACTAATACTAATAGTACCAAAGTAGTACTCCGAAATTATTCATATTCTCAGTAGATGGCGCTACTATTGAAATCAAGAGATGCAAGAGGGAAATATAGCAGTGACGTAGGGCTGGAATATCTGAGATTTAAAGGCTTCTGATTCTGAAAGCGTATCTCCATAGAAACGCTTACCTATTATACTTAAGTCTTAATTGTAAACAACTTTTTCTAAACGACGGTCTCCCTTCCCTCCCCGTTAAAGGTCTCAAGAATTAAGAGCTTTTTCTAGCAACTGAACTATGTATTTTAAAATTAAATATTGGTAAACTGTAATCATTTATGTACCTTTTATTGTATTATATTTACTTGATACCTCAGGTTTGTATTGCATGCTTTCTGACTAAAGACTTACTGAATTTATATACTGAGCTTAAGAATTACTAGTTTTAAATATATATCTGAAGAAAAGAAACCAAGGCTTTAGAATTTACTTTTATCATATATACACGAGCAGTGGCGGAGTAAAACCAGAATCAGAAATGGGCAAAGAGATTTTTACGGAGCCTCTTCCTTTTGTATACTTGCAAACAACATTTTTTAGCAAAGGTTAAAAAACCGTGTTTGTTCGGAAGTTTTTTTAACCCATTTTTTTTTATCGTGCACAAAAAAAGGTATTGGTAATTTATTGCTTTGCGGATTGTATGCATTTAAAAAATAATAAAATGTTTATCAGAAACTATTTTTTACCATTAAAATACTCAGTGCATTTTATATGAAAGTAAAAGTAATATTTTAAAAACGAAGTACATAGAAAATGTTTATTTTTATTCAAAATATCTCGCACAGATGATATTCAATAATTTCATTGATCAGTTCACTTTCCAAAGCAAGTAAAAAGAATGCTTGGTCTAGAAGCTGCCTTAGTGAAACCTGCACAGTGAAATACAGTTAGTGTATCGTGATTAAAGTATTTCATTATTTGTTTAATAAAGAATTTTGATAAATATAACTTTACAATGGGAATAATTTTGTTATGGTGTAGTAATTTCAAGTCAGTTTTCCTTAAAAATAAAAAAAATCATATTGCTTCGCAATTGTTTGACTTTAAAATTTCTAACCAATATTTAACTTTAAAAAGTTTTAACAGATGAAACTGTTTGTGCATGATCCGTATCTAAGATCTATAAATTTATATGTGCCTTGGCAGTTTAAAACCTGATGATGCTGGGGAAACACTGTGTCAAAAAGGCTCATTTTATGTATAATTTTTATGGATTAAGATTTTTTAACTATGGCAAAGATATTGGTAATTAATCTAAAATAGGCAGATCTAATAAACTAATTAAATCAAAATATGTAAACATAGTAATTCTTCAAGTAATATATAGATACATTAACCATTATAATATGCCACGTTCAATAATTATCACATTCACATACTACATTTGAATACTTTAAGGTTTTTTTTTTTTTTTTTTTTGTAACTGTCCTAGCAAAAATACATTTTTACTAGCAAGTTGCCCAACCCTGGCTTGTATCTCAAATAATTTACATGTTAGGGCAAGTGACAGATCCAAGGAGATGATGAGTTGATTGCACCCCCCTACAGTGCAGTTAAACCCATGTTTAACCTGTTTGCTCAAATCATTAAGATGCAATGAAGAGTCTCCTTCTTTGACAAAGTGCTTTTAAACCCTGGGGTTCCAGCTGAGCATTCAAAGAACCACTAGGAAGCAACATCGGTCAAAGGAGGAGACTCTTCTCTATTGTGTCTTTTTTAATGATGAGAACAAAAAGTTTAAACATTCAAGATCGGGGGCGTAGCCAGAAATTTTTCATGGGGGGGGGTTACGACTACTATAACTCATATATATGTATACGTGTGTGTGATAATGTAATGAAGAATATACATTTTGTATGACAAAAAATTCCTCATGGGGGGTATGACCCCCCTAACCCCCCCCCCCCTCTTGGCTACATCCCTGTTCAAGATTAAAAGTGGACAATTAAAAAAAAAAAAATAGCAGAGAGACTTACCCACCTTTGATAATATGCTTCGTTCTACCACCATCCCTCCCTTGAAACCTTTTGGAATCCATCACTGGTTAAGGCACTCATATATAAAGCAGGGGCGGCCCTAGGGCCGGACAAACCGGACCCCTGTCCGGGGCGGCATTTTGGCTCGAATTTGAAAAATACATTTTGTATTAGTAAAATAGTTGTTAAAAAATATTCCGAAGAATATCATTCAGTATAACTTTACTAGCTGATGTACCCATTCGTCATTGATGGGTTTTTACTAACCGCGCGAAATTTCGTTTGCATTGTACGAGTACAAACAATGGAATTAGCATACTGACAGAAATATAGAAAGCAAAGTTATAACTCTTGTTCCATGATTACAGGTTAGAGAGTAACAAATTACTGAAACAAACTGTCAATCGAGATTCAAAATTAACGTTTTCCTTTAGTGGATGAGCTTCCTACATCAAGAAGTCATTTAAATTGTATTGTTGCAAAAGAAGATGCTAGTAATGAATATTAAACTGAAAAGAGAATATCTTTAAAATTCTTTGTAATAGCAAGTAGCCTATATTTAACACTACAACGTCCGATTGAATTATATTTTGATCATTTTGCATGATGCGCGAAAAACTTTATCAAAGTTTACGTCATACCTAAAAAATAATTCAAATTTGTAGAAAATTAAAAACCTGAAATTTTAATTTACCAACCGCCTACTATTTAACAAAATTTCATTTCATTCCCTTTTGTCTGACCACTAGTTGTTTTCACGAAGTGGTCGCACAAAATTTTCTCTAATATATATATATATATTATATATTTAAATTCAAACAATGTTATTTAACTCAATCTCCTCGATAGTAACTGAATTTTGTTCTTTAGAAATTTTAATATTATGCCTGTAAAAATTTTGCACAATTTTCCCAAAATTGAAAAAAAAAAATAATAATAAAAGAAATCGACGTAATTTGTTTAAGTCGGACAGCCACCTATTGTAGTACCTCCAGACGCCTTAAAGTGATGCCCTGCCCCTCTGTCCCCGTCCCCTAAAAAAGAAAAGAAAAAATACAATGCAAATTTTACAAACTTTTTCAATTTATTCAAATCTTTTAAAAATTTCGATGATACTTTGTTACCCATCATATGACCTAATTTCAGTCTGTTCTCTTAATCCGTTTTTGGTGGATGCCAGAACTTTTTAAGCGATTTTTACAAAATTTCAAAGTCTATGAATTATTTAAAACAATTTTGGTACTTATCGTTTCAATTAACGTACTATTCAATATAATTCCAAATTTCATTCTATTCCATTGAGCCATTTTTTAACAAAGGGTGGACATACATTTACACACAGTTTTCAAACAACAGTTTTAAATCTCAAAACTTTTAAACGAATTAGAAATAGTTTAGAACCTGCTGTTTAAATTAAGCTGCCACTTTTGGTGCTGCTAAAAATTTCATTTCATTCGCTTCAGTTGTTTATATGTGATGTGCAAACAAATATTTACACATTTTGCATAGATTTTTCACAAGGTTTCGAGTTGGTTTCAAATTACACTTTGTTAATAAAATTCAACAAGCAAATACCATTCCATATTTCTAGATTGCATTCCTGATGCCAAAAATATCGAACTGATCGCATTCTTGGTAAGGTATAAAGGTATTGACAAATCTAATTCTAATGATAATGAAACACCTTGAAGCTACCGTTAAAATTGATGAAAGGATTTTAAGTTTTTATTCCAGTGATTTGGCTTCAGGATTACTTAACTCTCTCAAACAGTTCATGTTTCTATGCTCTATTATTATTTGGTACAAAATCTTCAATTGCTTGAATCCGTTAAGAAAGCTATTTCAGTCAAAAGACAACGATTTACCACCTGCTCTCGAACGCTTAAGAAACTGTAAAGATTTTTTGAAAGGATCTTCGATTGGATGTGATTTTAAATAAAATGTTCTGTTATGCCAGAGAACTGACCGACGAGATGGAGATAGTATTCTGCCTAACACTGAGTTTAAGCAGCCATGTAACATATTATTTTTGATTGCGAAGCACGAGATGATCTGGTAAAAGATCCTAAATTAAAATTTAAGATAGTTTATTTTTTTACAGTACTAGGGGCCACGGCCCCTAGACTCGTTTAGCTCGCTTTTCGTATGAGGCATTCGGGCCCCTAAATAGGGCTTATTCGTAAAAAAGGCATAATTTCAACAAACAAAACCCAATGGTTGGATCAGATAGAATGTTATCGAGCTACACATTGCTTGTTTCTGTCATGTTGCTTGGAACATAAAAATTTAAACTTCGCACTATTTTTAATTACGTGAAACTCATGAAACACCTTGCGTATTAGCCAATCATGGCGAATTTTCATAATTTGGCGACTTGCGTATACGTATAGTTAATAATTCGCTCTAAGAAAACAGTACTTTGTATGTTTTCTTTGTTAAAAACTATGTAAGAGCTTGCCATCAACGCCGACTTTTCATTATTTGGCAATTTACACATGCTCACAACCTATAATTACTGCTCTTGTAAGGTTCCCGGAAATCCGTTATCCATATTTTCATATACATAATCCTTTGCAGATTGGCGTATTTAGCACCTCGAATTATATCATCTCGCCGCTCTGGCAAATATCCAAAATGCAGTATAACTGCTATAATGGCATAGTTAACGCCACCAAATATTTCTACTGGTAGCAAATACTCCAGCTCGACCGAACCGGCTTTAAAATAATCTGCATTTTAATTATTTTTCATTTTCAAGATATTGGCAGGTTCTAACATTTTTTGAATTCGTGGTTTAGATTGAACTTTTTTGGAAAGATACCATTTTGCCAGATAGCACCAAATGCCAAAATGGCGCAGTCATAAAATCAGTTACAATTAGTTATTCTGTTTTGAAAAAATGAATAATCGCTCATTCTAAACTCCTGTTGTCTAAGCGAACTTGCTATTTGAAAATTGCCAACTTTGTCTAACACACTTTGAGTTATTTATTTCATATAATTTTTAATTTGGCGTAAAATGGGTGTCATTCTACTTCATGTTTGTCAATTTCACGATTCTACATACTTTGAATTGCTTTTTTGCAAAGGAATGAATGATTTTATGCCAAATCTGTCAGCCATTATGTTTTATTTTTTCAGTTTTTTTATTAATATCTTCTAAAATAATTCGATTTGCAAAATTTAAGTGAGCTTATCAGGTTCCTCGGAATTTTCCGAATCCGTGGACATTTTTCTAGAAATTCAAATCCCCATGGTTAGGTGAAGCCAAAGAAGCTTTTGACAGCGGCCGTTACTTTTTTTAGAATAGAGAAAAACAAAGCGATTAATACCTTAGAGTGCAGATTTAATTTAATAAGCACCCAATGTAATTGTTTTAAATTTTTGCACGACATATATGAGTTAAAAGACACTCCTAAAAAGTGCTAATTAAACATTGTAACACAGTGTAACAGTGTTAACACTGTTTATAGAGTAAACAATTGGAGTTAATTTTGACCGATGGGGAACCAGGGAATATAAACGCGCTTGATCTAGTAAATGGAATAGTGTCAGTTACGGCCTTATTAGGCAAAAAGGAAAGTCCAATTGAAATTTTAAAGCTAATTTCAACTCTAGATTTTACACCACATCTTGCTCTTGCTTCGAGAATTCCGCTTTCTTTGCCGATAATTGTGGCAAGTGCAGAGAAGAGTTTCTCAAAATGAAAAGTAAAAATTTCTTGTGTTCCACAACTCTTCTAGATAGGTTAAATAATTTAACTACATTGGCTATCCGCTATCGAACATGAATTAGTTGCAAAATTTATTTAAGAGAAAAAGTCAGGAATTTTGCAGAATTAAAAGTCAGAAAAAAACTCTTGATTTCTTACTCTTTCTTTTTTTTAGCTTAATGTGTGATTTTTAATAAATATGGTTTTTCTTATGCTGTGTTATGTTTAAAGAGCTATTCCAGTTTTATAGGCATGAAAACAGTATCTGTGAACAATTTATTTCTTTTAATAGTAATTTTACTGTGTTGGGGGCGGCATTTTATATTTTTGTCCGGGGCGGCAAACCTGTTAGGGCCGGCCCTGTATAAAGGTACCAGTGTACTTGGTAGATTAAAAAAAAAAAAAAAATAGCTTTGTTACACCTTTGTTTTATATGTTCACATTATTATTATTATTATTACAGTATGAATAAACACTTTGTCAAAAGTAATGAAGTCCAGTATGAAAATCAGTTAGATGATTCTGAGACAGATTGTTATGATTCATCTTCATGCTCCAGTGAGAGGTAAATTTCTAATTGAAAAAATAAATAAAAATATTTTACATTACATATTTATAAGTGGACTGCAAAAAAAAACAATTTTAATTGATTTTCTTTTTAGAATTCACCCAGAATTGCAACAAATGTAATGTTTAAAATTTATGAATTTTAGCTAATTATTTTTTGGAAAAAACACAGCCTTGTTTGGTAGTTTTATATTTTTTCTGTTTGTGTACTATTTTGCTTTAACTATTGTAATGAACTATGTAAAATATGTAATCATGGAAATACCAGGAGGAAAAAAATGGCATTGAAATAGATAAAAGTTATTTTTTCATTGAAGACCTGTCATAATTTTCAGTGTAATATTAATGTAACTTGAAAAAAAATTAATTAAATTTAACTTTGTTGTGCTTATGACAAAGGCATATCCAGCTGAATTATGATATAGGTTAAAATGAGGATAAATATGACTTAAGTGATGCTGCCTGGTGATAAGAAATTGTAAGAGAAAAGTAAAGTGTCAAATGGCATGTCTTTAATGAGAAAGTTTTTATAAATATAGTCAAATATTCAGAGTGCCTATTGGCAGTTATTTGCTATCATAATTGAGAATAGAAAACTATAGTGACTATTTACGTATAAAAACAGCTAAAAAGCAACTATTTACAGGGAAATGACAACTATTTTTCTAGGAGTATCAATGCAATTTCTGTTTTTCACACAGAACATTTCAGTTTAGGTTGTGTAACCATGCTATCAACACCATGATAATCACTAAGCACGATGCAGCAGTGTCCACCCGGGGGATCTGGCAACAACAAATAAGCTGGATTCATACCGGCTGTGTCATTCCATTGTAATTCACCACAGTTAAAGATGTCTTTTCATAAACAAAAAGTTGGCAAAACCTCAAAATTATAAAAATAAAAAAATGGCACCCTATTTTCAAAATAATGCAGTGTATATTCATATTGTTTCAGAAAATGGCAACTATTTTTCTATTTTGCTGAATTATCAGGTTTGTATTAGAGTGTATACTTTAACCCTTTAATGCACAATGGTCATGCTCTGAAAGCGCATAATTTCAGCACTTTCACTGCTATTCACACAAAAATATAAGCATAATAAAATTTTCTACCCCAGTTTCAGAAATACCATCAATAATTTGCAGGGAACAACTAAATGATAGTAAAACTAGGGATGAAACTTTAAATGTTCTACAGCAATCTTGAATAAACTATTTTATTAGTGAAATTTAAGTTGGAAATATAACAATCTCTCCTGGCATCTCGAAAAACTGAATAGGTGCTGTAGAAATGCTTGTCTTTCAAAGGGTTAAAGTCTAGGGTATGTAGAAAGTTTCAGTAACCAGTTGAAATGTCAGGACGAAACACAAACTTAATTGTTTCTAGAAACTCAATGAACAATCTTCAATGCGCAATTTACAGGAGTATGCAAGCAGTAGTTTTATAGATAACAGGGCATCAATCAGAGCGATTTTCTCAAATACTGGAATTTACATACAATAAAATTGTTCCATCTTCAAAAATATCAGAATACTCGAGCACAACTCTTGACTGCTCCATAGCATGCAACAATGCTGGTTTCATGAACAACTTTCAAAGTACAACTTCACAAAATAAATAAAACATTAGTGCTTCTGGCAACAAAATTATGCAAAGCAAAATGGCTCTCAAAAGCTAGTGTTTAGTACAAGAGACATTTACTGCAGGGCTCCCACTTGGTCCCTTTTTCCCCTAAAAGTCAGTTTTTTGGCGCCAGTTCCATTTTGGTCCGTTTTAGGCTATTTTGGTCCGTTTTTTAAAAAAATTTTAATGAAGAAGAATAATTGTGTATCGTCAGCGTCGGCCAAGAGATCTGAAATCGGCAGAATGACCGTTTTTTCATTGTTGATTAAACCATTATCCTTAGTTCATCTTCACTTTGAAGCGGCGCACGGCTAGAGCTTACCGGGTTGCTACGATGTGACGTAGGTCGGTCGACCTACGTCACATCGTAGCAACCAGTCCGGCAACACTTTTTTCCAGAACCATCCAGAACACACTAACATTCATCTGAGGAAATTGATTGCCGGAATATGTGGCTTTGTCCCGGTACCAATATCGGATCCGTGCACGCTACATCTACCCTTCTTTGAATTAACATGTAAGTACTACCTTGCGTTTGTATAAGTATTTCTTTGTAGTGCCCCCCCTACTACGACTCTTTAAAAAGCACGGCGCCCGACAACCTTTCAGTAATTGGCATCCTTTTTTACCCCCTTTGCCCTGGTATGTCCAAGTTTTCACTCGAAAATTTGCCATTCCCCCTGCCCCTTCCGTTACATGGATCATTGTAGTCAAGATTATCGATCGTTTTACAGGCCCTTTTACGAAACACTTTCTATTAAAATGATACCGTAACAAAAATATGATTGATTGAAACGACCCTTAACTAAACACGATGTATAACTGTTCCTTCACAAAATTCCAAGCAACGCAATCAGACATTTATTGTAAATGAAACCCGATAAAATTTCCTTTTGAAAATAAGTTACTTTTTTCCTTATTGAATGCTTATCAGAATCAGAGAGTGACAGTCATCGCTTATTTCATCTGTTTTCTTTCGTTCTCGTAACTCAAAAAGAGGCACCTCTAGGGTGTTTGTTTTCACCTAATGTCGCAACAAAAATCTAACATAACTTTCAGTTGGGGGTAAGAAAGGGATTCAAAATAACTTCACTGCCTATCCTACAATGTGGGTGTTATATTTGATAATTATTTCACAATCATAATTCTAGATTTAAGCTTTTTAGTGAAAGCTGTTAGTATAAATAATATTGACAAATGTTATATAAACATCTGTCAGAAAACAAAAATTTATTTTACTTTTTTAAATGTTAAACTGTTTTTAGTATTATGAATAACTTTGTTTAGAAGATTTCAGTCTGTTTAGATTATTAATGAGGGTATAATTTTTACCATAAAGGTAGAGGTCTGCACTGCAGCGCCACACTGTCACCACCGGGCACTTGTACCATGCCAGCATACCATTTGTACGCATTGCCGTCATAATTTTATTGAAAAGTTTAATACAGACCATGAACAATAGGGGTTTTTCTTCCAGAAAGAAAAGTAAAGCTTAAAATGTTACAAATTTTAATCGAGAAATTAATAGCTTACTTCTGCAATGTGAATTTTGGTATGAATTAGTTATTTAAGGTTTTAGAAATCTCCTCACTAAATGATGTTTTCCACTTGTTTCATGAAAGACCAGTTCACAGCCAGGATTTCTTTTCATGGGTGGCTAGAAGTCAAAAACTGGAAAGCAATATAGTCGATAAAAGTAAAAAAAAAATACTTTCTATTTTTTAAGGGGTTAATATTTTATTTTATTTTTACCCCTAAAAGTGTTCATATATAAGAATAAAAAAGAAATTGATAAATGGACTTTAAAGTCTTTGCAATTAGGAATACTTTTATATGTATACATTAAAAAAAAAAAAAAAAAAAAAAAAAAAAATTCGGTGTAGCCCTTAGCTCATTTTGGAGGGTGCTGCAGTTCCATCAGCCACCTTTGGCTACGCCCATGGGCAGCCCAACAGGGTAAGCGAGGTAAGCTTTGCATCTGGGTGCTGTCTTGGAACTCAAAAGCTTGAAAAAGTGTAAAGAGGGCTGTGGTGTCTGCACTCTGAAACCAAACTCCATGTCCATGGAGTTAACTGACACTTAACTTTAAACCGCAAGCGCTATAAAAAACACTAGGAAATGCATGCTGTGTTTGTAAGCTAACCCAGATGAGCCTGCAATGCGCAGTAAAATGTAACCTGAATATACCGTAATTTATGGAAGAAACGCCGCAGCGTTTATGAGTTTAAAAGTTAAAAAATAGGAAGTGCAGCGTTTCTACCGGGTGCGGCGTTTACAATATTTTTAATTTTTTTTTAGCCGATCTTCAACGAAAAATCGAAAAACTCATTTCGTGATAATTTTCTCAAAAGATGGCGCCACCACCGACACGTACTCTTTAGCGTGCACAGATCACAGTGTAGCGAATCAGAATGCGAACCTACCCCCATAGAAAAGAGGTTTGATCTTTGATCCAGTTTTGGAGAAAGTCAGAGCACCCTAAGATGGGTCCATGTCCCGTGCTCTGAAGTGGATGGCTTCATACATCCAACCGATGTCTCCTCAATTAAGTAAAAAGAAAAAAAAATAGAAATAAATCTTTTACATCTACATTTTAGAACTATAATTAAATTTTAATGAAGTTTTGAATATATATTTTGAAGGGTTAAAGTTCTGTAAAATACCACAAAAGTGCACTACCGTCTATTAAATGCACCCGTTTTTCACATGAACCTCTATTGTTCTTAAAATACGGAATTTCAGCCAAAATTAGTCAATGTTGCGCACGGTGCAAGTTTAACCCTTCCCCCCTCCCCCCCCCCCCCAAAAAAAAAATAAAGTTAATCTGAAAGATTTTTTTTTTTTCGCCGTGCGGCTTTGCACTTTGTGCACTCTATGGAATAAACACTGCCAACTAATTGGTATGCTCAAGAAATGCTGAGTGCTTTTAAAATAAATCCCAATGTTATAAATATAAAAAATAATAAATAAATACCATCAAGAGTTGTTACACAACTTTCAGTTTAAAGCAACAATTTGCTGAAGCAAGCTCATTACGTAATCAACAGCTGGCCATTCGCGCAGGGGGGGGGGGGAATGTTTACTTTTAACTGGAGACTCTTCTCACACATCGATTGCTGTTTTCATTTTAATGGCGCCTGGTAGTCTATCCGAACTTTGTGCGGATGCAAGAAGGTTTTTAGAAGTTATTTTTTTATTTCTATAAATTCGCCTTTGTGAATATAAACATTGATATCTGATTATTTGAAAATAGAAATCTTAAGCTTCGTAAAATAGTAGCAAATACTTTAAAACATTCTATGGGAAGGGGGAGAAAAAAAGGAGATTTTTTTACCGTTTATCCAATTTCTCCCGAAATATATCCGATCAACTTAATAGCTTTTTTAATAAATTAGGTCTAATAAGTAATGCAACATATTTTTTATTTATTTATTTTTTGTTAATTAAGAAATTATTTTAGAAAACATTGAATTTTATCTGGCATTGACTTCTGACCACGATCACCCCCCCTCATACACACACACCAATGATCGCGACTGCGGCGTTTTTGACGATTTTCTAGCTAACTAAGCTCATTTTTGTGGGTGCGGCGTTTCTTCCATAAATTATGGTAAAACCGTGTGTATTAGTGTGTATATAAAAGATATGTGTTTTATGCCTCTTTATTTCACTCCTTCATGCCCAGACGCATGGCACCTCGTACACCTGGTGACAAGTAGGAAAAATGCAAGTAAGAACAAATTTGGATATAGGGCAATGCCCGAAGACAGCTCAACATAAGCAGTTTCAGTTTCGTTTACATCAGAAGTAATCAAATGGAGCAGAAATTTAAAGAAATATTAAAGCAGAATCAGGAACTGATTCAGGCCTTGAAAGAGAGAGAAAATCATTCTGTGCAGAAAGTTTCTGTCCAGTTTGAGAAATTTAACCAAGAATATGAAAATTTTGATTGTTTCTTCGAAAAATTCGAAAGTTATTTAGATGTACAAAATGTACCTGTAGATAAGAGAACTAAAGTTTTTATTTCCTCTCTAAGCCCGAAGTTATACCAATTACTTAAATATTTGCTGGCTCTTGACATTCCTTCTGATCAAAGCTTCGAAAAATTAAAAGATGTGTTAAGACAACATTTGACCCTGAAACCATTGATTATTCCTTTCCGTCATAAGTTTTTGAATAAAAAACGAAACGAGGGGGGAAAGTATAAGTAGTTATATCGCAGAGCTTATGTCACTTGCAATTAATTGTGATTACGATACTAATATGTTAAATATTATGTTATGGGATGATATTATGCTAAGTGGATTATGCGATAAAACAATTCTGGATAGGTTATTTGAGGAGGATAATATGGATGTTGAAAAAACCTTACAAATAGCATTAGCTATGGAAAAAGCATTTAAGGGAGCAAATGATGTAATGGGCCGTGGAATAAATGCTGTGCACATAAGGAAAAAAATGAACAGGAAATCAAGCTGAGTACAGAAGCAAAAGACAGTTTATTTTGTTCTCGATGCACAGGGACAAATCATACTAAAGAAAAATGTAGATTTATTTCAAGTAAGTATAATGTTTGTTCTGAAATTGGCCATATTCAAAAGGCATGTTTTGCAGCAAAAAAGGCAGGTGTGAAACTGGTTAAAAACCGGTTAGTAAACCAGTTAGTAACCAGTTAGTAAAGTCAGACAGCTGTGTGCAGACTATACGGTAACCTTGAACCCGAATTTAACTGTGGCACAGCACCCCTTGCCAAGATTAGAGGAAATATTTTCAAGTTTAAATGGGGGAAAACAATTTTCAAAATTGGACTTTAAACGTGCTTACCTTCAAATGAAAGTTAACCCCAAAAGTCAAAAACTGTTGACAATAAACATGCATAAGGAATTATATGTTTGTAAAAGATTTATGTATGGGTTAAACAGGGTGCCTGCAATTTGGCAGCGTTACATAGATGGATTATTCCAGGGTATGGAAGGCGTTAAAGTGTTTATGGACGATGCTAGAATAACTGGAAGTGATGAGATGTCACATTTTAAAGTGCTAGAGGAATTTTAAAAAAAATATAAGGAACATGGACTGAAACTTAATTTAAATATAGTTAGTTTTTCCAAAATGAAATAAATTTTCTAGGACATAAAGTTGACACAAACGGACTCCATAAAACAGATGAGAAAGTTTCAGCAATTTTGAATGCTCGTGTACCAGAAAATGTGCAGGAGGCTAAAAGTTTTTTGGGACTAGTGAATTTTTATCGGAAATTTTGTAAAGATTTAGCTACCATTGCAAATTTTCTTAATAACCTGACAAAGAAAGATGTGAAATTTAAATGGTCGAGGGATTGTCAGGTAGCCTTTGATTAAATTAAAAAAGAAATATGCTCGCCAAAGATATTAGTTCATTATGATCCAAAACTCCCTTTAACTTTTGCAAGTGATGCATCACCAGTTGGTATTGGATGTGTGTTATCTCATCTTTACCCAGGTGGATCTGAACGGCTGATAGCTTTTGCATCAAAAACTTTAACCAAAACATAGCAAAAATATTCACAAATCGATTAGGAGGCTCTTGTAATAATCTTAGCTGTAAAAAAATTCTACTTGTACTTGAAAGGGAGGAGATTCATCTTAACAACTGACCATAAGCCATTAGTAGCAATATTTGGATTAAAGCGAGGATTGCCAGTGTTGACAGCTACGCGACTTTTACATTACGCATTGACATTACAGTCTTTTCAATTTGATATTGTATTTCGTAGTACTAACGATTATTGAAATGCAGATTTCTTGTCCTGATTACCAAAGACCTCAAAAGAATTGGACGTAAAAGGTGATATCACAATCTTTCAAATGACGCAGATTGAAACGCTACCAGTCACTGCAAAGGAGTTGCCCCAGGAAACATGGACGGATGTATCATGTATGGACACAGAGTTTGCATTCCAAAGAAGTACCAAAAGAAAGTTTTAGAACTTCACTAAGGACACTTGGGTATTGTAAAAATGAAAGCAATAGCCAAATCATTTGTCTTTTGGAATAATATCGACAAAGATATCAAGGAAGCTGTTAGGAATTGTCGGCTTTGTGCTTGACACAAAGCCGACCCAGCAAAAGCTAAAGTCCATTATTGGGAATATCCTAGTAAGCCATGGGAACCCATTCACATCGATTTCGCTGGACCTATATTTGAATATATGTTCCTAAGAATTGTTGATGCACACTCGAAGTGGCTAGAAGTATACCCAATGAAGGTGACTACGACTAAGAAAACAATTGAGTGCCTCAGAGACTGTTTTGCAAGATTTGGACTGCCGTTGGTTCTTGTCAGCGGCAACAGGCCCCGATTCTCTTCACACAAATTCCAGATGTTTATGCAAAGCAATGGTATAAAGCACAAAACTAGCCCACCCTTTAAGCCTTCAAGCAATGGTCATGCCAAGTTCTATGTCTACATGTTAAAGCAGTCACTGAGAGCAATGCAACAATCTGACAGTAACATCCAACAGAAACTGAGCATCTTCCTACTTCAATATAGAAAAGCACCAAATGCCACAACAAGCTATGGCCCTTCAATGTTGTTCCTGAAGCGATATATTCGAACTAGAATAGATTTGCTTTTACCTGAACTACAACCGAGAATTCAGGATAGAACACAGAAGGGTGTCTGAATTTAAAGACAGAAAATTTGATGTTGGTGATTCTGTTGCTGTGAGAGACTACAGAACAGCCAACTCTAAATGGAAGTTTGGAAAGGTCGTCAATAAAGATGGTGTTCTCCATTACACCGTCAACGTCCAAGGTACTTTAGTTCGATGACATGTTGATCAAATCTGTCCAGTGAGAGACAATGTGCAAGAAAGGGATTCATTATCTGAAGTACATTGCAGATTTCCAACAACTACGACAGAGATCAGAGAAGATACCTCTGCTGATGCTGAAAGTCCTAATTCTGAGATCCCGGTCTGTGAACCAGCTGTCTCATCTGTGCCAGCATCCTTAGTGGCAGATGTGCTGAATCAGAGTTCCTCATCATCATCACTGGCTCAGTGAACTCATTCAACCAAGGACAGTAGTGGTCCACCAGTACCTGCCAATCAGAGTCCAGTACTTATATGTTCTATGAGAATATGAAGGCCTCCCAAGAGACTTGATCTATAAAGGGGGAGGAGATGTGGTGTCTGCACTCTGAAAACAAACTCCATGTCCATGGAGTTAACTGACACTTAACTGTAAACTGTGAGTGTAATCGAAAACACTAGGAAATGCGCACTGTGTTTGTAAGCTAACCCAGATGAGCCCGTGATATGCGGTAAAAATGTAACCTGAATGTAAAACCGTGTGTATTAGTATGTGTATAAAAGACATGTGTTTTAGTGTTATGAATGTCTCTTTATTTCACTCCCTCATGCCCAGATGCACGGCACCTTGTACAAGGACGCCTTTTTTAGATTTGCAGATCACGGACCTAGGGCCGCCCCTGGCTACACCCCTGTTTAAAACTAATACATTTTATTGCCTGTGTTGAACATGATACCATTCCTCTTTGTAATTGACCTCTGCCTATTCATGTGCTTATACATTTTGCTCAGTACTGTCAAAGTAAAGGGTATTTTCTTTGTATAAAGAGAACTATTTACTACCAGTGGGCCAAAAGAAATCAAGTATTGCTGCTACTGAAATCTACACGTGTTTTTTATTTTGCTAAAATAAAATTGGGGAACTTTTCTAGTTAGTTAATTTTGGTGATTTGAGTTACAGAATGAGTAATGTGGTTTCTTTGTTCACTGTAAGAGGTTGTTTGCCAAGTTCATTCCTGCACGGGATAGTCTTTACCAAAAATGGTTATCCAGTGAGAAATTTTGATATTCAATTGAATTATTCATACCTGTATTACACCAACATAAAAAAATGCTTAAAATATAAATCAGTACTTTCAAAACCTTCTGATTTTGAGAAAATATATTTTTCTGTTTTGCAGTAGAAATTTTTATAGGTGTACCACAGCAGCAAGTTCATACTCAAGACTAATTTTCATAACCTTTAAAAAAAAACTCATTTTAACGTTTAACGTCAGTTTTATATATATATATATATATATATATATATATATATATATATATATACACATATGTACACATACACTCATTTCTATTATGATCTCTTTAAAAAAATTTCCCATGCCGGGTTTCTGAGGTCGTTACGCCGCCACTGCGAATTTCTGTATAGTACAGACCTCTTCATAAAGGCTACTACAGTATGGGACCTTTTATCCGGCAACCTTGGGACCGACCTCATTCCGGTTTATGGAATTTGCCGGTTTTCGGGTCGTTGCCGAAAAATTAACCCTTTGTGCACAGTAGAATTAAAAAAGTACCGGTCTTTAAGTACAAGTAGCTTTTATGATAATTACTGCATATAATTATGTAAATAGTTAAGCATTCATAATAGATTTTAAAATAAAAATAATTAAATTTATCAAAACTTACTGTAAAATAAAACTTCAATGCTGCGAATCGCGGTATCCACCATGGGCACCGGCAGAATATTTCCCAGGGGGGGGGGGCAAAGACTATTTTAACGTATGGTTACCATGTTGGAAAGAGCAAAAAAGCAAGGGAAAACACTGCATACAAAAATCCAGGGGGGGCATTGCCCCCCCTTGCCCTATGCTGCTGGCGCCCATGGTATCCACGTAGTCTGTCAGATATGCAGAACCATCCCTACAGGAGAGAACCATGTTCCCCGCTCCCGCCGCTGCGCACTAGAGATGAGACGGGCTCTGTAATTCACGATTGCGTTCGGGCTCGGGCGGGTTCGGGCTCGTGAAAAATTTCTTCTTTGTTGAACATACTCCTTGAAACAGATTTTAAAAAGTGATTCGTGGAATAAATAGACGTACTTATTTAAAAAAATAGCGGCACGGGGGACTAGAAGGTGTGTGAAGCTCCAAAATTTATTTTATCCTATGAATGAAGTAGTTAATTTTATTTGTCTTAAGCATAGCAAAGCTGAAATTTCGGGCTCGGGCGGGCTCGGCTCCAACTTTAATAATATTGCTCGGGCTCGGATTAAACGTCCTCGGGCTTCAAAAAATGAGCCCGAACTCATCTCTACTGCGCACGCTCGCCTCCGCATAAGGATTACAAAGATGGTAGACATATAGCTTCAGTGGTGGGAAAAACTACTTTTTTTTTGTAGCGAACTACAACTACCGCTACTTTTCAAAAAATGTAGCTAACTACAACTACAACTACTTTTTGAAAAATGTAGTTAGCCACACTACTTTTGAAATGTAGTCGCTACTTTTAGGAGACAAATTTTGCTAACAGATTCAGTTTGCATTACATTCATATTTAAGGATATTTATATCCTAATTAGAGAAAACTATTGATATCTTAATTAGAAAAAAAACTATTGCACTAATAAACATACTACCAGGGGAGTGTTTGAGGAGGGCGGCGGCCCCCCTCAAGAAATGTAAAGCAATTATTCAAAAGGAGCTATTTTGAAACATTTCTTTTAACTTTAGAACAATAAAGTTTAAAATACCGAATCGTCCCCCTCCCCTCGAAATGGAAGCCTATATATACGCTACTGACAACTACTGCTAATTATTGAAGTATTGTTGAAACTAATTCAGTTTTAATACCTCTATGATAAAAATAAATTGAGAAAGTGAGCTCTGAAAGCATGAGAAAAATCATGAGAACCAAAAAAGTTAAAAATAAATAAATAAAAAATAATTGGATTTTTTAACAAAATACCCATAAATTTTCATTTTTTAGCTTAAATATTACGCATTTTAATACAAAGTTATGTCTATAACCCCCCCCCCCCCTTGAAGGAAGTCTTTATACGCCACTGGTGGGACTAGTTGTATAAAGAAACGATTCAATAATTGAGGGTGTCATTGTGTCAAGAAGGAAGATCACGTAACGGCTTGCCAAATTAATTTAGTTCCTATGTTTTGGTAAGAGCACAACGTTGTACTTGTATATTTAAATTAACGACATTTCATTTTAAAAGCTAATGATTTATTTATTTGCGAAGGGAGGACAGCTTACGTCACTAAATGTGGCGTTTAGAGCTACGTATGTAATAATTTTGCCATACAAAATGTATATTCTGGTGGGGGGGGGGTCCTGAGACAGCCTTACTATTTTTTGACGTATATTGATAGTTGAATGTTTGAAGAAAGTGACATAGCAAAACATTTTTTAAAATTAACACATATTTTAACTAATTTAAATATTTCATTAACAAATAAAAATATCTGGTTTTTTTTTTTCCTTTGAGATATGAAGGATATTTGAAAAACATGCTTTGGCTCCCTCCTCTCCCCCATAAGGGCGACAAAAAAATCCTAATATTTTTTAGACGTTCTTGTTTATTGCATTTTAAAGCAAAATAAAAATAAATCTTATACTTCATTTGTTTTTCTTTGTTTTGCCAACTTGCTATCCCCTCCCTTTCCTAAAATTTCTTTTCAGATATTCTTTTTTGTTGTATTTTAAAATAAAAATCATATGAATGTTCTTTTTTTAATGCAAAGGATATGTTAAATATATATGTAAAAAACATTTTGCCCCCCCCCCTCCCCAAGTGCAGAATCCCTTGGGGAGGCAATCTTTAAAAAATCCTTAAATTTTTCTTTAGGTTTTCCGTTTTGTTACATTTTAAAGCAAAAAATCTTAATATCTGTTTGTTTTTTTTCCTCTAAGTTATGCAGGATATGTGAAAAACTCATTTTGACCCCACCCCATCAAGATAAATTTCAAAGAATCACCCAATTTTTTTCCCCGCTTTTCCTGTCTTTTTTATATTTTCAAACAAAAATCCTGTGAATGTCTGTTTTTTTTAATTTGAGATATGAAATCAATATTAAAAATTTGTGAAATACCCGTTTTGCCCCCTGTCCCCCTTTGGGAAAAGGTGATTTTCAAAAAATCATTAAATTTGTATTCAGATAATCCGGTTACTTATATTTTAAAACAAAACTCGTATTCTTATTTGTTGCCGTTTTCTTTGAAATCGTAAAATACTATAACTATTACAAAAATAAACTTTCACTTTCCTCGAGATTGGGGGGGGGGGGGAATCACGCGTAAAACTAATTTTTGTAATATCTTACATACTGTTCAATTATTTTTGGTTTTATATTACATTTAAGAAAGAGAAAAAAATATACACATAAGTTAAACATACCTTCGGTTCTTTGATTTAGGCCCATTTTGGTAATTGTACTCATTAAATAAAATTTAAACATAAAATTAAACATACATAGAATATAGAAACTTAAACACTATTCACGAAAATATATATTTACAAGTCACATTAACCTAGTTAAAATGAAAATTTGAACACAACGTAACTCCCCCCCAATAAAGACAACAATAAATGGGTGAGCAGTTCACGTTTGAGAACGAATTTAGAAAATGCTGATTCATTATAGGTTCAGGTTCAAGGGGTATAATTGGAGTTTTTCTTCCTTTTCATTGCTTTCTCAGTAATTTTCTGGGCTGGTGTAAACCAGGAAGTTGTAAAACGAAGCTGTATTGCCCCCTGCAAGTCCTTCCCACAGAATTCAAGAATCCCCTCACACGCAATTCCTTTGAATTCTGTGAGAAGGGATGGGCGGGCGCTCACTAATTGCGAGGACTGACTATATATCATTCCAACTTTGGAAGGATATCGAGTTCACGGAATGCTGGACACTCAACAGTGGGCAAGTGGACACTACACTGTATTTAGGGGTGCAAAAAAAGAAAATTAATGATGTCACAAAAGCATGCTATTTAAAGATATGTAAAATTACTTTTCAAAAGCAAAAAATGCTCACTTTTATGCACAGAAATAGATATTTCAAAAATTCAAACCTTACTTACATTATTTTTCAAAATAAATTAATTTTTATCGTCTAAACTTGATAAATCTGGGATGTGCACGTGCCCCCTCTGGATCCGCCAACTGGCCTTGGCTTAATATGAAGTTAAATGCAGCTACTTTTTCTTTTACACTCTCAGTCAGACTAGAGACATCAATGCAAATGCAAGTGTTCTGATTCTGATTTCTCTCTGGCGTTCCCCCAGATTATCACACTGACAAGGGGGGGGGGGAGATAGTCCGCGTCCCCAAATATCCCAATAATATAGATTAAAAATTCATATATACTGAAATAATAATAATAATCAAAATGAAACAATTTCCTCTGTAACAGTTATTGTTGTATTGTTGTCCATCACTAGATCAACTGGGAGAAATTTTTTGGATGGTGAACACGATTTGATCAAAGTACAGTAAATTGAAATGCCATTTTTTACTCGAGTACCAGTGCCTTGTGTTTTATGTTTTAAAGAAGAAAGAAAATTACAAATTTTTTTGTCGTCCAGGAAAATTTTCTAGCACGCTAAACTTGAGCGCCTTGTAGAAATAAACATCCCAGACAGTGCCGGATTTAGAAGTGTGGACGCCCTGGGGCAACAAAGGAGTGGTGGCCCCTAATTATTTCTCAAACAAGTTAAGAATTTTTTCGAAGACAAGTATGGCGAAGTGGGTTCACCGTTAACTCATAGCCTAGAAGTCCAGGATTGGATTTCCGAGTTCGATATTCGTTAGGAAATTTTATGTAAAGATGTCTATTGTGGGGGCCTCCTCTCTTGTGGAGGACCTAGAGCTGCAGCTCCGGTTGCCCTCCCCTAAATCCGGCCCTCATCCCATACTTAATGTTAAAAATACAAATGGATAAAATATTAAAATAAAAATTATTCTTGGTTATATAATCTTGCTCAAGTATATGTACGTAATTTTTTTAAATTCAATGTTGGAAGTTTTGAAAATGTTTTCTGTTGCAAAAACGCAGTAGCGGTCAAAAATATGCAGACCCTGATCATACTTAGATGGGGACCCGGGGCAAGAGGTTATTTTGGGCCTCTGTACTATTACAGGCATTTAACTTATTTTTGATTGTTTTCTATTTTCCCAGCATAAAAATAAAACATTTTTAAATAATTCTAAAATTGAATTAAAAATTACCCATGTATTTATAGTCATTTAGAACAAGACTATGCATTTAAAATTGATTTTAATGTTTCTTTAAATTCATTTATATTATTAGCGTATGTGTGCGCCAAGTTCCGCCTGCCAGAAAATTTTCTTTTCTTCATCATAATATATATATATTATAAAAAAAATGCTAACTAATGGATATTTTATGATAAGTACATATAGCTATAAGTTTTCAAAAAGGCCTTTAGTTTCTATTTTATTAATCTAGTCTTAGAAACCATTATCATTGAGTTAGAAGAACGGAAAATATAAGTCTCGAAACCTTTTTATTGTTACACAATTATGATATAGATATCATAAAGGAAATTTAGCTTAACAAAAATTATTATTGCAGCATATATAAATTTAATATACAATAAATCGAGAGATTTGCGAGGCCTCTATTTTTCAGGAGCTCCGGGCTATTGCCCCCGCGTCCGTGTGATAATGAGACTCTGAAAATATGTTAAAATGCTTAGTATGGTATAGTAAAGAGGGCCCCGAAGCAGTGGCGCACCCAAGATTTTAGTTTAGGAGGGGCTAAGACTACAAATATTGATGAACTTGGTTATAGTGACCTCGATTATAGTAATAATTCCCTTATAATGTCAAAATATTCTGTATCACACGTCCATAGAACACAAGGCCACTATCAGCGTAACTCGTTATAGAGTCATAAATAAATACCTGACATTTTCACTGACGTTGTAATAGAGTTTAACTGTATTTCATACACTGACTGTAAGTATTTACTTAAAAACCAACGTCTCTTTTTTTCCTTTGGTAAAAAAATATTTCAGAAATAGTTAAGATAATTTTTAATGATAAAATGTTTTAATTCATTAATGACATTTTTCAATTTTTAAAGGTTTTCAGATCTAACTCTCCAGTTTTAGGGGAGCTGCCCCCATAGCCCCTCCATGGGTGCGCCTTTGTCTACAAGTAACCCAGTACCCCGAGGCCCCATCTCAATATGATCAGCTTTGGATTCTCTTTCCCTCTTTTTTTGTCCTCTTTATAGCAGATTGGTGAGTCTACAAATAATACTGAGAACGATAAAAAGAAAAAAGATGTACAAGTCAGGCTTCAGGCAGGAAACTCCCCCCTCCCCTCACTCGTGTGCGTTTGGTGTGTGCCCCCATAGAATGCCGGGGGGCACGGGGCACACATAGATACCCTGGGAGGGGCGGGGCAGGGATTAGATATTCTTTCAAGCATCAATTCCAGTTCTATGCTTGGTGTCATAAGAAAGTGAATTTGCACCACGAGATCAATCACCGGAAATGATGACGCGGCAAAAGTAGCTTCCAAAACGCGCTACAAACTACTAATTTTTTGTAGCGCGCTACACTACAAACTGCTTTTTTAAAAAAGTAGTGCGCTACACTACAAACTATTAAAAAAAGTAGCGACTACTGTAGTTTCGCTACTTGTAGCACGCTACTCCCCAGCCCTGATTACGTGATGGCCAAAAACAATATACCTCGCTCGCTCCCTTGATAACATCATTGTGATGAAAATTAAAACCAGTTGCAGCCCTTTAAAAATATGGTTAAATATTGAAGAAAAAATACTAACTGAAAAAAATATGCGTATAACTATTGAAATCTCCGTCGGAAGTATTGGCTTCCGTAATTGGAGCTCCCCATAAAGCAGCTCGAAATTTCAGCTTTAATTACGAAAATACGTTGAGAAATGCCCACTATTACAAAACAAAATTTAAAAAACTAGACCGTACAATTAGATCATATACAATTTTGAGAGGAGAAAAGCTAACATTTAAACATTTATTCTTTATTTTGTTTGAACATTTCATTAATCTTTAGCTGTTTCAATGTTCCCCACAAAAATATCGAGACAATCTGAGGCACGTTGAAATAAAGTAATCCGCCTGCTTTCCCCCCAACACATGCAGCTGCAACGTAACCCATAACAGGAAAAGGAAAAACCGTTTAATTAAAAGGACACAATTTAAATAAGTATTAGGTTGTAACAAAAATTTCCCGCCACCTCAGATATGATCTCAGCAAACAGTTCGCATTCGCCTGTTTCCTCCTATTTTGTCAAACGATTTTTGGCATTTGAAAATTATGTTTTTGGTCTCTTGCCCCCCATGTTACTGGGCCAAAGGCTTTGAAAATTACCAAAACGTTGGTAGAAAATGATAGATGTGGGTGGTGATTACTATCCGCATTAAAGGTACTCCTTTCAGGTTATTTTTCTAACTTTGTTTGGAATTTTTTGTTGGCGGAAAACTTTCGTTACAACCTGATAAAAGCTCGACTATCCGAAAGCACGGGAAATGCTGGATAAGTGAAAATTCCGGATAGTTAAGCTTGTAAAAAAAAGTTTGTCGACAAAGCTGTTAAGGAGGGGGGGGGGGGAATCTAATCGGAAATGTTTTGGAATGTTAATCAATGCATGTTGAAAAACACTCATAAATAAAAATAGATCGGTACACACGTGCGTACTGATCTATTTTTAATTGTGTGTTTTTAACAAAGTTTTTAATTGTATTTATAATAATATTTGTTTATATTGCAGTATTACAAGGCAATAATATCTTTGCATCGCTGGGGAGAAAAATAATAGTAAATTAAAAATAAAACCACTTATCGATTTCTAACAAGTAATTTCTTTAAACTAAGAGAATGATTAATAATAAAAACGGTGTTGTTTTCTCTGTCTTTCCCCTCGAGCTTCTGTTCAGAGATAACACTGTTGAATCATCGTAATGCAGATGGGCAAAATAAGTAGGTCAGGACTCACTAGCTATAAATATGCAGGGTGCGAATTGAACATTTTTTCCAGGAGGGGACATTTGAAAGAAAATATGCTCCTGGAGGGGACATTTGAAAAAAAGAAAAAAAAAAGGGTGGGGGGAGGTGTAAATTCTCCACTTATTAATATATTATGTATTACATGACAAATACAGTCGCCAACATGTCTGGGAAGTGACTTAAATTCAAACAAAAGTCGACCCCCAATTTTCTGTGCAAATATATTCCTCCTACGTCGATTCTACGCCTAAATGTCGATATTACTATGTCGATTCTACGTCCTGAAATTCGGCTCGTGGCTGAGCAGCGCTTGTTCGTTCATTTTGCAGTCTTCCTTTAAAACCTGACCCTAGTTACAGAATGAGAAGTAGCATCAGGCATGTGTATATCTATTTCAAATGGATGTTTGTAACTTGCTCCTTTTTCTTGTAAACAAAAGAAGAATTTCTATTCTGAATACTTAAATCGTCAGGTACTGTTGAACATGTACGGACAGAGACTAATTTTAGCATTTCTCCAGCAGGGGATAAATAGTATCACTGGCAGGGATCAATTAATATTTCTCTAGCCAGGGATATTACATTCTTCAGCCGGGGACAATCCCCGGCATCCCCCCCCCGTCAATTCGCACCCTGTAAATATGTAATCAGCACTTTTTCTGTTTTGGCTATCGGTACGGAGCTGATTTTTCTCCGTGCTCGCCAGCAGAGCTGTAAAATGTTTTGTTTTTGTAACGTGTGTCCGTCATATTTGTTTTGTGAGCATTTTGTCTGTTTATTTTCTTTATACTACAACGATTCTGGGAATTATTGATAACCTTTGGCAGATAGAAATTTGCATCCTCTTCCCCGTTCTAAGTTTGGACAGCTGTGATTCACAGTAGGAATTGGTCATTTGAGAAGACCTCCCCCCAAGGGAGGGGGAGGGAGGTCGAAATTTTCTGGTTACTTGAATGCCGAATAGTCGAGATTTTACGTAGTGGGAAAAAAAATGGTATCTAGATCAGTGAGCAAAAAAAAAAAAAAAAAAAAAAATGGAATCGGGGGGAAGTGCCGGTTTTTGGAATTCTGGATAAAGGGTACGATACTGTATTTTGTAATCTGAAGGCTACTATCAGACTATTTCTGTGGCTGTACCATGGTGAAGTTGTAATTCTATACCGAATTGACCCAAATATAATACGACCATGAAATTTTTCATCAAGATACTTAGAAAAATCCTATATTTAAGCCTCAAATTTAGTGTGAGTCAGATTTTTTACAGGCAGTGATCAGTCAAAAAACACTCTGTTATATTTGGGCCAATATGGTATATACATTTTTTTAATCATTACTTTCAGTGCATAAGTAAATAAATATTTCAAATGAAGCTACATTTTAAGGTCTAGTGAATTAGTTCCTTAAAAATATTTTCTTTGCAAAAGAATCTAAGTCTATTTTTATTACTTTATTGGAATAAATTTTATTTGTTTCATGAAAACATAACTGCTATTCATTATATGGCTATAACTGTGCTTCATTCTTTTAGTGAGGTGTTACCGTGGCTGGAGCATGTAAAATCCGATGGAAGCTTGTTTTATATTGAGTGGAGCAGTAATTTTGAATCATTTCTAGAAGACTCTTTTGATAACAGTTATCCAGCTGAACCTTGGTCTCGCATTAGACAATCAGATTTGAAACTGAAAGAAAAAATAAAAAATTGGATGAAAAGCCGTAAAAAGAAAGTCCGTAAATCATTTCCCCTTCTAAAGCTTAGCAAGAGTGAAAGGAGTACCGATCCTTTTTCACTTCAGCACTTGAAGAGTATATATATTGATGTTGATCCTTCGAAGCTGGCTGTGAACAGTAAATTAACAACAGCAGAAAAAATTTTGGGCTTGAAACTTGGATCACTGCAGGAGAACTATGCAGCCTCAGACAAACCCTGTATTTTAAATATAGTGCCCAATGAAGATGGGCCTGATGTGAAAATTGGTGAGTATACTTTTCTGTGAAGTTGTACTTTTTATTAATGTCTGTGCCATTTTTTGTGACTTTTTTTTTTTTTTTTTTTTTTAAGATTAAAAATTTTGAGCCTTTTTTTCTGT
Organism: Cheiracanthium punctorium; assembly: GCA_038373885.1. Lineage (NCBI taxonomy): Eukaryota > Metazoa > Arthropoda > Arachnida > Araneae > Cheiracanthiidae > Cheiracanthium > Cheiracanthium punctorium. Next base: position 908,966 of record JAWZYV010018045.1, read on the forward strand.
TTCATAAAAATTTTTTCAGAAAGTGTAGATAAAGGAAATTTATTCCAAAAATACTTAAAAAAACTTGTTTATAGATTTTATGAATTTTAGCCGAATGACCATTTTCAGTAATAATTTTTCCCCCAAATAATGTGATTTAGTGCTAATATCAGATAACTCTTGTGCAAGTCTCGATTTCTAGTTTTGATTTCCTTATTTCTCTGTATTAAGTTGACATTTACTCATTTTGTTTTATATGTATTAGCCAATCAAACATTTTCACATTTAAAGATTTTCTTTTGTCCATTTGTCACAGTCAGTTAGCTAATACTGATTCTCAATTTTCAGTTTACTAGGCTTTTGTCCTAGCTACATTACAAAGTTCAAAGTCCTTATAAATTCTACAGCCCCACAAAGCCTTTCATGCATTTTTAAATTTACTTTTTTAATCATGCTTTTCATTAATCGGTGATCATTCACTAACTCAGAAATTGCAAAATAAACTAAATTCTTTCTCTTCATCATTATTCACAACAAAACATAAACCACTTACAAAATTGCATACTAAAGACCGTGAACTGATGGTCTTTTGAAGCCTAAAATATAAACATTTGCTAATCTAACAGCTTTAGAAAGGGGAATGTTGTATTGTTTTTGGGAGATAATGTTTTTTACAAATCAAAAGCAGTAATTTTTATTTTAATTGTTTTAACCATTAATTATTTATTTTCTTATACTTGTAATTAACTTGGAAGTTTAATTTAAATACCTTTTGTCAGGAGATATAATGGTCTGGATGACTCTTTTTCTATAACTCAATAGCTAATCTTTTAAATTACTACTAATCACCCTTTTTTTGTTGGGACCTTTTTTTAAATAATTACCTTTTCTTTAAATTAATTCAGCCTTTGTTTGCCCGGACTCCGGAGGTGTAATTTTAATTATCAGGTAAATTCTGTCGATTTTCTGCTGACTATTAAGTTTCCCTCTCTCTTCAATAGCCTAACTCATTTCTTGCAATATCTCTTGTTCATGTCCGGTTTTTAATTAGTTTTACTCTCTTCTAATTTAATTTTTATTCCAAATTTTACCCAGGGTTGTCTCGGACGATTGGCTATCTCCCGCTAAAATTTTAGAAAATTTAATAACGTTTTTAAGGCCCTTATGATCAATTAAGTTTTTTTCCCCATTTCAAGATGGCCGTTCTTGCCTGCGTTTCTTCTCGGCCAAGTTGGTTTCTTTCCCGCGTGCAGTGGTTGCTGGCCGCCATTTTCTTATTTTCTCGCTTCCTTCCCCCGTCGATCGAATGTTCTCGAAGTTTCCCGGCTGAGATGGCGCGCTCTGATTGGTCCCCGCGGCCGGCGTCTCTTGGAAGCTCCCCAAGCGTGGGGCGAAAAAGCGTCATTCTGAGAGCTGGTGAGGTGCGGCTAGGACGTGTTCTTGTCCGGTTTTTTTTTTCATCGGCATTTTAGGGGCCCAGCTCGGCATAACAGTCGTCACTTACATCAAGTTCATGATGTAAAGATACAGTTTCACGGCCAGAGGGCCAACATCCTTTTAAATTTCGATGATCACCATGTAAATTTTTTTTTCCCCTTTTTTTTTTCGGCCGACTGCCTCGATTCGGCCATCATGCCGATGCGACACCAACTGCCACCTTTGGATGTGAATTGGGCGTAAGGCCCCCACCCCCCTGTGTTTTTCATTAGCTGCGATGAAAATCAGCTACCGGATTTGACGTCTCGCACTACGATCACCTTTTGCCCAGACCGGGAGCCGCTAGTGTTGTCTGGAACGCGAAGTCCCTGACGCCTGATTGAGCCGGCCGGAATTCCCTGACCAGTGGAGAGACCAAGATGCCGCCTCCAGGTGCCATCAGCGACCGACCGTTGGTTCCCTGAAACGCCGAGACCAGGCCTGCCATTGGATCCGTGGGTGAGATCTAACCATTACCCTTTTTCTATCTTCCATGCTTCCATTTCTCCACCACGAGCTGGATCAGCGACTTCATGCTTCAAGCTGTGCTAGAACTATCCTTTTTGTTCTTATAATGTTTAATGGGGGGGGATTTAATATCAAATGCTAAATTTTCTTTTTTTTACTTGGTGTGCTATTCTGGTGTATAACTTCCAGTGACAATGTTTAATTTTCTTTTGTTAATATGTTAAATGTAAATGCTATGTTAAATGCTGGTTTGGCCTATGCTAATCTCTGTGATTCTTTGCGTTGATCTGCACATCATTGTATTTTGCTGCACCCTTTGGTGTAAAAATTGCAAAGTTCCCTTTTTTGTTTTGAATTTCTTTATTTTGGCAATTGATTAAACTAACCTGTTGGATTGTAAAGGTGGGGTTTCAAGTAATAGATAGGGATTTAATGCGGGATTTTTTCATCAGATGCCTTGTGAGGCTAGGGAAAGGTGGGGACTTGTTTGCCCAATTTTCTTTTTTTTTTACTTTTTTTGATAGGATAAATTTTTTTTATGCTGCAGCAGAGCCTTTAACTTAAATTTTGGATCCAATCGAGCTACTTTTGTCATGACAACTTTATTGTGCATTTTCTTTTATTTTTATTTTTTTTTTTGTTAAATTCTACAAGGGCTAATAATTGGGTAATTAAAGCATTCTAGTATTTTTTGTCCTTTAGCAATTTTACCACGCGCTGTAAAACCCCTGCGCTGTGTTTACTTACTTTTCATTTCTTTTTCTGATGTCGCGAGGCCACTAGTTGTTTTCCTCTGTTATTGTTGAATAAAATATTTTTTTTTGGTGATCAAATGCAATGTCTCTGTGTTTATTTTACCACTTTTCTAACACACACTTCAGGCAAGGCTGAGATCATTGGGTTATTTTCTACACTATCGGTCACAACGCAATGGACAAAAATCTAAATTTTTTTTTAACTAAACATAATTTTCACGGCAGTAGTAGGTAGAATACTACAGGAAGTCTTTTGTGCAGCTCTGGCCCAGGCAAATTTGGTGCCCTATGCAAAGGATTTTAACAGTGTCCCTTTAAAACAAAATTGTTTGATGCTCAGGCAAAACTGCCTCCCTTAGTGATGGCCACTATTCTGAAGTAGCAAATCAGTCAAAAGTTCTGTTATCCAGCCAAGGTACCAAATGGCAATGTCACTACCATATTCCCCTGTACGTCCCGCCCATTGCAGTGCATAACTGTTACTGATGCCCAGAGTGGAAAGCCTGAGTTATGGCACTGTCTCCTTTGTCAAAGCCTCTTGACCTAGTACTAGGAGCAGATGGGCCCTAAAATTTTGTGTGTAAAACGTTATTAACAGTCCATAAATAGAAAAAAGATTTTTGGAAAACAAAGTGTGGGTGAAGATTTTTTAAAACTAGCCCAAATTGCATGCAGCCCATCTTCTACTGCCTAGTACAGAGAGAGAAATAGACTGAAGGAGGAGCCAAGTAGCACAAACAAGTTGTTTTTATTTTTTCCTTTACAGATGAGACTAAAAAAACAGTATACTGCCACACTTGGTTTACCACCCTGGGCAGTGGCCTAGTTCAGCGGTTCCCAACCGGTGAGTGCAAACCCCTTGGGGGCCTCACAGCATTTGCAGTAGTGGGGCATGTGAAAAACAGGCAAAGAGCAGGTGATAATGTATGTTTTTAAAATCATCTTATTTACAATGGTGCAGAAAATGTTGAGGGCCCGATTTTTCTCCAGAATGTAATTTTTTTGTTCAAAATTTTCCCCAAAGCTGTTGCATATTTTCATTCTAGTTTAAGTGATTATTACTGTACTTAGAGGTATGTGTATATATAAGAATCATAATATTTATTGAACAAAAAAATAAACTTACATTGATGAGAAACATTAGACATCATGCTACATTCCTTTGAAATGAGAAGAATGGACGATGGGCAGAAAGGGGGGGGGGAGCATAAAACTGCTGTTCTGAACCAGTTAGCTTCTTTTGATGACAACTGCATCTCTATTGTTAAAAAATGTTTCCTTTTTTCCTTCTGTAAATACACTTTGAGCAAAAATTTCCCTAGCACTTCAGAATTTTCCCCCGAACCTCATTTGCACGTATTCTGCTCCTCTGATTATTTATTCTTACTTTCACTTAAAACATACCAAATTTTTGCTTAAAATGTTAATCCTAACTTTACAGATAATATCTCATTTTCTAGAAAAGACAACTAAATGTTCATCGCTGAAAAATAAAAAAACTGTTTGCATGCTGAGGGATGTAAGCAGGAGGGGGGGGGGACCATCCTAAGTTATCCCTTATCGGGGGACGGTGGCACAAGGCTGAGAACCGTTAGCCAAGGTTAAAAGGCTGAGAACCGTTGTCCTAGTTCACTTATATGGTCACGCCGGGCCTGCTTTTGTGCAGATTTCATGTTTGTCAATGGCAAAAATTACACTGCACATCTTCTAGAATATTTTTAATTACTAAGTTCGGTATTTGCTTAAATACACATAAAGTCTTTTGATAAGATCCCCCCCCTTCCCCATCCTGATTTGCATGTTCTGTACTGTTGTTTAGTCCTCAGTGTTTTCTTTATTTCTTGTGAACTTATTTAAAAATACTATCCATTTTTAATTCTGTATAAGCATTTAATCTTTTGTAAAACACTGAACTAAATTTACTTTATATTGTAAATTTAGCTCTAAGACACTACAAGAGAACTCTTATTCCTTAATCTACATTGAAATTCAACTTTAATTTACTATGCACTATTATATTACACCTTTTATGATGCCTTAATGAAAATTCTAAATATCTTATTTCCTTTCAGGTGATTGGATAAAATCTGTTAATGATATTGATGTTAACATGAACAATATAGAAGATGTACTCAAAGGTATCCCTATTCCTTCGAAGGTATTCAAAAGTTTGCATGATTCTTTTTTAACTGAAATTTTATGTTTTTTTTTTTTTTTTTTTGTGTGTGTATGGCCCTCAAATTTAAATTTCATTTTGTGTAGGTGAAGTTATGCATTGTACCACCAGTTACTCAGATTAACACCCGATCAAATTTTCTGGCATCAAAGCATGTGAGTATTTTAATCATATTAAAGTACAATGTAAAATTCGTTGAATGTAGTCTAATCCCTGTGTTAAAATGTTTTAAAACAGGGGTTATTAACTTAGTTTTCAGAAAATAAAAGACAATTTGTCTATCAGAAAATAAAAGTCAAATAGATGTGTATTGTCATAAGAAGTATACATGTGTGAATAATCAATTTTATTTTCTATTATTTAATTTAGTTTTGTTTAGAGAACTGAGAACTGGCTTTAACGGTCTTACCAAAAATGCCTTTTTTAAGAGATAATATATTTTAAAAATATTATATAATATAATATATACATATATTACAAGTAAAAACTCAAAATTATTTAATTCTTTGTTTATGTCTTTCTAAAAAAAAACTATATAGCCAAATTAAGCATGAAGTTTAAAAAAAAATTGATACATTTTTTTTTAATAGCTTAAAACTTCTTACAGCTGCATAAAAAAGTACTAAAAATTCAGAAAAGTAATTTAAACAGAAAATTTTGTATAATTACTTACTGTACTAATTTTTAATAACTATTTTTTTTTTTTTAAAGAGAATAGTTAGTACTTACTATACCGTTGACCTCACCAAAATTTACCTTAAATTATTTTAGTAGTCAACACTTACAGCTGATGAGATTTAAAATGTTGATGTATTAAATAAGTAAATGATTTTTTTAACTTAGTGAAATAGAGTTATCAACACTAGTAACAGAGAATTGTATAATTTTCTAATATTACTGGCACTTAATCACACAGATTGGGGGGAAAAAAAAATATGTGCAAAAGTGGTCGACGGTATAATACATAAGTACAGAGTTATTTCTATGCTTTTGTGGTAAATACTTTAATACATTTATTATTATTATAGGATAATTTAATAAAAGAACTTCTTCGTGATGTCAGTGCTATACAAAATGCTAAATTACAGTGTCAAAATATACCCCATTGTTTATTATTCTTGACCATTGAAAGTGGTGAGGCTTCAGAAAATGTACGTATAATATAATTTTAAATTTGTAATATTAATTACTTTTGTGTACTTTATAAAGCATGGTATTTTTTCTTCTGTATTAATGAGCATGCTTTAAAGAAAGCTCATATGAAATTTGATGTTTTCCTTTTCTATTAAGTTTTATTTAAATTTCAGAAAGAGTTAATGTACAGTCAAAATTATGATATTTTATATCTCATAAAAATAACATGCTAAAAAATCTTTTATTACCTTATTTCACTTATTGTCAATTTTACAAGTCTGTGTTTATTCATTTGTAAAATATATATATATTTATGTAACATGCACTTTGCAAAATTGATAGTGTTTGTATTAACCCTCTCGCTGCGCATCCCGCAATTTTCACGGGCAACGTAAAAGTAGCAAAATTTGCACAACCCGTAATTTCCACGGGTACATATTCTTTCAATCTGTTTTGTGCTTCCGAAAAAGCATAACCCACTTTTTTCCCTCTCAGAGGTTCATTTTGGCTTTTCTGAAATGTTTTATTGTTAATTCTGGTCTGAATTAACAGATGGTTATAGTTTTCCATTTTTCTGTGAAGTTTATGAGCTTTTGTAAGCATTTCGCTCACTCTTTTGAAAGTTCAAAGATGTTCCACAGGATGCATTTCAAGAATAATAAAAACTATGTTCCTGCTAACATTTTTGACTCTATTTAAAGTACATTGTATGATGATTTCTCAAATTTTTTGACTCTGATTCAGATTTCTCAGATTTCCTCTCCAGATAGTGATGAATCTGAAGATTGGAAATTTATCATACTGAACTTCATTTCTAGTAATATTTTGTAATAGTTTATAGATTTTTCATTAGTATATATCTTTTACCTTTGTATTTTATAAACTAAATCATAATTTAATAACAATTTTCAAAATTTCGTTTTTATAAAATTATACTTCAATTTCAGTTTTCTGGTGACCTTTTTTACGACTTAAATCTATAGTTTAAAAAATGCTGTTATAAAATTTTTTTACATAGTTCAACTCTAAATATTAAGTAGATATAAACTATGTAATAAGAATACGCTATTTTAAAACCTACTTTGACAAAAAAAAAAAAAAAAAAAAAAAAAAAAACCGCTGCAAGAGGGTTAATATAAAGATATGCTAAAAATGTTTTCTTTTAAATATTTCTGTTAAAAGAAAGAAAAATAGGCCAATTTTCTAAAATTGCTTTTATGTTGCATGTGAAATATTAATATTATTATTTTCATTTAATTGTTAAAAGATTTAACCCTGTTATCCGATAGAAAAATTGAGCTAAAAGTGTTAACTCAATAATTTTTTGTCAAATGCAGCTAAGGAGTTGTTATTATTGACTGTTTTAGGAAGTGAGTAGTTTTATCATTTTTAAAAATCAATAAATTTTAGTATTTTATTTCTTTGTATAAATTAACTACATAATTTAGTTACAGAAATCATTATTTAAAAAAAAGAAGTATACATGGTACATATATGTACATTTAAGAAGAATAAAGTCTATATGTTTCTCCCCTCTTTAAATTGTGGTTACGCACAAAGAAATAATCATAGTGTTAAGCATTAAATTTTATAATTTATAAAGTTATTGTAGTTTATATTTTTTTATTTTTAAAATATGGTTTTGTACGTGTTCTCTATGTTGGCTTGCTTCAAATTTGATAGTTACATATATTTTGATTTTGAAATATTTTTTATTAATGTTGATTCCAGTTTTGGAAATTTATTATATGTTCTGTTACTAATAATACTATCATAATAAAAATATGTGATTTTAATTTATATCTAATCTTGATGTTATATTGCAGATTCCTGTTGAGTAACAGTTTTATTTATTGGATGAGGGATTCACTACACCTAGAAATATTTCCTTTTAAAATGAGTTTCCCACTTAATGATTTGATTATTAAGTTTTATTTGTTGTGTATAAAAGATTTATTTATTGTGTATGTTAAAGAACTTGTTTCATAGCAACTAAACCACACAGAAACATTTCTATTTAAAAAATAATAATAATCCAGCTTCCAAATTATGAAACAGTTTTAAAACTGTTAATTTTACCATAATGGCAACTATAAATCTTAGTTTTGTAAAATTTAAGCCATGCATTTATGTGTAATATTCTATATATTTACAGGATGATGTCTTATTTAAATATCCAGATGAAGACACACCACTTTTTCAGCTTAAGGGAATGTTTCTTACTTTGGCACATATGATATCTGATGTTGCTTCTCCACCATTGTTAAGGTTATTGATGTACTTTCCTTCTTCAAAATTTGATGCAGTTGAAGCCTCACATAATTGTACCACTGGAAAATATTATGCCAATATATATATATATATATATAATGTAAAACAGCTCAACTTAACATTATATGGATTTCCAAACAAAAGCCACTGAGCAAATGAATAAAATCTTTTTTTAAAAAAAAAAAAAAAAGAACACTCCAGACCTTTATGAACAATATATCAGAGATGCCAGCGACTGCAGAAAAGCATATATTTTTATGGAAATTTAAATTTAATTTGATTTATTCTATAGCATTTTTAAACTACATTATTTTAATACTCAAAAAAAAAAAAAAACAAACACCAACACTATAACACTCAAAGCCTAAAACAAACAATTATCAGATGCAATCATCACCAACTTCGTAATTAGTGCCAGCTGAAGAGAAAAAGTGCTGAGTCTGGACTTTTATGGATTAAGATCAGTTTTAATAGGGCATAATTAAACTGTATTCCCCCCCCCCTCAACTATTAAAAAAAAACTAAAATTTTGCCAATACGACTGAATACAGACAAACATAAAAAACTACTGAAAATATTCCCAATTACTACTGATAAGTCTCATTCAAGGTTGGAATCTCTGAAAAAATATATATGTATGTATCTATGTATATATAGCATGTTTTTTTCTTTAAAAGGGGAATTAACCTGGCAAATTACATCAAAGAGCAGTTGTGTTATATAATTTTGCCATTAGATTAGCTCTCAACATACTTTTATACTGTATTAAAATTCATTAGTGCATGGATGTTTTCCATCTCCATTTCTACAAGATTTTTGCCATTACTATGAGCACTTTTTAATATACAGTAAAGCATGTTCAAGTGCATTATATATGAGGCTTTGACTGCTTGTGGTATAATTAAATCTACTAATACTTTTTAAGGCTTTTCATTAAAAAATCAAGTATCGTCTCTGTTCAAACATATTCCTTAAGGGTAACCTTCTGTTTCATTGTACACTTTGTTTAGGTCAATAAACTTTTTTTTTATCTATATAAATTTCTTCGTTGGGGAAAAAAAAAGTACATTGCTTTAAAGTGCCACTTTGCTTTGACTGCTGCATTAGTAAGTTTTGCTAGGTCAAATAATCTCTTTTAAAGAAATTACCCTCTCCTCCCACCCCTGAAAAGAAAAGTCTGTATTCGGCATTGAAAAGTTCATATCATCTATTTACCAGCTGCTTTTGAATGTTAAACAATTCATAGCAATAAAATAATTCTTAATGAAACATTTTGATATCACACTTTAAAATTTTGCTTTGAGATTTTGTAATAATTTTTAAAATCTTCCTAAGTTATATAGGTTTATCATGTGCAATACATTGTTTTAAAAAGAAAAATCTATAAAAACTGAAAAATATGTGTATTTAGAGTATTTTTATATGTTTAATTTGGCTTTTAAAAATTTTTAGTTGTTCTGTCATGGTTCAAGGAGAAATAGTTCATGTTGGCTTCATAAGAGAAGAAAATTATTTAATGGTATTTTCTCTTCCACAAAAAGTGTGAGTTTAACATATTTTTGCTTAATAAAACAGATTCATCTAGTTGTTTACAGGGCTTAATTCTATTGATTGACTGTTTATTGCAGAGCCTCTGTTACTGAAGTCCAGCATTTTACTGCTAATTTAGCCAAACTACTAAAGTATCAGTTTTCCAGTCTGCAACAGTAGGTCCTTATATAATGCTTATAATTCTGTGTTTTATTAATCTTATATAGTATCTTATATAAGATAGTAACTTTAACTATCAAAGCTAAGTCATTTTTTTAATTATAGAAAACTAAATTTGATATTGTAGGTTTGTGATTCACAAGAAGAGATGTTGAGTGTGTATCATTTTCCAGAATTGATTTTTCACGAGGCAGCATATTTACAATGTTGTATCTTTTCATTGCTATTGTTGGCGAGTTTTTGCATTTTCTTGTAATAGGCCATTTTCTCCCCTTAAGTACCCTCAGTGCTTTGTTAAACTGGCTTAGCATAAAAACAACAGTGTATAATTATTATACATTTCAGAAATTTAAGAGTACAGTCTGAGCATACAATTTCCCTTGTGAAATAGTATCTTGCTTATTACATTGTCAAAATAATGTAATTTTCTATTACCAAGCCAATCATGTCAAAATAATGTAATTTTCTATTACTAAGCCAATCAAATTTTTTCATTAATGTTATAATTCTGTATTTTGTTAATCTTATATAAGATAGTAACTTTAACTATCAAAGCTAAGTCATTTTTTTAATTATAGAAATCTAAATTTGATATTGTAAGTTTGTGATTCATAAGAAGAGATGTTGAATGTGTATCATTTTCCAGAATTGATTTTTCACGAGCCCTCCTTAAGCAAACTTTTTATTAGTAGGCAAATTATTTCAAACGAGGATATTTTCTGATCCCAAATATCCCTTATTGATTAATTAAGAAACCTTTATTCAAACTACCTTTACTTAAAAAAAAAAAAAAATAAATAAATATTGTGATTAAGACAAATTTTTCTGAATGGATGTTCATTTCCTTTCCAAAATTTTGAAGAATGAAAGTGAAATATGATTGAGAATTTCTGTAATTGAATTCCTTATTTAAACAGTTTTTGCATTCTTCCTTTGACTGATATTAAGAAAAAAAAATTAATTACTTGATTTTATTTTAGAGCATTTCAGGTGGGAAATGATTCTGGAGACTTAGATAAGTTCTTAGCTGTGTTTTTTAAGCATTATTTGTCATCTTATTCACCAGGCACACTTTCTGAAACTCATCTCTTGGACATTCTTCCTAGTGCCCACTGGTTGCCTTTACCGAATGACCTGAAGGTAAATGAAATAATATGGAATCCTCCACTTTGTGATTTACATATTAGTATTCCATGATTAACACTGTAAATTATTTTTATAAGGTACTTTTTGTCACTTCAAACATTTTATTGCCATATACTTTTAACTGTGTTGTTGATAAAATTTGCTTTTATCTTTTACAAATGTTACTACTTGCTTTCTTTTTTAATCTTTCAGACTGAAATTGATGATATTTTAAGTGAACTTGAATCATCTGATTTTGGGTACAAAGTAAGATGGTTGTGTAGTTTTATACTTTCATATACTTGTAGAAGTAAAGTTATGATTGTGAATGTTTTTATTTAAAAGTAATTAAATAAACGTTTTTTCAAATTTTAATGGGTGTATCCAAAGTTTAATGGAAAAGATTAGGGAAAAAAACTTCCACTCATATGTTATTTCCTTTTGTAAATATACTTTTTCCTTTTGTATATATTTATTGAATCTTTCAACTGATATATTTTAGATTTATAACTTAATAGTTTTTTTCATGTAGATATATTTTCTTTTAGTCAGATGGCTTTTATGGCAATAGAAGGATATATAATATATTTGGCTCTTGCCTCTTTTATAAGGTAAGTGTTATAAATTTTCTAAGAATAAATAGCTGTTTTTTTTATGATTTAGCAGCTTTCTTCTGTTAACATAAACTAACCTTTACCATAATAATAAACTATTAGTTAAAATTTTGATTATCTTTAAGCATGTGGGTTAACTGACAGAATTTTCACTGTCCAAGAATTAATAAATGCAAAATATAGTTTTTTTAATTTCCTTTTTGAAAGCCCCTACAACACTAACTTTATAAAAGAATATGGAATTTGTTCATCCAATCACTTATTTATCTATGTAATATTTGGTAGCAGTAATAAGAGTTTTTTTTTTCAGATTTAGTGGTGTCCTATTCTCCACCAAGCTTAAATGTTAATGTAATTCTATTTCAGAAGGTCAATAAAACAATAATGTGTAAATGGGATCATGAACAGAAGAAGAAATAGTTTGAGAGTTTGATTGAGTTATTGCACAAAATATCGAGCATATGATTAGATAATTATTTCGAGTGGCACACTCAGTTTTTGTTTAATTAATGCAGACTGTAATTATTATCTGAACTAATACTTATTTTAACAAGGATCAAACTTCTAACCAGTTTAAGCAGTCACTGATACAAACAAGATTCTAATACGCACTGACCTTGGCAAGATGCCAACAGCCAGCAAAAACAAATTACACCAAAGTAGTGCTAATATTGCTCTCGGTATATATGAAAAGACTAAACTTGTTTTAGCTGGCATTATTGAATATTTTGTAAACATGATTACAATCCGTCTTTTATTACTGAAGTAATGATATCTTAACTTTATTTTCTTTGTAGGGTTTTTTGTTAAGTAGCCACCTTCCTAAAGATGATTTGTTAGATATTCATTTGTTTCTGCATTGTAACCATTTGTTAGAATTGACTTGTACACAGCCTGTAGATCAGATCATCATTTGGAGAGAAGTCTTCCCATCTAGACATCAGAATCCTTCCTCTAACACAGATCCTGAATTTCAAGAGTCACATGGTCGATGGTTTTTGCTTACTGTTGTCATGGTAATTATTACAATGATTTATTTGATTTTCTGTGTATTATTTACCAGGCTGTTTTAACTGTGGGGAACAAAAGGTTTCAGGATGTTTAACAAGCAGAGGGGGGGGGGGAACTAAAAGAAATGCTTTTTCATGCTTCCATTTTATTTTATTATGTGACCAAAAGTGTGCACAATCTTTCCATTATTATTCAAATTTTCACATAGTGACATTACATTTTGGGATATTATTTAAAGGAATAAAAAAGCCCAAAATACACTGTAAAACAGTTATTAAAAGGCAAATTACTGTTTGTGATAATAATCATTTATTTTTCCATCTCTCTCACAAGATTTATTTTCAGCATCAAAAAGTTAGACCGCTATCATATCTTTATTTTACATTTCCTGATTTCACTGAGAAATTCAGTCCTTTTTTATTGGGAACTCACAATATGTGTCATGCAGCAAACAGACTTTCATTTAATCCATCTGACATCATTCTAGCATTAATAAAAGTCTGAAAACAATAACTTTGTTCCATTTGGATTGCATTTTCACTCGAGAACAATAAATACTTTTTTCTGCCTTTATTTATTTATTGAGATCTTTCTAGAACTATATGTTTAGGGTTGCAGATAAGACTTGGCTAATGTATTGCTAGCATGGTGCATGCCGTTTTATTGTTCTTGGTGAAAATGCAGTCTCTCTGTCCTCCTGATAGGTTGGTTTGTAATTTCATGAGACTTGGCAAAACTGCCAAGTTTTGGAGTTTTATGCAGTTTTTGAAGTTCAGTTTTCATGCCTGCCTGCCTGAGGATATCTTTTTTATTTTTTGTTACTTATTTATTTATTTATTTTTTAATCCTCTAGTATGATATGTATATTTATTTGAGTTAAATTTATTTAGGCCAACAACCATGATCTCTAAATTAAATGATATAAAAATAAATGAGTAGGATTCCTTTTGCTTGGAACTGTCTGTCATTTTTTTCATTTTCTTTTTAATTAGTGGTGTGTGTTCCAGATAACATTTTGTTAATGGATTATATTGCTAGTATACCAACAGGGGCAAGACACAATTTTCCCTTGAGCCCTCAAGAATAAGACATATGAAATTTTATTATGGAAGAGCCAATGAGAGAATATTTTTAATAACACTATGCAATTTTTTATTGTTCTAATTTTCTTTTCCCATTGGTCCAACATAACATTAGATGACACACATGCTAATGTTTTATTTATAATTGCTGATTATTTGTAATAAATATGCACTTTACCAACAAGTTGGCCAATGAATTGTATATGTCATAAAATTTTAGAGCTCCTATAAATATGAACTCACTCAACACGTACTTTTAAATGTTTATTATAACTTTTTTTTTCCCACAAAATTAAAGGGCAATACATGTTAAACATTCTGGTATTGTCAAACTTTTGTAACAAAGTTCTTATAAGAAATAAAATTGTTAAAATCCATTTATTCAAATACAATTCTTTTTAAATTTTTTCAATAGCCATAAAATTTGGTTAACAAAGTTAAATAGCTAATGCACTCAACATCAATTGGTTTGAATTACAACGAATTCATTCGTATCCCTATAGATACACATTTATTACAGTTTTAATGCTTGCTACCTTAATGTTATCATATTGCAGAAAAGAGTTTTATTGCTAGGTTTATTATGATGCATTTTTATGATAGATTTAAGCCTACTACAATTAATTTAAAATTGAAAACTTAATATATGTATTAAGTTTTCAATTTGCAATATATATATAAATATAAATTTATAGTTTTAATTTAAGCTCTAAATACTTTTAAAACTTATATTATTTTGTCTCTTTTAGCAATACTGTATTCTTGCTGTATTACTAGATGATGATGGCTGTGCTTTAAAGTATGCATATTTTTTTATTGTTTTTCTCTCTTAGCTATGTATTTTTAGTTAAAGGTAATATTTCTTTATACAGAACACACCCTCTTATTTAAAAAAAGAAAATAACAGGTGGGCACATGACAATTAGGCATTCATCACTACAACAACCTGAAGTTATTGGCCATTCTATTATTGGGGCATCCAATGGGCAGCCATCATTACCCCCTATGAAGGGATGGATGAGTTAACACCCAAGCCCAAGCCAGGAATCAAACCCAGACCCAAGGCATGATACATAGGTTGTCCCCAAAAAAAAGTTTCGGCTTCTGCTAATGCAAGACCTCTCAAAATTTGAGTAATTGATCATAGATTACCAAAATATTTTTAAAAACAAAATTAAACTATATCTTCAGGGCTCTACCCATCATCAAAGTTTTAAAAATTGTCATTTTTATGGAGATTATTCGCTCTATTCGTAATTTCAGCTCCTAATCTAAACATAAAAAAATATTCTCTTTATTCTTTATATGTAATACATAGTGTCTGTTTTCATTTATGGAAAACATCTGCTTATCTGCCTGTGCACTGTGCACAAGCCATCTGCATCTGCATTTCTGCACATACATGAGGTCTGCTTTGATTTCAGGAAAAAGACGTTTGGTTGTTTATTTGTTTAATCGGATTAATTTAAAAGCGTTCTTTTCAGTGTTTATCTCTGTGCTAGAACTTCAGAAAATTGCTCATTTGACACTCTTTCTCACCCCTTTCGACAGTAGAATCATCCACGAAAGGGAAGGCGGCGTTTGGCATAGCATAGGAGGCACAGCAAGTTTCTATTTGCATGTAACTTTTCAACCTCTTAATTCTCTCAAGTTTCACTTTGTTTTGAGTACTTTACTTACGAGTGTTTTCTTCTTAGCAAAAGTAATTTTTATGCTTTAAAAGTACAGTTATGATTTTTTTTAAAACTGAGTTCAAGGCGTAGTGACACTACTTGCAGTATATTGAGACCATACAAACAACTTGATGATTGACAGCTACCAACTATAAGGGACGTCATTAAATGTATTTTATATGTCAAGAGCAACCTGAAATTGAAGAATAATGGAAAAGATCCACCCAATTCAGATATATTTGCAATTGCTTCTGAAGAGATCAATAATATTTGGACAAAAGCTTCCATTCTAATCGTAACTAAGGAACGAATTTTTCAGTTACTGAAATTCTATTTCAAAAATTACTTCAGTTTGAAAAGATACCCGAAAACAAACGAAATGTTAGTTTTCAAAACAACCTGAAGTGTTTTTTACAGTCATCTGAGAAGCTCTTTGATGTCGCTACTTGGAAATACTCTTCATTTGAATCCTGTTCAAGTTTGAAACCTAAGAAAGTTCCTATCAGTGAGAGAAGTTTTTTGTTGGATCAAAGAAATGACAGGAAAATGGTTTTAAGCAATATTGATAAGAAAGAAACAGCTAGATTGATGAAACGACAGCAAAATAAAATTGAAGAGCTGGTAAGAGCAACATAAAAGTTGTGTTCTACCCAAAATACCAATTGTGTCTTAGAAAATTGTGATGGAAGATTCGGTGCATGCATTTCCACCAGAAACGCATCCAATTACAGAGGAATCCCCAAAAAACATGCCCTCGATAGCTACACCATCCACTTCTAAAGTGAATCAGAATACTTTGGTGCTGCCAACAGTTGCTAAGGTCTGTGATAGATACGGTTTATCAACCCAATCTGCTGCTGCTGTTGCTTCTGAGGTTTTTCTGAGGTTATGACGTTGGTTTGGTATCAAAAGAAGATTTGACTTTAGTAATTGATAAAACAAAATACACAGATATTATGAGCAGTATCAAAAGCCTGAAAAGAAACCTCAAAAGAGGTTGAAGGTTTTGTACTAAAAAGCATTTACTTTGATGGAAGAATAGACAAAACCCTGATAAATGAGAAAATAGGGGATCGTTACCATCGCAAAGAAGTTTTAGAAGAGCACATTTCAATTTTAGCTGAACCTCGATCATTTTATTTGGGACACATATCGCCGAATCGAGGCACTGCAAACGAAATTTTTAATTCCATCACAACTTATCTAGAGGATCAAGGTTGGGATTTAAATGAAGTGATTTGTGTTGGATGTGATGGCACGGCAACTAACACTGGTTAGAAAGGTGGTGTGATACAATATTTAGAGAAGTATTTTGAAAGACCGTTACAATGGTGTGTGTGCATGCTTCATACCAACGAGTTATCCCTTCGTCACTTATTCTTGACTTTAAATGGTCACACTTCTGGTCCTCTGAATATTCTGGACCTATTGAAAAAGAATTAGCTGTATGCGAAAATAAAACCACTGTATCTTTTTTTGCGGTGGCTGGTAATTTGCCTGACTTGTCTGAAAATGTAGTCGAAGTATTAAGTACAGATAAAAAATATCTTTATGAGATATGTCAAGCTGTATCAATTGGTTCCTGTACTCCTGAGCTGGCTAATCGTCAACCTGGAAAAATGGCACACTCGAGATGGCTTGCTTCTGCTAATCATGTACTCAGACTTTATGTAAGTACTCTTAATTCATTAGAAATTTTGAAATTGCTAGTCCACTACATGATTAAAGTATATGCTCCGATTTGGTTCCTTATCAAGCAGAATGCATCTTTTAAAGATGGAGCCAAATTTTTTTTTCAGTTAATTACGTACTCTCAATTTTTACAAGAAAATTTGAGATATGTTGTGAATTCTGTTGTCGAAAGAAATGCTTTCTTTGCGCACCCAGAAAACCTACTTGTCAGTATGTTGTTTGATGAGAGAGACTATATTCGGGAGCTAGCATTCCAAAGAATAATAAAAGCTAGAGAAGCTGAAAGGAACATTAAATGCAGGATTTTTAAACCACCAAAAATTAACTTCTCTGCAACAGATTACACTGAAATTATGGAATGGTGCGAGTGTCAGCTCTGCCGGCTCTTGACATATTTCTAATGAGGACCTTCAAATCATGGCAAAAGGTAAGAGCTTGGATATTGTTGACTTTCCTTGCCACACAGGCCTCACAAATAGTAACTGACGTTAATTCTAGAGATGGCTTTATTAGAACAAGGTTACAATCTTGAGCAGAAATGCCTAATTTGGAGCACAAGAATAAATTTAAATTTTAAGTTGTGTCGATAAATACCAGATGTATTTTGTTTATTATGCTTTTCAAAGTCATTTTTCATTTATTTTTGTAATAAAATTCCCTTTAAACTTGAATTTTATATTATTTTAGGCATACGGTATATAGGTCTGTAGAAACGAAAAATTTACAAAATTTCAAGGTGAAGTAAAGCCCTCAAGATGACATGCAATTCTATTTTTTTTACTATTTTCATAATCTGTGTAAAATTATGAAACTTTTGATACCTCTTGCGATAGTGTAGCTCGAAAAAAACTTTTTCCCATATGTGAACGGGACACCCTAATGATAGATGGTTCATTACCCATTACACCACCTGGGCAGCACTCACTTAATCTACACAGGTTAGGACCAAGGGCTGTGCAGATTATAGATTTATGCAAATTATAGGTCATTTCTTTGTTGACACCTGAATGATGGATGCTGTACTGAAGAATATTGATCAACAGTATATATTATGACACAAATAAAACAATTTGGTTATTAAAGGTGCTTTTTTGTAAAATTGGTGGAAAAAAAAAACTTTTTTTCTTTTCACTTTAAAAGACTGTTTTTTAAGTTATTACATTTGCAAATTTAAAATTACCTTGCCATTTTGGTGTAGCAGCTTATTAAAAACTCCTTTGTGCTACAACAAGCTTGTTTCTGCCTATAACAGATATTGTTCTAGAAAGATTCAAAATCATACTGAATATGAAATGATTCTCTGCCTTGCCATGTGACACTATTCTGTGAGGCTGAATTTTCAACAAATGATTATTTTAATTATGACTATAAATTAGCCGATATTATTTCAGAGAACTTTTTATCCTAGTCATTTCATTTTTGACAAACTGAAAACTTTTACAGGGTTTCACGTTTCACTTCATGAAAAAAAACTGCTAAGTAAAATTATTTGTTTTCTATTGAAATGCATGGTTGATTATAGGAATTTGCTGATTAGAGGGAATGCACTGTATTTATTACCCTACAGACTTCCAGAGCTGGATGTACAGCAGTGTGAAAAGGTCTTTAAAATACTTATTATTGGAAATTATTTGTAAAGGCCTTAAAAGAACTTATTTCTGTTGCAAGTTCTTAAAAATTGCCAGTTTTAGACTTGAATTTAAGATTATTTATTTTTTCAGTCATTTGAGCTTAAAACTTTTTTGCTGATCTCAGTAGGCAGGTTTCAGCCAAGAAATGTGTTAATAATAAACATATTGAAATTAAAAATACAAGTAAAATTGTTTTAGCTGTATGTCTTGAAATTAATGATGTAATATTGTGATCTAATTAACTACATAAATATAATAAAGATTTCGAAAAAGTAGCTTCATCAGTTGAAAACATTTTTGTTTTTTAAGGTAGAAAAATGTTGATTTATATAATTAAAAGTATATTCTATTAATTTAAATTTTATGAAAAAAAATAGTTCCACTTGATAAAAGATTTTATAAGTATCTAAAGCAGTATGAAATAGCTTACCTGACAAATGGAACATATTAAACAATTTAACTGATTCACATATTGTTGTTGTTGTGTCCATGTTGTGCAAAGCCTCAGATCACTCTGAAGCTGTCGAAGACAGTCTTGCCGACCTCCACAGCTTGGCCTGAATTGCAGGACAGCTGAAGATGTGTTGAGGAGACAGGGCAGGGATTTGAGTAACTTCTTTGTCCGTCAGTCGAGAGTCCCATTCCCTTAACATGCTTTGTTTGTAGCCTGGTTATTATCGTTGCTATTGTACGATTACAATACAGAGGAGGGTGTCTACCATCATGCAAAGGTCACGAAAGTCACGGAAAAGTCAAGAAACGGCAAAAAGGTCACGAAAATCAAGAAAAGGTCAAGAAATGAAGCACTAGGTCACGATGAGCAGCTCAACTACGCTTTTTCCATTTCATTCAAATTCTTAGTTTCTAATTTTTTTGTGTTATGTTCGTTGAGAGAAATTATTTTATGTATCTTTTCTTAACATCATTAATTCGTATTTTGATTTCACAAGTGATTTTGAGAAAGGAAGTTGATTTGTTTAGTCTCGTATTAATGGTGTGTGTGGAAGGGGGAGGGGCATCTGCTGAGTGTCCGCTCTTCTCCCTCCCGACCTGAGGAGAGGGTTACAACCGTTCGCTGCAACTTCAGGTCGTAAAATATCTCGTTTGAGAAACAATCTGTCATTCAGAATAGTAGTCATAACAATAAATTATTTCCTACTGTTAATGGCACTTTATGGTGTTTTATAAATGCTGCAAGTAATTAATAAACACCACTGGGTTATTGTTTATTTTTTCAGATTTTCAAAACACATTCATCCAAACTTATAGCTGGCTGCACGGAAAGATTAAGACCACGGCAGTTCTGGAAGTATGGGGTAACTCCCCCCCCCCCTTTCCTGTCTGTTGATCTACTTAAAAGAATAGGAAAAAATCAATTCATTGACAGGGTGTCCAGCAGTGGGAAATGTACCTGAATATTTCTCATGGCGGGAAAGTCGGGAAATACTACTTGAAAATATCTAAAATTCCGGTCAGCATCGGAGCCAAATTGATGACAGCTCTGATTTAGAACAATTTTAGGCGGAGAATGGGGTGGGAACTGTCAGTACAAAATTTGTGTCTGTTTTGCGGCCGCTCCACAAAAATGAAATCGTCGGCGATTGTGAGAATGCAAGTCTTTTGCTGACTGCACCTGCCTCTGAGATGTTCATTTTCACTGTAACTAAGCGCTCAGCAAAAGCCCAATAGACATTGCAAAAATGTGCGGTGGGGAGGGCCATTGAAACTATTTTGAATTCATCGATTGGAAAATTAAAAAATTGTGCAAGAGGGAAATTCTTTATGATCTCAGAAGTTTCGGGAGTTCTTTTATAATTATGTAATTATGAATATTACTCAACAATAATTATTGAGATAAGACTAAGAGACTTATCTTGCCTCTTTACACAATCCGTTGTCTCCACGCACGATAAGAGATGCCATCGTTGTTCCCTCCCCCCCTTTTTTTTACTATGTCATGCACTTTCAATTTTTTCCCCCCTTGGACACGTCTTAGCTAAACTGGCATTCCTATAACAGGTTATTTCCAAATATTATGCATATACAGTGCTGCAACTAGAGATCACGCTGCCCGGGACAAACCTTTGTTTTGGCACTCCCTTTCTTCCATTTCCATTTTCACGTAACAGCACTATGCTTAGGGCAAGTGTCCCGTTTCCTCCCCTAGTTGCAGACTAGCATATATAGAGAGAAAAATTGCAGATCATGCCGAATACGATAAAATTGGAATCTAAAACAATGTTTTCGGTCATTTCCGGGTCCGAAAATTTGCGTAATTATGAAAAATTTGTTGGCGAAACCGAATTCCCTTTATTTTAGGATTGCGAAAATTAATATATATATATTTTTAATATTTGCTGTTGTTGTTGTTGAAATAAAGCATAATGGCGGCCGTACACAACTTCAACAATTTAGATTTCATTAAGTGAAAAAATTTGATAGTTTAAAATACAAATCCTACCACTCTTTTGAATTTATATATTTTGAAGTATTTTTAATAAAATTGCGACCCATATTTTGTTTTAAAAAATAATCTGTTAAAATTTACTGTAAATGAAAGTACCGTAAAATTGCACCTGAAAAGGATTAAAAAAAAAAGAAAAGAAAGAAAGCCAAGTTTCTTTTACAAATGTTTTTTTCCCTCCTAATCAAAGCATCTACTCCTTCATTTTCATTATTATACATAGTTCCGTTATTTTGCGATTACAAAACTCGAATTTTTTTTTTTGTTTTGTTGTTGAAATAAAGAATAATGACGGTCTTGTTCAGTATTTGTAAAAGTGTAAATCGTATTAGTGAAAAAAAAATTGGTATTTTATGATACAAATCCTCCACCACACTTGAATTTTCCACGCATGAGGAAAGAAGTAAAATCATTAAGACAATTTGAATTTCGTTGTAAAGTTGACGTTTTTTTAACCAATTTTTACAATTTTATGCAAAACTTCTGTTTTTTAATGCTTTTTAATGATTTTTTGAAGTTCTTTATTTTAATAAAGTAGGCCCCATATTTCGTTGTAAAATTAAAATCTCTTAAAATTTGTTATAAATGTGATTTTTCTGCAGTTTTGTTTATTTTAAGATTACTGAATTGCCACCTGCATCTCTTATTTAAATTTGAAATAAAAATGAAATTGATTCCTATTTCATATTTAAATTAATTTTTGACCACATTTTAAATATTATGGTAAAATAGTAAAGAAAAAATTTTATTGAAGATCCCAGGTTCAAATATGAACAAAAATTATACCAAATGATAGTAATGATAATGAAATTGAAACAAAGGCTGTTTTGATTAGGAAAAGTAAAATATTTGTGAAAGCCAAGGACTTGGCATGTTTATATATTTTTTTTTAATTCTTCATTTTCAGGTGTAATTTTAGAGTACTTTTTATGTATTCCATAATTGCTTTTCCCCACTTCCCTAATGTGTTTAAAATCATATAAATTTTGTGTCCCGTGTAATTTTTTTTTCTTTTTTGGTTCAAGAAATATATACTAAGTGTGTGTTGTTTAAATTTTAATATTTTATACTATTTAAACTATGCAAATAGACTTAAAAGACTTTCATGTGTTTATTTCATAGGGAAACATTAATACTCTTCGTATGCTATTTATAAAATTCTTTTAAAATGTCATTTACATGTTATTTAGCAGAAATCATCAAAAATGATGTCTGCCAAAAAATTGTATATTAAACTGACAATAGTTCAATTTGTCGATTGCGCGTTGTTTTACAACCTTGGGAATTTTCAAAAGTTGGCAAGTATATATCTTCAAAACTTGAGAAAAGTATATCAGTGACCTGCTTTCTCTACACACACACACACACAGACAAAAAAAAACAACAACAACAAAAAAAATGTTTAAGCTGTTGGAAACAAATGTAATTTTTTTTTCTTCTTTCATTCTCTTTTAAATTCAATGTTTTGCTTATTTTCTACATTTTCTTTTTTAAAAACAATTACTTGGATTCTACTTAAAAATTATAATTATCGCTGATCTCCATGTTTTATAGCTAATAACTTCAATATTTTTGCATCCTTTTGGTAAATGAATATTTACCCTTAAGTATTTTTATATTTATATCACTAAAATCACTTATCTACACAAACACATATTTTGAATTAATATAAATTTCATGATTTTTAATGCATCTGAAAGTTTGTATGCAAACTGAAAAACTATCACATACACTCATTCTGTGATTTTGAAATTATACAGATGTGGATTAGACTGATTTTGCATGGCTAATTTTCATCTAAAAGAGAAAAAAAAGAAAAATGGCTGATTTTATTTTAAATTCTTTTTTTTTAATGCAGTTTTTTTAATGTTTGACTTATGTTTTTAAATGTTTGACTTTAATAGGACATTTTTGGTAATTAAACTCAAAAGCTCGAGTATGCAAAGTGTTATTACAGTGTGTACATTGCAATTGAAGTAGAGGAATTTTATTTTAAATAATTGATTTATATAAAATAAATTTTAATCAAGATGTTTTTTTATATAAATCTTTAAAGAAATAAATTTGTTTAAAATATTTTCAATTTTACTATTGTTGGCGATTAATTACTTTTTTAAAGTATTACATATTATCATAATCTTTAGGTAATACTTTATATTGTTTTCTTTTATTGAGTAACTCACGCAACTTAATGTTACTATACAAAAATATTTACTAATATATATTAAGAGTGTTAAATTTAAAAGTATAACTTTCCTTCATTCTATCGGCATAATGCTGGAGTATAGAAAATGTTTTAAATCTCAACATTTTCTTCAACCCATATGAAAATTTCCCCAAAATTTCATGATATGTTATAGACTTGCATAAGTTCTGTATTACCATAAATGTAAAAACATCTGCAATGACAAGCTACATGCATGTTTACTAAATAGCAATTGGTACAAGTTAATAGAAAGCAAATGGCTGATCGGTGAAAATGTTGAAAAAAAAAATCGCTTTAAAAATGATAAGGGGAAAGAAAAACTCGGAGAATTTTGTAATTCATTGTTATAATTGAAATCTGTTGTATATTTTTCTGCAAAATTTCCTCCGATCCTAGATTGCCGGATCGCACATATTCTGCATCCCGGGCACGATGTATTTTTGATATTAGGATTTTGTATTTTCTATGGTCAAGAAAAAGTCAAGAAATCAAGTTTACTTTATGTGGTAGACACCCTGCAGAGCTGGAATAGAGTATTTAAAATTATTGTTGATGAGTCTGCGACTGGAAACAGCATTGGCGTCAATTAAAGTTGTGATATTCGTTAATTGAGGGCAAGATCTTGATTCCTTGGCAAGCACATCAACTTTCTCATTACCAAGGATATTAACGTGGGCTGAAATCCATTGTAACGTGCAAGATCTCTTGGCTGCAATGACTTGTTAATGGACTGAATAATTTCATAGCTTATCTGGCACTTGCCATTCTGAATGGCTTGCAGCACAGATCTTGAATCGGAGACGATAACTATGCCGCTGGATCTGTGGATGCTTTCAGTGAGGAAAATCTCCAGCACATTTTTGATGGCAACAAGTTCGCATGTGTAGTTGGAAGCAATTTTCCCCACAGGAATTTTGTGACACTCGTGTTCCTCGTCTGGACACTCAATGTAAACACCCGCACCTCTGCTATCAAGACTAGAGTCGGAAGAGCCATCAGTGTAGGCAATTACCAAATTTTGAGTTTGGGTGGAAATTACATTAATGGTATGGTCGCCTTTTTCTTTTAAAACCGGGGCAGGTTCATTCTTAGTGCAAGGTTTTAAGAGGTTAAGATTTACTTTTGTCTGCGAGTGAAGGTGCACAGTTTGTGAAGATTCTCTCATAATCTCAAGTGACTCATGCTGAAGGTTGATGTCTTTTCTAATTTCCTGGTCTTGTTGCAGGATTCAGGACCTTTTGAGCATAGATTTTGTACTTCATGCTTTGAATGTTCTACTATGGTCTTCAGGTAGGCTTCGTATGTTATTTGTGAATTTAACAATGGGTAATTTTCTTCTCTTTTCTAGTGGTGTGAGGCCTCATTCCTTTTCAGCCTTGATGTTGTTTGGCAATGTGACAGCTCTGGTGATGATTTTAGAAGCCTTGTACTGGATTGAGTCTATCTTTTCCTTTGAGGTAGGCTTGGTTGATGCCCAAATGGGTGCAGAGTTCTCAAGAAGGGAGACAATGGTATAAGTAGTTAGAAGGGTCCTTGGACTTGATCCCCAAGAGGCACCGCAAAGTTTCTTAAGGATGTTAAGCTTTTTTAGTGCTTTATTTGAAATATGATCGAGATGTTGCGAGAATATCAGCTCCAAGTCAAGAGTGAGACCGAGGTAACTTGGCTGATTTTTGAACCGAAGAGCTTGATGGTAAGATGGAAGGAGCTTCGATTTTTTCTGTTAGTTGAAAAAATACAAAAGTTCGTTTTATCCGGATTTATAGTGAGCCTTAGTTTCCTTGCCCACGTTTCGATACCCTGCATGCAGGTATTGGGGGCTCTCTGAGAGATTACCAGGTTCGTATGCGTATGCCACGCTGCAATGTCATCGGCATAGCATGCCACTTTAACATCTTTGCTTAAGTAGGGGTTGATCATATGCATGTACAAAAGAAAAAGAAGAGGGCTAAGCACAGAGCCCTGGGGGACTCCTGCTTTCATATAGTGAGTGCTTGAGAAGGTATCATTAACTTTGACTCTAAAACATCTTTTCCTGAGGAAATCATTTATCCAGATCAGAGCGTTTGATGAAATACCCGCTTCATGAATGATGTTTATTAATTTTTGTCTCCATACTCTGTCGAAAGCAGCAGAAAGATCTAGGAGGACCATAGATGTCTCCTTATGGGGCTTTTCTTGAAAACTGTCAATCACTGGCTTTTTGCATATTAAATAAATTAAGGGATTTATACAGTTATATGAATGTATATAGAAAAAAAGTAAAACTAAAAAGAAATAGGTATTCAAATGAATGATTAAAAGAAAGCTTAAAATTTTACAAATTAGCATATATTTTTAAATAATAACTGTGTTTTATCTTCTTTCTGTGAAAAATATTTTTTGCCAGTGTTTCTAAAATAAATCATTATCCCTGAATATTAGATTTTACCCAATCTGTTACAAGTATTTTCTCTTTTTTTATTAAAAAATGTGTCAAAGTTCATTATTTGTGTTTTATATTTACATAATATTGCCTTTCCAATTAAATGGCCTATTTGAGAAACCCTGTAAGTCACTGTTTTGATGAAAATGAGTTAGCATAAAAAAACTATAATTTGTGGGTCGATGCATGTTTAAATGAAAATTTTTTCAACTCAGGTTGCTTATTATATCTCCACAAAACAACCTGAAATTATTGTTTTGCTAGGAAATCCTATGCTTTTAAAAAGTTTCTTCACTTTCCCTCAAACTGCTATCAGCTGACTAATGAGATTAATCAAATAACTGATTCATTTACTGGACCTTTTAATTTATTGATAATGATATATTTATGCAATGAATGGAAATTAAAAAAATTATTTATTGTTCTATTTGACTGCTGAGCGAAATCAGTGCATATTTTGAGTAGCAGTGTTAGTCTTTCCTTTTCTTTTTTTAAGGTACTTTTAAAAGTCCTTTATGACTGAAATATTTAAGGTCCAGTGTAAGATTTTTTTTACTCTTTTTAGTTCATCTATTTATGTATTCATTTCATATGTTCTCCAGGATTTCAACTTTATTTATTTGTTTATAATTTAGAGTAGAAGGACATCCACCACCTGAACCATTTTATGTTGAAGAAGTGCAGAACACTATTTTTATTTTAGAAGATTGTGGTATCACTGCTGCAGTTGAAAAATTGTATGGTGGTTTATTAAAAACTGTTTTTTATATATTAAGGAGGTTTTTTAAAATCTGATATCAATGCATGCTTAATATGAAAGAAAATGCTTTTTAAATGAACAAAATACTGTGTTTTTATAGTGTTATTAAATTTAATGATGGATGTAGTCATACAAACATCAGTATTACCTTTATTTGTTCTATAGCTATAGCTCAGTCAAATTTCTTGATAGAAAAATTAGTCATACATATTTTATTTCTCCATATAAGTAGAGATAGATGCAAAGGATAGTAAAAACATAGTTTATTCCCGTGAATAAACTGGGATTTTTTTGGGAAGGAAACTGAAAATTCTTCAATT
Organism: Cheiracanthium punctorium; assembly: GCA_038373885.1. Lineage (NCBI taxonomy): Eukaryota > Metazoa > Arthropoda > Arachnida > Araneae > Cheiracanthiidae > Cheiracanthium > Cheiracanthium punctorium. Next base: position 935,938 of record JAWZYV010018045.1, read on the forward strand.
CTAGAACGATGTAGCTAAGCATAGAAAATAAAAGCTGTTATGTTTTCTAGATTTTCGAATTATAAAACAAAAATATCAACAAATGAAACTACTACATTAATTCTTGCAGCTTTTTATACCTCAAAATATAGGTATAAATAAAAATACAAAAGTGCAGATTTTACTGTTTACTGTAATAATATTTTAAGAATAAAACTGTAATCAAACATAGACTGGTTATTGAAACCAGAAGTAAGTATTCTAAACTAAATTTACTGCAGTTAAATTTTCAATATCTTTTAACAAATACAACAAAATAGAATTCCTGATTTGCCACTTTAACACAAAAGCTGAAATCCAGGAAACAATAATTGAAAAGTAACAGAATAAAATTTTAGCTCCTGAGCAAGGACGTATTTAGGGAGGAGGTCCAGGGGGTCTGGACACCCCCCCCCCAATTTTTGGATTTTTGTTACTAAAATGGTAATGATATAGTATTTTCGTGCGAAATTCTCTCTTTTTTACTGTTTGGACACGCCCCTCCAAAAAAAAAAAAAAAAAAAAAAAGGTTTTTTGGATATGTGCCTGCTCCTGAGCTCAAAGTATACAATTCTAAACATTTAAATTAGATTAAGTGCAGTAGAATTTTTGAACTAAATGTAACATAATGCAATTTGATATCCAAATACAAGAGCTCAAAGCCTACATTAAAATTATTTTGAATATAACCGAATATTTGATCTGCTATCTTAGTACAAAAGATCAATAAATTTCAAAACATTGTAATTCATTATTTTCTTACTATTGTCTTTTACAATTAAATGTAGTTACAGTCACTTTGTGTAAAGAATGTCTAGCATTCACCTTATTTCATTTTTAATTACCTTACTCACCTTAGTTTTCTTTTCCTCGTATCCATCTAGCTATCACCACTATTGTCACAACTCCCAGAATATATTCAAAATGATGGCAATTAATATAAAGTATATCAATCTTACTTATGTGCTACTTAATTATACTCAGGCTAATATTTCATACATTAACTCTAAATTCAAGCTATAAAATAGCTGCCTTTGTTTACATTTAAAATTCCCAATGTTCCCCAAATTCAGAATTCCCTGTTTTTGTCCTGCCTTTCAAAATCTGTATTTTTTGTAACTCTAGTTATATCTTATGTGACCATACATCTTGCTTTCAGGTAGCCTGCCCCATGTCATGAAGCACCACCCAAAAGTCCCATTTTAGGAGGAGAGAAAAAAAAAAAAAAAAAAAAAAAGTTAATGTGGAAGATCTAAAAATCATCCATTGACATAGTACTAATTAGCTTTTAATTCTTTATAATCCTTACTTAGAAAGGGTCTTTTCCCTTATGAATAAATTATGGATTAGAAAAAAAGCACTATTGGAAGTTGTAGATCTTAAAGCCATGTTACTGTATTAAAAGTAATTTTTCATAAATCATCATAAGAACTTCATTTGTGTTGAACATTTTTTTTTTCTTGAATATATATGCATTTTCTCGAATATACATACCATTATCTAAAAATTAGTGGATGTCCTATGTTGAGGAGAAAATGTTACCTAAGAATTACAGAAATAGTAAATGTCTTGTTTCAAGGGAGAAAAAATAAATAAATGATCACATTAGTTATACCTCAAAGCTGTTATTTTATAAGTGATTTGTTTTGGCTTTTTTTTTTATCAAGTACTATTGCTGTGAAGTAAAGGAAAAATCCAGGGATGTCACAATCATTCCTACGAGGCTTTTAGTGAAGTACAATGGTCTCCCTTAGTATCGAATCTCTACTGCATGGGCTGTTTGGCTTTTCTTTTCTTTTTAGCATCACTGATTAGCATTCTAAGTGCTACAGATGTTGAGGTGAGGTCAAAAATAGACAAATGAGATATTAATATTATTAGTCAGAAACAGGTTAGTTGCAAAAGAATCCACCTAAAGTAACAAGTTAAAATAAGTAAATTAATCTTTTTTATGATCATTTTAAAGACATTGTTATCTTAAAGTTTTATAGAACACCACTATCATCATAATAAATTGAAAAAATATTCTTTAATTCATTCATAGCTTCTTAAAATACTGTGTATTCACATTTTTTTTATAGTAATATTTAAAAATATATCTATGAAAGCTGTTTTCTTATTTTAGAATTACTTAGAGCAATGCTTAGCGCATTTTTTCATAGAAAATTTAGATCTTTTTTATCATGATACCTAACAAAAATTTATATCATTTACAGAGTGCTTCTGATTCATAAATTCAAAGTTTTAGGGCTTAAAAAATTTTTATTTTCAATAATTAGCTTTTGCAGTATTGCAACAGTTCGACCTGTAACTCCTTTTAGCAATATTCATATGTGAAAATATGAATATTTAAGACTTTTTATTTTATTTTATTTTATTTATTTATTTTTATTTATATTTACAGTCATTTTTCATATTCTAAAGTACTTGCTTTTGATGTATGCCTCAGGTATGAAAACTGTAGTTTTATACAATTTTGCAAGTTTTCAATTTGGAAAATTTGATGTCAGTATAATTTGTTTGGCTTTATTAGTATTTAAAATTTCAGTGTTTTTCCAACATCATATTGATGCATTTTTATTTTCATTCCAGATTACATTTTTGCATTTATCCTGTTGTTTCACCTGATTTATTTTACAAGCATAATTCTCAAAATTCATTATCATCAGCATTTACTAGCAATGTGAGTATTCATTCATCAGGACCTAATATAAGTTCTGAACATTCCACCAGTCATTCCAGCCTCGTAATAGAAAAAGAAGGTTTGCATTTTTAACAGTATCTTTCATAGATATCTTTGTGAATTTTATAATGATGCTATGCTGTGCACATTTAAAGAAATATTTTTATTCATTTTATAGGTGAATGTTTAATTGAGAGGGAAAAAAATTATGATTTTCATAGTTGTTCTTTAATTACTGTTAATTTTTGTTCTTTTTATAGGTGCAATGAAGTTGTCAAGATGTTCTTCAAATGAGAAATTAGGTGAGCCACATAAGACATTCTATAATCCTATTCATGATATAAAATGCTGTGGTTAATATTTCACTATATTTTATTATTGTTATTGCAGGGTTTCTGCAGACCTGAAAAGTCAGGGAAATAGCTAAAGGGGGAAATCAAAGGAATAGCAAAAAAGTCAGGAAAAATTCATGTCAGCTAACATGGGAAGCTATTAAGTACAAGAAACTTCTCCTATCACATGAATATAATTCAAATATCCAAAGAGCATTTTTATTCCTCTACCAAGTCTGCTTGTATTGAACATTAAATGTATGTTCCTTCCATAAGCAGATTGTACATTAATAACACAGGTTACAAATTAGTTGTAAATATATATCTATATTTTTCCAAATTGCATAAGGAGAAACAAACAAACAAATCCATCCTCTTACTATTATTATTATTATTTATACTGTTTTCTGTTTAAATTAGATTTGAACAGTTTGAAAATACAGTGAAACCTGTGAATAGTTTTCACTTGTGGGACTATCCAAGAGTGACCCTCCTTCACAGGTGGCTCTTATTTAGAGGTTTAATATTTTTAACTATCAAAATTAACAAAGTTAACAATAGGGACACAAATACGTTACTTTAGCTTCCCTAAATGTCATTTACTGTGATTTACATTTAAAAAAATTGGTTATTTGCAATTGCTTTTTTATTTTTACCAAGGAAAATATCTTTTTAAAAAAGAAATAATATTCTTTGTTGTTTTTCCACGCAGCTCATTATCATTTTCCAGTAGTAAAATTTCATATCATCCAAAAGTTCCCAAGAGCATCGGAATATGTTTTTATACTCATAGTAGTATGTGTATCTTGTGACTGTGGCAAATAAACTTTACGCTGTTCATACTTTGGGTTGGAAAAAAAAAAAAAAAAAAAAAAAAAAAAAACTTTTGTGTGACTTAATTTTTTTCTGACTGGTGGACGTTGTTTGGAATTAGTTGTTCAGAAGTTAGCTCTAATGTTAATCCTATGGAACATGCTCAGTACCATTCGTTTGTGACTGGTATTTATTGTTCAATTGTTCAGAGGTGGCCATTAAAAAAGGTTTTACTGTAATAACTTGTACTCCCTATCTAAAATAAGTACAAGAGGTTGACAAAATGCCAAATAAAATAGCAGGAGCAAGCAGGACAGAAGTCAGGAAAATAAAAACTTGGATATACATTGAAACTCTGATATTTCCTCTTTCTTTTTTAAAAATTTAACCTCTTCAATACTTGTGTTTATATTTGAAGTAATTTATTAGTTTAAAAAAAATTCCATGATGTGTATACAGAATTGTTAAATACATAACTGTGAATTAAAGCATAATAATAATAATTAAATTATAATCAAGAATTAATGTATACATCTAAAATAAAAAAAATAATAACTGTTATTATTTTGTTCTGTCGGTGTGCTGTTTTTACTTATCCACTGTACAGTATAAATTGGAATGCTTTTGCAAAATCTTTGAGTTTGTAGTTTTAAAAATGAGCCTCTAACACATTCATTTTATGTAAGCTGAATTTATATGTTAAATGTTTCTGCTCTTCTATAGTGGATAAATTTAAATTTATTGTGTAGAGAAAATGTAATTTAGAATAAGTACTTATAAAAATATGAATCATAAAAATTTCAGCGGATATGAACAGAAATGATATAAGCAGATAAAAATATGTTTTTTAAAGCTCCACAAAATAGTTTTTCCCTCCCCCCCTTGAATGTTAAATTCCAAGTAGAGTGGAACCTTTTCTAATATGACCACCCTTCAAAATAACGAAGCTGGTCGTCTTATAAAGTTTAGTCTCTTTACAAAGGTGCTAAAGTATGGTGGTTATAAATTGAAATTTTACAAAAGTGTTCACTACAGGCAAGTAGTCTACGAGATTCCACTGTACTTGCTGTTTAATGCAGTTTTGCCAAATTTGCATGACAATTAAATTTACCTGAATTTACATGGTAATACAGTCAAACCTCTTTATGACGAAAATGCTTAACACGAAATTACTCTTAAGACAAAGGAAAGCAATTCCCCATTTACATCTTGCTTTTTGCTGTTTTATCAGTTAACATGAATTTTGGTTAATACGAAAAGATTTTTACTACCCTTCGACTTCGTCTTAATGAGGTGTGACTGTATATAAATTTGAATAATGTTGACAGTTTGAAAGTTTTCTTAAATATTTCTATTAAATAAAAAACATGCTTTAATTTATGCTGTAGGTCCTGCTGATGGCGAATCTGACACAGAATCTAGCTACTCTAATGATTCAAATGAGATGGAGTCATTGGAAAAAAGATTTAGAAGCTATAGCTTTTCTACTGGATCTACAACTAAATCTCATGTCAGCAGTGAATGCTCTCAAGTAAGAAAATAAATAGATTCCTTTTCATTTTAAATAACAGTAATAAATGGTGGAAAAGAAAAATATTTTTCTTTTTGTATGATTCAAGAACTGCTAAAAATAGGTACAGGCTTTATTGTGCTCTTAGCTGATATTCAAAACTGATTTAACCAGTTTACCTGTCTTTTTTAATCGGTATCATGTACTAGAAAGTGCTGTCAGCTTTAAATATTCTTTTATCATATTTTTTAGGGGGATAAAAATTTTGAGAATAAAATCGGCCCTCAGAATTTTTCTAGCCTTCCCAATTTAAATGGAACTGCTTATACGTCTGATGGAATCTGTTTTGAAAACTCCTTCAGGTATCTACTATTTTATGAAATTCAAAATATATTGATTTGTTAAGTAAAAGATGTTAAAAGCCTTAAAATCCATTAGACTGTAAACACACCAAGTACACTGTAAACACACCAAGTGTTTACAGTCAAGCGCTTTCAGCTGCTTCTCCCGTATCCATCTTCAGGACTGGCAAAAGCCACTTCCTCCTCTCCAGCACAACGCTCCAGTCTTTGTCGATTTGTGCATGAGTCATATCGTTGACAGTACCCTCTTGTGTTAAGATCTTTATTGCTTACCATTTTAAACTGTAACTATGAATATTATAATTGGCTATTTTTTCAACGTTATTAAAATCTATTTCCAAATTTTCTTTTAAAGCTAAATGGGATAGGGCAGTCTATGTCTATTATATTTAATGTCATTAATGTGTTCCTTGCTTCTGCCTTTTATTTTTAGTTTTGTTACACCTATATAATATCCTGATAAGTTAGAATCTTTATAAACAAATTTAATTTTATAAATTCCTGCAGTTTCCAAAGGATTGATTTTTTCTTTATCAGAGCGGATTCTTTTAAAAATGGTATTATTTGATTTTATGGGAATTCTAATATTCTTTTGGCGGGCAAGGTTAGCAAGTTTTTCGGCAGTTCAGAGACAATATGGTATGGGATATGTGAAAGATAGTTTTGTTTTTTTGGGCATTGTTGATTATGTTTATTTTTTTCTTTCTTTCTTTAACTAATTTGTCTACAATATTAGGGTGGTACACCAAGTGTCCTTGACTGTAAACACTTGGTGTGTTTCGTATTTAACTGATTTTAAGGCTTTTAACATCTTTTACTTAATGATTAAGAATATTTCCGTGTGTGTATTTTAACTTAATATATTGATTTGTTTGACCAACAAATTAAATTGTTACTGTGTTGTATGAAAGCTAAAACAAGCATAGGAATGAAGCGCTCAATATTATCTGTATCGAATGATAAATATGCAGTTCTAATATTATGTGATTTGTTTCATTCACTGATTTGTTTGAAGCATTAAGATTAAGTTATTATGCATTATAATCAAACTGAAAAAGTATTCAGCATGTAATTTGTTACATTTTGAAGAGATAATGTTTTTAAAATGAGATTTTTATCAGAATACTTGATAATTTTGTGTATTAATTTATTCGTTTAATCTCATTGTTCTTCTAACTGTGCTTCAGAAACTAGCATGTAACATATTTATGTCAATGAAGTAAAAGTTTGAAGTTGAAAAGGTTTAAAAATGAAGGGGAAGGGTTGCAGATCTGTAAGAGCTAATAAGCATTGCCTAGCATGTGGCAAGTTTTACAAATGATTTTCATTCATTCGTAATATCATTATTTATGCAGCAATCAACATCAAAAAGTTAGAATAATTTGCTTTAGATATTTTTCTAAGGCTGCCAAAGAAAAAATTAAATTAAATGAAGTGTTTTCTTTCTCACATGTTTTGTGATATCTACTTCTTTTTTTAGGATGGTATCTGGCTTTGGAAATAATTTGTTTTACTACTTACACATGGACCCAGTTGAAGGCATTTTTATTGCTCCAATTAGACCTGAACCCTCATCTCCGGAATCACTTCAAAGTAGTATCTTGGACTGTTTTCACAGATGTTGTCTGAATATGAGAACAGTATTTGAAAGGTCCTTGCGAAATGGAGTATGTTAAATAATTCATCAATTATTTTATAGTTCTGTGTATTCTCTAAAATCTACATACCTATAGGGGTTTCAATCTGGAAAACTGGATCCGGTAATCCAGCAGATCCATTATCATTAGACGTCTACCGGATCCAGTACCAATTTACCGGATCTGGAAAGTACCAAAAAAGGAAAAGACTGCATATGAAAATGAAAGAGTTTGAGGACAATACTTATATTCATGACTATTTGTTGGCATTAAAACAACATGTGTAGAAGCTGAAAGGGCCTTTTCAGCCACTGGCTGTATTTGTAACTCTCTAAAAAGTCTTTTGGCAGATGACATGATTAACAGTATTTGTTTCCTTCGATCCTTTTTTAAAAACCAAACTTTATTTTTTATTACCAATGTACCCAAAATTATTATTTAAAGAAAAGGTATTGAAAAATATTCAATATTGTGATAATTGTGCCGTTCATTAAACAGATCTACAATAACTGTCATCATTATTATAAGACTGCTTAGAGTGAAGAAATTACATAATTATTGTGAACTCAGTTGAGTTAGATTTAGGCAGGGTTGCCACTAGAGCGTGAGACCATGAGAATCTGGCATAAATTTCTTAAATCTCGTGCAAAAAATATTACAGCGCGAGGTATTCTCGCTCTGCAAAATATTCCACCTGCGTGCGTGCTGTTTGAAAGTTTAAAAATGCTAGTTTACAAAAACAAAAGTCTGTTTTCACTCTACTACTGTCAAAATCCCGGAGCGAAAAAGACTCCAATAACGAGCTGCCGTGACTGCAAAGAAGCGTTCCGCTCCCCCCCTTCCTCTCTTGATTTTCTGTTCAGAGATAACATGATTGAATCATCGGAATGCAGAGGGGGAATATTAATTAATGTGTTGATTTTTCTCCTCCTGCTGGGTAGCTGTAAAATGTTTTGTTTTTGTATGTGTGTCCGTCGTATATCAGTTTTGAGAGTATTTCATCTGTTTGTTTTTTTATATACCACCATGATTCATGGAATTATTGGTATCTTCTGGCAATTTGAAATTTGCACCCCCCCTTCCGTTCTAAGTTTAGTTGTGGTTCACAGTAAGAGTTAATCTTTTAAGAAGACCAAAAAAGGGAAGCTGAAATTTTCTGGTTAAATGCCGGATAATCTAGCTTTTACAATAGTAAGAATTTGAACTTAAATATATCTGTTTTAACTTTGTCCCACATATTTGTATCTTACCAATTTTGTAGTATAATATAATTTGATATTTATATAAATATTAAGTTATGTTATATACTTTTATTACACTAGATAAAATATTATAGTTAATAATTCTGTTGCTTAGTTAAACTAGATGTGATTCTTTGAAACTTTGAATATTCATTAACAGTTCAAGTGCAAATTTCAGTGCATTTTCAAGTGCAAATTTAAGCAATCGTATTAGAATAGCTAATGGAAATATCAATTTAGAAAGTTTTTCATATGATCAAAGTGCTAAAATTTTTAATGAACGGAAAAATTGGCATTATTGAAATTGTACTATAAATAAATAAAATGATGTTAAACAATATTTATGTCCTCACTTAACTTTCAGAAATCTCACTCAAAATTTTTGGATGGGTGAGAAATCTCACCCAAATTTTTTTTTTCTAATGGGAACCCTGATTTAGGTAATACTAGCAGCATGGCCCGGCGTTGCCCGTGCAATGAATGAGAAATGCCATCTACCTTAAATATAGATTGTTAAGGGAAGGAATGTGAATCCTCCCGCTGGAAAGATAAAAAAAAGGACACGGGATTTCCCGCTGCAACCAAAAAGAAAAAAAAAAAATGAACACGGCACCTAATAGAATACAGAGGTTGCCAGGAATTGGACTTGGCTAGGCTGGAATGTGAATCCTCCCGCTGCAATGAAAAAAAAAAAGGACATGGGTCTTCCCGCTGCAAAATAGAAAAAAAAAGAACAAAGCACCCGATGGCGTAGAGGCTACCGGGAACTGAACATGGCTAGATTTCTCCTCTTCTACCTGTCTGTGTTCTAACAGTCATTTATTGCTAATACCTACGCAACTCATAAAAAAATAGAGCCCAATCGTCAGTATGAAATTGTAAAAGGAAAGAATGTGAATCCTCCCGCTGCAATGATAAAAAAGAGACATGGGACTTCCCACTGCAACGAAAAAGAAATGAACATGGCATCTGTTGGCGTACAGAGGTTACCGGTAATTGGACATGGGTAGGCTGGAATGAGAATACTCCTGCTGCAGTGATAAAAAAAGACATGGGATTTCCTGCTGCAAAGAGAAAAGAAAATGAACACAGGGCTTGCCAACTGTCCGAGTTACCGAGAATTTGACGTGGCTAGGCTTCTTCCATTCTACCTATCTGAGTTCTAATATGTAGTCTTTTATCACTAATGCATACGCACCAACGTAAAAAAAAAACAGTTTCCAGTCATCAATATAATAACCAGTCTGCCTGAATTTCGCATAGTGGCGACGCGAAGGGGAGGGTTGGTCAATTAGATTAGCACGGTCGCCGTCCCATCTCTCTCTCTCAATCTCCACTAAGGCGACCATATTTCTATAAGAGTATTTTGGGGACAAATCAAGTGGCTAATTTTGTGATAATTTTTCATGAAACTTTGTACACCCTCTAAAAAAAGTATTCCAGTGCAAGAAAATTTTCGTACGTAAATTTCATATTTAAAACATGATTCTTCATGAAAAGTGATTAATCATTAACAAAACTGAAATAGGAAATTTGGCTCATAATCGAATACTTTATTGAATGTCTGTACATGCTATACACACACACATTGGTAAAAAGAAATTGCAGATGGTTGGAATTTCAAGACTCCTGGGGGGGAATATGTACCTCTTTAGTTTTATTTTTAAAAAAATAAATGATTTATCTCGGGGGGAAAAACTAAAAATTCGTTAGTTTTATTTTTAAAAAATTAAATGATTTATCTCGGGGGGGGGGGGGGGGGGGGCAGAATGTAAAAATTCGTATTTCCCAATTCAGCGCTCTCCTCTCTTCACTCCACTCCCCTTCCCCACCCCCCTGTCTCTCCTTTGCTCGCCTGGCGTCAGAAGAACGACCTTGAAAATGAACAACCGAGTGGGGAAAGTTAGGTACCTTCGCTCCGTTACTTGCATTCTGGAGAACTGGAGAACATTTTAATATGTGACTTTTCAGAAAAAAAAATCTAACAAACATTTCCGCACGGTTCAAAGTTTAAAAGAGGGAGAAATACATGTTCAATCAGCGGTAAAAAGATGGAAAATATTTGCCCATTACGTTTTTCGATGCGACAGTTTAAAAATAGCATATTTTTAAAAGCAGTATATTTTCTTCGAAACAGTATCTCCTTAAAAAAAATCCCAAAAATCGGCAAATGTAACTACGATTTTGTAACAAATTGTATTTGAAAAAGAAAACTCTGTAGTTTCCGATGATATAAAAAAAATAGTATTCGGACAGAAATTTAGCTCGCGATAACGTAAAATGCGAGAAAAAGGGCCAAAAACCTTACAAAACATAAAATAACTCAAAAACTATTAATCTGATTAATTTCATTTTCACGGCATTAGCTTTCTCTTGACCTATTTAGTCAGCGTGCCAAATTTGGTCCAGATCCGTCAAAATGCCTGGACGTGTATAGCGAACAAACGAACAAACAAACTCTTCTCTTTTATATATATAGAAGAAACTAACATAATGTAATGTAAATTACAAGATAATTTTCTTTGATGTCATTTGTGAACTCCTTTAAGACTGAACTTGAACATTATTATACTAAATACCAGGTGACCATAATTAAACTGCAAGTGTTCAAGGGGTGCTGGAGAGAAAACTACCAGGAATATTTCAGTGAAACTTGGTACCTACACGTTTCAGAACATGAACAAGTCAAATATGCAATAAAAAAAAAAAAATCACCATTTTCACCAGATAGATGGTGCTATATCGTGTTTATATGCTTATGGACGTCATATATGGAAATTTTAAGCCCATCAAACAGTGTAAAAAAAGACCACATTCTGTAATGGTCAATCATGACTCTGAATAAGAAGGAACATACATTGTTAGTGAAGATGTTCTATCAGAATGGTAGCAATTATTCAGCTACTCTGAAAGTATTCCAGCATATGAAACGATTAAGAAGAGGTCCGATGAGTGTCAATGAGAATAAATAATGGTTTAATTGTTTTCCAATGCATCTTTATGAATTCTTTAATTTGTGATCTTAATTTACGTTAATTTTTGATTACATGTTACTGTAAAAATTTAATTACTGAAGCGAATTGTATGGAATTTTGATAAACTGTAAATGATGTTTTATATTGTTTATATGCCTCTTAGAATGTCACTATGCTCTGTCTATCGGTTTTGGAAGTTGTATATGCCACCGGTGAGCTTTGAAATACGGTACAGCGCCATCTATCGGGTGAAAATGGCGAATTTTTTTATTGCATATTTGACTTGCGCATGTTCTGAAACGTGTAGATACCAAATTTCACTGGAATATTCTCGGTAGTTTTCTCTCCAGCACCCCTTGAACACTTGCAGTTTAATTATGGCCACTCTGTATTATATTTATAAATATAATATTTAACATTAAATATAATTATATTATTATGTAGTATATACTAACACAAATAATATTTCATTGATATCCATTGTTTTGTTTTAATTACAAATAAACTTTTGCTAATTTTTTATATCTGACAATAATAACATTAATAATAGTATTATATATAATATAACATATAGTAATCTAGATCTAGTCTTGCATTATTTAATACAAAGATTAAAATTTCTACATAGGGTCATATGAGAGAATTACGGGTCGCTTTGTTTCCGGGCAAATAATAATCACTCACCTTATAGCATTAAAAAATATTTTTAAAAAAGTCTAAATTATGCCAAGTCATGCTTAAACATTCTATTTTCTTATATCGAGCTCAAAAACAATGCAACTATAAACCAAATAAGAGAAAAAAAATACTTTTTGCACTACTACAAAAACATCTTAAAAAAAGATTGTCTTTGAAAATCATGATTTTTTTTAAAGATTCATGTCAGTGAAACACTTTTGATAGAACAATTTTGTTGTTGCTGTTTTTTACTTGAAGATGGTCTAAGCTTTTCTTTTGTACATATACCTTTTTTTCATTATTTTTAAAATTAATTTTAAAGTGTGCTCATTTATCGCCCAGTTTACTAGGGTAATTCAGGGTCACAGGGGTAATTCGTGGTCAGTGATGTTTTTTGATATTTTAGGTGTTTTTTTAATTTATTTCCATGTAAAAAATATTAATATTTACTATAACTGTTATACTTTACTGTAATATTATATTAGACTTAAACTGGGAGGTATAGAAAGTCTCCCAAATGCAAAACGAGCTAATTTGGAACTGTTTAATGATAAAGGACTGTCTACTGACAGTGAAAATAAGATTAAGGAAGCTGCAATAATAAAGTTGTAAAAAAATTTCTCCTTAGAAGATTCTAAGAAGGTGATACTAGGAATTCCTACTGTAAGTGAAGAGCAAAAATACTTTGCTGTGTATTATAATTAAGGTGACTGAACGTTCCTGATTTCAGAACTTTTTCAGTTGTCCGCAAAATGTCAAACAACAATTGGAGACAAAATTTTAATTAAAACAGTTATTTGTTCCCAATTTAAAAAGAAATTGACTATGTTCTCATTGTTTATGAATGTTAATAATGCTCTAGTCGAATAAATAGAAGCTATTTTAAAAGGAGTACTGAATTTATAAAAATGTCCCCAATTTTTGTTTCAAAATTGGGGACACAAAGCTGATTTGTCTCCAGTTCTTACTTCAAAAATAATCTTATTTAAATTAATTTTTTCTCTTAAATACAATACATTAGGTAAATAAAAAAATCTGTCTGTGTGCTAAATAATGATAATTTAGACTATTATTTACTTTTGATTTGCATTGCTGTAAATAAAGAGGTAACCCATATTTACCCCATATCTGACCTATAATTTCCTAAATTTGACCCATAATTGCCCACTCAATAACTTAAATAAAATTAATAATAATTCAATTTCAGGTAAAGGGTTTATTTGAATAATTTCTAAATTATTTAAATTTACTTCATGCCAAATTAAATCATTTTATCTTTTATACTTCAGAAAATATTAAGATGTTTTTTGACCCATAATTCCCCCATATGACCCTACTAGATTTTCATTGTTCATTTTATTCGTAATTGTTGCTTAATTATAATAGAGTTGATAATAAGTTGGTTTCCTAAGAAATAAGCAGTCTTTTTTATAAACTTTATGATACACTCACTTACATATCTTTATATAAATTTTAGAATTCAAGAGAAATCATTTTATGTGGCCAATCCAACCGGATTGAAATTGGTGCCAGATTGCAATCTCTACATACCTATGATTTTTTTAAAATAATGTTAGCACTATGTTTTAAATGTTTAAACAATGCTCTTCTGGAAGCAGGATTTGAAATTTTTATCAGAAGTAGTCTTCTTCTTCTTTTTTTTTTTATCTCTTAATATCAAAAATGGTAAAATCTTAGGTATTTTCTACTTTCAGCAGACAAATATTGTTTGAAATTAATTTTTTACTAAATCATATGAAAGTGTAATCTGTTGGAATGATGGATGATGTTATTTGTTAATAATAAGAAGTTTATTTTTTTATTCACACAGCAAAAATTAAATTTATCAGAATTACTTTACATTTTATTTTTAGAACACACTTATAAAGGTGTAATATTAATTCTGGGATGTCTGAAGCAATTGAGTTTACCTAGATTATTTATTTTTCTTTTGGTAACAAACAGGAATTTATTTATTATAAATCTAAATGTGATCAGTTCAATTTTCAAAAAACTAATGTGCCTGTGGTGCATTTTGAGTATTGATTTATTTCTTAATACAAAATAATTTATAATAAGCTATATTAAATAATGGGATATATATTTAGAAAAGTGTGGTGTTTGTATTTTTTATTAACTTAAATTATTAATTAATATTACCATATTTATAATATGGTTAGTTATTTTTTATTAACTTAAATTATTTATAATAAATTAAAGCAAACCAATCTTTCCTTTGTTGCAGGAAATAACCAAAGCAAATATTGTTACAAAATATGGTGTAAATACTTTCCTTCAAAATGCTTATGAACAAGGTGTTTTATTTCACTGTGATAAAACAAAACTGAAAGGCTCACATCATCCTGCACAATTTTGGGTCATTGGGTAAGCTTTCTTTTAATTTACCAAAACTTTTCTCTCTACTGCAGAAAGAAAAATATGCATTGTAAGATGAAGAAGATACTGATATAAATATTACACAATGCATCATGCCACGTTTGCTCATATTTTGTCAAACAATTTTAGGCATTTGAAAGAAAGAGACTTACTTTAGAACACTGTGTTGTGAATTCTATAAAAAATATCATTTTCATTAAGTACAAGGAGTCTGAAATGGAACTATTATGCTACCAGATTAGAACCATCATTTATTTCCACTTCTGTTGCAAAAAATCAGCTACAGAATGTGAATGAATTATGTGTACAGCTTTAGGTACTACTGTTGTATCATATGACACTGAAGGTTGGTACCGAAAGTTAAAAAACAATGACTATGACATTCAAGAAGCAGAGCGTTCTGGCCTACTGATGTTGATGAGGGTTGCCTGTGAGAACTTTTTTTGAAGATCAGTATTGAACCACCCAAGAGCTAGCTAAGGAGTTAGACATTAGTGCCATGCCTATTAGTCATGCTATGCATCACATAAATTTGACGTACAAGTTCAGTCGATGGGTTCCACGTGAGCTGACTGAAGCAGATTTGGCAGAAAACTTTTGTTACAATCTGATATCACCTTTCATACAGTGCTTATTTGATGTTATGATACTTGTTAGATTCGCTTAGTGCAAGTTATGAATATATAAAATTACATAATGAGCCTCTTTGCAGTAATAGAAGTGAAAGTTTATATATGAAAATTTATTACACGCAGTTGTATATTTCTAATTTATTTTCATTAATTACATGACTACTTTTAGCAGTTTGATTTTATGTGTAGTATAATTTACATAACCTATGCACAAATGAATTTGTGTAAATGGAGTAAACTTCACTATTGAAAACATATCTTATAATTGTAAGAAAAAAAATTCATGAACCCAGACAATGGGTATTAGAAGTCAGATATTGATAAAGATGTATGATGCTATTAAAAACAAGGGCAATCCAAAAAGTAAGGTCTCTTATATTTTTGGATATACAGCGAACCATTTATTTTCTATAATCTTCTATATATATAAAAGAGAAGAGTTTGTTTGTTTGTTCATTATATACGTCCAGACATTTCGACGGATCTGGACCAAATTTGGCACGCTGACTAAATAGGACAAGAGAAAGCTAATGCCGTAAAAATGAAATTAATCAGATTAATAGTTTTTGAGTTATTTTATGTTTTGTAAGGTTTTTGACCATTTTTCTCGCATTTTACGTTATCGCGAGCTAAATTTCTCTTCGAATACTATATTTTTTATATCATCGGAATCTACAGAGTTTTCTTTTTCAAATACAATTTTTTACAAAATCGTACTTACATTTGCCGATTTTTGGGAATTTTTTAAAGGAAATCCTGTTTCGAAGAAAATGTACGGCTTTTAAAAATATGCTATTTTTAAACTGTCGCATCGAAAAACCTAACGGGCAAAAATTTTCCATCTTTCTACCGCTTATTAAACATTTATTTCTCCCTCCTTTAAATTTTGAACCGTGCAGAAATGTTAATTAGGTTTTTTTATATGATTTTTTTTCTGAAAAGATCGCAGGTTAAAATTTTCTCTGGAGTGCAAATTCCGCAAAATGAAAGTCGAAAACTTCCCCCTCTGGTTTTCAAGATCGCTTCAACTGTTAGCGCGCTTTGCGGAAGGGAGGAATTTGTTCTGCCGTCCTGAAAGAGAGAGGGGGGGAGAGAGGTGGAGATTATAAGGTGACCATACGTCCTCTAAATTCGAGGACAGTCCCCAAATATAGATCGTTTTTTCAATTTGTCATCAAAAATACTTTGACTTCTTGGGGACGCCAAAAGTCCCCAAATTTAAAGATTTGTACTTTCACCCTGAAAGTTTCCGTTTAGTTTATTTATTTCAGAAAAAACTGAAGAAATATAATAAAATAAAACTACTAAAAGTGCCTTCTGCTCAGAGAAGCAACAAAATTCGATCTCTGAAAAATGATTGTTAGAACACAGACAGGTAGAAGAGGAGAAATCTAGCCACGTCCAGCTCCCGGAGCCTCTACGCCATCGGGTGCTTTGTTCTTTTTTTTTTTCTATTTTGCAGTGGGAAGACCCATGTCCTTTTTCTATTATTATTATTGCAGCAGGAAGTCCCATGTCCTTTTTTTTTATCATAGCAATGGGAGGATTCACATTCCAGTCTAGCCAAGTCCAATTCCTGGCAACCTCTGTATTTTATTAGGTGCCGTGTTCATTTTTTTTTTCGTTGCAGCGGGAAATCCCGTGTCATTTTTTTATCATTCCAGCGGGAGGATTCACATCCGTTTCCTTTACAATCTATATTTAAGATAAATGGCATTTCTCATTCATTGCATGGGCAATGCCGGGCCACACTGCTAGTAGTTACATAATTTTAAAGGTTGAAGAATGTTTTATTTTTCTACATAATTGCCATTTCGGATTATGCATTTTTGTAGATGCTGTTGCAGTTTTACAATGCCCATGCCATACCAGCTTGCCACTATATCATTCAGGAAGCATTGAACCTCATCTTTCACCTTGTCGTTGGAGCAGAACCAGCAACCAGAAAAATGTTCCTTCAACTTAATGAACAGGTGGTACTCGCTCAGTGCCAAGTCCAGACTGTCCAGTGGGTGATGATGTTCCAACCAAAGTTTTGCAGATGATTGACGGTTTGATGGGCAACAAGTGGGCAAAGGTTTTCATGGAGAATGCAGGACTGTCTCTACACTTCCATCAGTTGGTGATGCATTTCAACTGGTTTAACGTCTTTTGCATTCAAAAATTGAATAGCTGCATGAACTTCACATTTGGCGGTAGTGTTTAATGGGAGCTCCAATTTGTGAATGGTGGCCAAGGCAAGACTGAGTATTCGAGTGAAGCCGTGCCGTGCTTATTTGGGAGTGGAAGAAGTGTCGCTCACAGCTGTGTAGCCAACAACCTCATTAATAGTTTCTCCACACCCCCAAAATATAGGAGACCCATACCTGCCAACTTGTACGGTTTGGCCGTACAATGTACGGATTTTAGCTTAGTTGTACGGTTATACGGCCGCAAGGCAAAATTGTACGATTTTTTGGCAAAGTTTTGGCTAATGTGATTTTATTTACTATGTTTCAAAATTTAGTGGTTTTGTGGAGTATTTTAAAATTTAAATCACCAATTGACGTTACGTCGAACGTAAAAACACTAGATCGTTTTATTTCCCATATTTACGCTAACTCCCCTCCCTCTCCTACCTCTTCTGCGTTCTTCCACTGATACGCTGTGTTACTGTTAACCCGAGAGGGAAAATAGGAATTCCCTCCGATCTCCGATGCTGCGAAAGCTATGATTGGCTCACAGATTTTTTTTCCCCTCCCACCCGCCGCCTTGCTTGTGACGTGTTAGGAGAAGTGAGATGGGAGCGTTCGTAATCGATATGCCGAGTGTCCATGCTTTGTCAAAGTTTGCTGCTGCGCATGCATGGAGGTGGATGCGCATTTGTTAAGAAATATCTCCCTCCCAATACCGCTTGGCTGCCATCCATAAGCGCAAGAACAACTTTCAATCACAAACACGTGTTGATGAAATTGTCCAGTGTAGTTTGAAGTTGTGAAATATTAATTTGAAATGTCGAAAATTAAACATAAACAATATAATAAAGTTTTCCTTGATTCTTTTACAAAGGAATATCCGTGTATCGTCAAATCGCAAAGGGGATGCAATTTTGCTTTTTGCTCAGTGTATAGGACCGACATCAAAATTGCGTATCAAACATGAATAATCTTGCTAAGTAGCAAACATAAATAATCTTGCAGACAAATAATTTTCAGTTGTTGTTGTTGTGTGTGATTATGGCAACACTACACTAGGGCGATCTGCCGGGGGGGTTGGGTGCCTTTGCAGGAGGACTTTCTAAGGGGTTCTAACGTGTATTCACGTTACATCTGGAGAAAACCTACCAAAACTCTGGATCGACAGCCGCGCGATGGGACCCGAATCCGGGACCTTCACACTTCAGCCATCTACCACTTTCAGTGGCAGAACCACTTGTGCCATGGTGAGGCCAAATCATTTTCAGATATAGTTTATTTTTTAAATTTATTTCCAAATATGTGCTCACATGAAGTATGTGGAAATGATGTTTGCAAGCCAGTAGATGAAGTCAGGGATGAGCTTCAATCTCAATTTTGCAAATTGATAATTTGCCCGAGGAAGTTCAATCAGAAGAAAGAATGGACAAAAAATGGGCTAAAAATTGAGATTAAGAAAATTAACAGCTGCTAGTGGGAAATTTAAATATGATTGAATGTTATGCTAAGCATATTGACTGTACCACACAGTAATGCTGCTTGTGAACGTTTGTTTAGCAGTGTTAAGAAAAATAGAACACTATTTCATAGTTTTTTGTCTAATGAAACTTTGGAAGACATTTTAATTGCAAAAAGTAAACTGAAAGGCCATTGCTATGAGCAAGACTTTGATAAGTATTTTTTAAAGCAGCCAAATCAGCTACTTATGAACATTTGTTCTCTAAAGATACCAAATAAATGCCCCTCCTTTCCTATATGTGCATATGTATTAAAAATAGTGTACTAAATCTGAATAGTAATTTTAAAAATTGTATTTGCTTACATTTTATCTTTAGTAAGCATATTTATTGTGTTACTGCGTGACACCGTGGTATTGTAAGATTTTCAAAAATTGCATGTTGGCAGGTATGGAGACCTTACTTTTTGGATTGCCTTCGTAAATTTATGCAAAAGAAAATGAATTATACAAGAAAATTGCATGTGTATAATTTGACATTTAATATTTATGTTTTTAAAAAGTTTTCTGCATAAGAAGTATTTTCCACAGGCCATTGGAAACTTTTTATGTTCCACTATATGCAAATTTTAAAATATGCTTTAATACCTGCAATTTTTTTAGGAGGTTGTTTTATGCCCCAGAGCCTAGAGAAGTTTATGTCTGTTATCATGATGCTGTTGCTCAAGATGTTGTAGAAACAGCTTTCCGTCTTGGATTTGGACTCTCATTTTGATTTGTAATTGACTTTTATTTTTTAATAAATTTTATTAAATGTATTAACATTATTTATGATCTCAAGTCATCACACACACAAGGGAAGAAAAAATAAAATCCACAGGCAACGATTTAAATTTTTTTAAATTTCATCATATTATACTTCATGTTTACATAAAAATGTGCTTGTATTATTTTATTTACATCATTCCATTGCTTTTCAAAAGTTGAGAAAGTAACAAAAGAATATTGCATAAGTAGGGTAAAAATATGAAAACCTAGAGGAATTTAATTATGACTGGAAAAGTCATGCAAATTAGGGCTCAAAATCTGGAAAATATCAAAATGTGACTTAGAAAATGAGCATAACTCCACATTTAGAAGTAATTCTCCATTCCTCATAAGTCTTCTTCTTCTTAAGTGCTGCAGCCTATTACAGGCCAAGGCTGCCTCTCCAAGCTTTCTCCACTAGACCCTATCCAGCATAATGGCTTTCTTTTGGCTAACCCCTAACAATTTAAGGCCTTTTCTATGCTATCTAACCATTTAGTAGAGTGTCTTCCCTTTCGGCACTTTCCCTCTATTCATGAGAAAGTTATATTTTTTTGTGAGGAAAGAACCATCAAATCTATATATATGGCCTAGCCATCAAATACAGGAAGCCTTTACTATTTTAACGATGTTGGGATTTTTATATTTCATGTAGATTTCATGGTTATATAAAATTCTCCATATGTTATTTTCTTTTAGTGATCCAAAGATTTTTCTCAATATTTTTCTTTCAAATATCAGTAGTAGATCCTCCTCTGCCTTGTTAAGCATCCAGCATTCACATCCATAAAGGGCCACAGGTCTAATCAAGATCTTATATAGATTTATTTTGGTTTTTATACTAATTAATTTAGATTTGAGTTGATTCTAAGTTTATAGAAACATGTGTTAGCCATAGATAACCTCTTTTTTATTTCAATTTTTATGTTGTTGCTTGTGATCATTGTGCCCAGATATTTAAATTGCTTAACAGTCTCAAATGTATATTTTATCCTTAGAAGGGATAGGTCAATTGGTTTATTTGTTATTATCATAAATTTTGTTTTATCTTCATTCACGGTCAGGCCCATCTTTCCAGCTGCCTTTTCAAGTGAGACAAATGCCTCGCCAACTGCCTGTTTAGATCGTCCAATGATATCAATATTGTCGGCAAAAGCTAGTAATTGAATCGTCCTTTGTAGTATGGTTCCACTTGTGTTTAGTTTGGAGTCTCATACTGCCTTTTCCAGTGCCAAGTTAAACAACAAACATGAAAGTGAGTCTCCCTGTTGCAGACCTTTCTCACTATAAAAAGACTCTGAGAAAAAAGACAAAATTTTAATTCGGCATTTCACAAATTTTTTTAAAAATTAAACAATAACTTCAGGTGGCACTGGCACTTTTAAAACCGGGAATTTGGGCCAAAATAGACATCTTTTCCATGAAAACACAGTTTTCGCAAATTTTCGAAATCAATATGAATTGACTGCGGAAACGTTGTTTGCATGATACACTCTAAAGATAAGAAGCAACTTTACCTCAGGGCTGTTAATGTATTCCAAAATACAGTAAATTATATTTTCGGGGAAAAGTCTGTTTTGGCCGAAATATCCGATTTTGCCAGCCTCACCTGAAGATATTTGATTAATAAAAAAATTTGCATAGTTATTAACCAACCCAAGAAACAACTTTTCCACACTTGGCTGATTGCGAAAATTGTGTTTTCAGGGAAAATGTCTGTTTTAGCCCAAATTCCTGATTTTAAAGGTACTGGTGCTACGATTGAAGATATTGTCAATTAAAAAAATGTATACACTTATTAACCAACCCAAGGAACAATTTTCACACACTAGGCTCTTACCAATTTTGAAAATCGGAGCAAAAGGGCATTTTCGGCCCACCCTACTATACACCCTCTCAAAAAAGTATTCAAGTAAAAGTTAAACTTCCTAAGCTGGTTTCGGATATTAAAAATTATTTATCATAAAATATGAATTAGGCTATTATAATTACAATTTTTCACACTTCTGTCGAGTTGTGCATTTTTTAAAAACTGATTAAGGTGAAGGCCTAGTAAGGAACAGCCCCTAGCTGTTCCTAGCTGATTATACTCTATGTTACAATCATCTGGACCAGTTCATTTACAAACTATTTTGTATAAAGTCTTGAAATTTGGTGAATAGGTACAAAAATGATCATTTAATAAAATAACATAAATTAAAAACACATGTAGTGCCTGATTCAATTTATTTTTCATTTGAAATATTTATGTCAATGCCTCATTCTCCAGATGGCATCAAAGCACAGGCATTGATGGAAGGGTGTCAAATGAAAAATAAAATATATTAGAAGCTATCTAAGTATTTTTAATTTATGTCATAATGATCATTTTCATACCTATTCACTAAATATCAAGGTTTTATACAAAGCATTTTCTAAATGAACTAGTCCAGATGATTGTAACATAGCAATCCTTAGACTTCACCTTAATTATTCACAAAGCTAAAATAGGAAATTTTGCTTATATTCAAATACCTTTTTCAGAGGGTGTGTAAGTAATTGGAAAGAAAAATGTTCTTTATTTTATATATAAATTACTGACCTACCTTACAAATTTATGGAAAAAAAATTTAAAAAATCAGAAGTCATTTGACTCGATTTTTATTTTATTATTATTTTTTTTTTTTAAGGCACGTTGGTAAATCATATATACATGCTCTCAAAAAAGGTTTTGTACATTAAAAATTATTTGTAATAAAATATGAATTAGAATATGTATAATGAGAATGATGCATATTTCTGCAAAGTTGTACATTTTTCAAAAAATAATAAATTGTTCTCAAAGCTAAAACAGGAAATTTCCCTTTTGCTTGAATACTTTTTTGAGTGAATGTAAATTGAAGAAAGGAATTTTTTCAAGTGCTTATATATTTATACGGGCGACTGTACTCTACCCTCAATTTCCATGCACACAAATGCATACGATTTTCATCTTCTCCCAATTAGCAGAGACATAAAGCAGAAAGTTTAATATAAATATCGCAAATGCCCCCCCCCTGCTAATCTTCAAGGAAAATCGTGATCTCTGGGGGCGGATAAGTGGTAAAAATCGGGAAAATATTCCGTTCAAGCACCTCTCTGTTTTCGAGTGAAGCTGGATTTATACTGTCTGTTTCATACCTCAATGATGTCACTCAGCGAAGCAAAGTGGAGAGCATTGTTCTGACATCACACTTTGCTGGCACAGCTGCATAAAAAAAAAGGCCCACTTGCTCTTTATTTGGCAAATATTTGTTGACTGCAAAGTTATATATACCATTCGATTGCAAATAACGTATACTTTAATTTTCTGGTAATTTAATTTGCATAATTGGCTGTCTTCATATTTAGTTCTGCATCAACTTCATTTATTTCAGTGGTAGCATACTACTTTATTAAACAAAAGAAAATCTTCAAATTATCCTATATATAAATTTTCACGAATTTTCTATGATAATTTCTGGCATTTCATTTTTTGTGCAATTTTAAGGAACTTTCTGCAAATTGAGAAACGCTATTTGTAGGTTCCAAACTTTTCGCCTTTCGTTAATTTCGCTCACAAGAGTTAAAAGTAATAAATATTATTTTCACGGAAAAAACTGTTTTTAGTCTTAAAGTTTGTTATACTAAGAATATCAGGTGTAGAATTTAGAATATTTAGTCAGTGGTTCAAATGACCCGTTTGTCCATAACTTCCTGAGTTCGTACACATGATTTAAAGGAAAAATGCAAAACGGCTGCTCACGATTTTGAAAATCTTTCTAATTTTGAAAATTGTTATTGAGTATTTCTCTTGAAGGGTCTCTTCGACAGTTGAAATGTTGCCAGGAGTGAGAGGCTGTTCTCTGCTCTTCTGACTATAATAATGAATGTTATTCAGCTATGGTCGAACTTGAAGAATGGTTTCATGATTGAAAATTTATTTGTTTGAATTTCATGTAAAAAACGCAATTACTTTTTTGCCAACCCAATATTATCACTGTGTTTGTTATTTCACATTCTTCATTTAATATTATTGTCTGCAATGTGCAATATTCTTATGACTTTTGGCAGTATTTTAATTTATAGTCAGATGAAAATTTAGACAGAAAAGTGCGATTTTGAATGTTTGAGTATGGGGTTCAAAGACCCAGTGGCGGATCCAGAAAGTTTGTTTTGGGAGGGGCTAAATTTTGAGAAAAGCTTATTTCACCCAAACAAAATGTACATTAAAGCAAAATTTTAGTCTAAACCAATCTAAAAACTTTTGGGAGGGGCTAAGTGATTAAAAAATAACATTTTACATACTCAAAGTGCATAATGAAGCAGAATGTTACCCTTTAGCAATCTCTTTTGGGGGGGGGCTGAAGCCCCCTAGCCCCTCCCCTGAATCCGCTACTGTTGAGGATGTTAGTTTTTCAGAAATAGGACGTTGTATTGGAAGACATACATCTACTGCATCTAATTCTATACATGGAAAACATTTTATTTGGTGGGATATGGTAGTGGACACAACAATAGATACTTTATAGAATCACCATCAAAATGTAAAAACCTCTAATTTATTGGCTTCAAAATTTGATATTTTTTTAATACCGCTATCTTTTACTGTTTTTGCACAAAAGAAATTAATTTACGTTTATTTTAAGCAATTTTCAAAAAATTGCCACTTAATAAATTTATATATGGTCCCTTAACTCAGGAAAATAACACATTTTATTTAATATAAATTAAACTACTGAACGTAAAAATTTGAAATTTTGCACAGCCATGTAAAATCACCTTTTGCATGTATTTCTATCAAAATTTGGCTAGGTTGCTATTCATAATTTTTTTGAATATTAGTTTAATAATTCATATTAATATTTTATTAAAAATTATAATAATAGTAAATTATGTTCGGGTCATTTAGTTCTAATAGTATGAATAAAAGTCAGCTTCTTATTATCAATATTCTTTGAGATATGAATTAAAGTATGAAAAAATATTTTAACATAGGGGGAGGGGGATTTAGGGTGTTCATAACTCACTCATTTTCAGTCCAAATTTATTGAAAATTGGCATATGTAAAATGAGCTAAATTTTTGAAACGAAGTGAAATTTTGGGGTTGCTATTGGAAAAAAAAGTTTATACGAAATTTAATATGGAGACGGTCCCTTATGCAATTTTTATGTATAACAACTTAAAGTGTATGTGAATCGTAAACGATTGGTATATGGAACTTTGCTGTACGATCAACGACGGCTGAATAAAGTTCAAGTGGGCCTTTTTTTCCCTGGAGCTGTACATGGTGTGACTTCATTGTTGCATTAAATGCGGCTCCGCAAGCTCGTGTGCGGGCAGCCAAAGTTTCAAAAAGGAAAAGAATGGCAGGGCAGAGTAAAGTCAGAGGCACGGAACGACCAGTATGAATTCACCTTAAGGGAGCATTTGTTCGGTATTTTAAGATCAAACGAAATGCACGATAAAAGCAGGGGTGGGGGAAGTTTATTAGAGGAGGACGCTTTTGCTGTATTTAACAGTATTTTAAATCAGTGTCAATTGTAATAGTCAGGAGGGCGTAGAGAATCTGGATGAGATCTGAAGACAGTGGGGAGTGGGTTGTGTGGCTCTTTTCATTATTCATTGCTTTCTAGTAAAAAAACACAGTTGCTGAATATTAAAATGTTTAAATTCAATGTATGACAAAATATTTTATGTTAATTAATACTAATTAGCACTATAATACCATATTTTATGTTGGTTAATAGTAGTTATTAGCGATGTCACACATTTAGAAACAAAGAATAATTGACAGACTGTATCGTAAAATACAGCAAAAGTGCCCCCCCTTGCATGCTTTTCATTTGCTCTTAACACTTTGCCGTCCGCATGTCTCATAAAAATTTCTTTGCTTGGCGATGGGTTTAGGTGGCCGCAAAGGTTTTCGTGCAATAGACTAGTTTCTGACCTACTGTCATGGACTTAGATTCAGGAGGAGTTCCATCGACAATTCTGTTCCTTCCGTGAAAACGGATCTAATGCAGATTCGGTCGATAGATGGCGCTGTTACACCATCTAGCAGGCCTTTAGCATAGAATTTCTATGAAAGAATTTGCGTTTTTTTTTTTAATTAGTAGTTTATTTATTTTTCAATTTGAAATGTCCTTTTCCAATATATGGAGCATTTAGATAGCGTGAAAAGTTGTATATTCACTAAGCCAGCTAGTTAGTGTCAAGCTATCATTAGTATATTTAGTAATTTGTGCTAATACCTTTGATGATGAATAAATTTTCCACATCAGTTGTAAAAATAATTATTTTTCCTGGAAAATATGTACAAAGGCAATGATAATAATTAATGGAAAAATAAAATAAAATGTATGATTCAAGTATTTTGTAAAAATAAAGGTTATTATTTTAAAAAATAATCAAGGGAAATAGAATATAGAGTTTACCTCTTTTTGGTAGCAACAATGAAATTTAAAAATTTATGTATTCTCAAAAATGCTTTGTTACAAATGACTTGTTAACACTTTACCGTCCACATGTCTTGTAAAAGTTTCTTCACTTGGCGCCTGCACCACTAATTAAGATTACTTCGAATGTAGTCGGCAGTTTTTGAGGTTATCGGGATATATATGTTGTCTGCAAAGTATGAAATCCAACACTCTATAGAATGCCTAAAACTAGCCGGCAATGTATGAAATGATTAGTATTTTGCACATTTCCTATGCATTCTATAGAATGCAAAATTAGAAACTGGCAAAATATGAAATACATATCCGACTGTATGTAAAATGTAATTGAAAATGCCATTCGAACCTTCCACGTTGCATATGTAGGTTAATTTTAATTTCTTGTTTTTTATATGAAAATTTGTTTCCTTTAATGAGAAAGGTATAAGCATTGTTTTCAACTTTCATTTTCCTTTACGTATTATGAATAATTTTTTATGGCACTCTCGTATTTTTTTTCAGAATAACATTTGCATTTTTGAGAAATGTACGTATTTCATATGGAGATGTGTTAGTTGCACCCGGCGAAGGGAGAAAAGGGCGAATTGCACCGCGGATTAATTTAATCCACAAGCTAGTTGCACCAGCGAAATGGAGGTAAGGGGGACAATCATAGAGCAGCCTTGCTGTCTCGCAAAGGGCCAGCGATAACATATTTTTGATAACAGCGATAACCCAGATAACACACTTGTCCATTTTATGTCTATTTCTGATCCAACTCATCCATAATACATCCATGTCTATACATAGACATACATAAGACATCTATTTATGGACATAATCTGGAAAATCCAGAATATGTCCATGAATAGACCAATTTTAGAATTAGAATATCCAGAATAAGTCCATTTATGGACGTATTCCAGATGATCCACACTATGTCAGTGATATGACATAAAATGGATGTATGCATTAGTCCAGAAATGGACAAAATATGAAAAAGTAATTTTTTTGTCATTGATTTTCATTTTACCCAATACTGTACTTACGACGCATGAATTTATTATACTTTATGTTTTTATTGATATTACATTTTACCCCCCAAAAAGTTTAAAACCATTTTAAATTCTAGAGGGTTTTTTTTTTTTTTTTTTGTTTTTGTCGGGGAACTTTTGAAATTTAAAATAGTTTTTATGTATTATTATTTCCTATAAAAGCAGTATTGTGTAAAAAGAAACTCATATCCTCATACAAAAAAAAGAAAATTCACTAGCGACTCAACATCCAAAAATGAATAGCTGCATATTTTTTTCTAAGTTCCCAGTCCGAAACTAAAAAATCTTTACTTCAACATTTTGACGCAACAGAGCAAGTCCCGATGCATATAGTGGCTAGCACACTCTACTGTGAAGTCCATGAATAAGGGTTCGAATCTGAAGCGGGGTAAGTACTTAAAGGTTGGTGTAAAAAAAAAATAGGCACGAATATTTTTACAAAATTTGTTATTAAGATGAAACGATAAATTTAAATTAATCATTATATTAAATTAGCTAAAAGTTATTAAATGGTTTTTGTTGTCCAGGATTCGACCGTAAAAGGTCTATAAATAGACAAACACGTCCATTATTACGTCCGTATGCATGTCTATAAGACGTCATATGGGCGTCCTATAGTGCCATATTGACGTAAAATGGACAAGAATTGGACAAATCCTAGATGTTTAATGGACATGTCAACTTGTCTATATGACGTCTTCTAGGCGTGTTCTGGACAAGTTTGTGCTATCTGTAAGGTGACCAGATTTTTGTGGTCAGAATCGGGGACATGTCCCCGATTCTGACAACAAAACTGGGGACATTTATAATTAATGCAATAATTAGCACTAATTTAATTGAAAAACAATGCAATAATTAAAAATTGTCCCCAGTTCCATTTTTACATTCTGGGGACAATTTGGAAAACGTCCTGAAAATGGGGACGTTTGGTCACCTTAGCTATCTGGGAACATAACAGAACTCCACAGATCATCAACATTCAGTGGAATTAGTTGCACTTTTTACCGCCAGATGGCAGCATAAGATATATATCACTCATTGGTGAATTCAGCTTGGCCCATTTTCACAGCATTGCTTTTGCCCTCCGTGCCTTCTGTTGTTTGGCCTTGGAAATCTGTAAGCAAAACGTCAGAAACCGGTCTAGTGATACAAATAAATTGAAAATACTAGTACACCACTGTGGTGTCGCTGGCCGTTTAGCGATACTTTACGAACGACACCACTGGTGTTGCCGGACGCCAAAGTGTTAAAATAACGAATTAACGCTCCCTTAAGTGGATTCATGCTGGCCGTTCAGTACTGCTCAGATCCCGTTCTACCTCACCGTTCTAATCCTTGTTGAAACTTTGGTTGCCCGCGTGCGAGCTTGCGGAGCCGCAGTAAATGCACCAATGAAATCACGCCATATACCAACGAAGTGTGACGTCAGAACAATGTTCTCCGCTTTCCTTCGCTGAGTGACGTCTTAGCGGTACGAAACGGATAGAATGAATCCAGCTTCACATGAAGATAGAGGAAGCTCTTGAACGGTGTGTTTTACCGTTTATCCGCCCCCATAGATCGCGATTTTCTTTGAAGATTGTGGGAGGGGGGCGCTTTTGCTGTATTTTAAGGTAGTTATTCGCAAAACTGATAAAGGAAATTTAGCTTGCACTCGTGGCTATTGCGTAATCGGCAGCGATCGTGTTTAAATTTCAGGCTTTTAACCTTTAAGTGCCCTGAATTTCAAATTTGATACCGGACTTCTAAAACACATTCACTGCCGGATTAGCGTACAAGCCAAACTTGCTATGTCAATTTCACGTATAAAATACAGGTTTTAATAATAAATGATTCATGTCGTGAATCCCCACACGACCCCCCCACACATACACACATTTTTCAATGAACTCGTCTGGATGACATGGAGAGCACGTAATCAAGTGGCAATGGTATTTAACCCATTTATGCCTAGCGTCCCTTTTTTGGGACGGCATTTTCGCTATTAGTCGAAAACGTTATTTATTTTTCCTAGCCTTTATTCATGAGTATTGAGCCTCAACTCTACAAAATATTTTAACATGACCAAGTAGTATGTTGATATGTCGATTTTTATGCATAATGATTTTTAAAAAAAATCATCCCTTGTTCAAGAAGTTGACATCAGAAATTTATCTATTATTTCTGTTATCAGTAAAAATCGAAGAAAGTCGCAAAAATATCCAGGCACAAATGGGTTAACTGTTGCTGGAGAAGATAAAGAATCATTCTTGCACTTACGTTAGTAATTGGAAAGGCTATTGATCTAAGCGAATCGATAGAGGGCAGATTGTAATGGCCCGAAGACTTGGAACGAGTATCTCCGAAACTGCACGACGGGTCGGTTGTTCGCGGTCTACCGTTGTTAGTATTTTTAAAAAGTGCATTAATGACGATGAAACCAGCAGTAGACCACAAGATGTTGGGTTTCCACGCATCATCAAAGAAAGAGGACGCCGGAGACTGTCCCGCCTGGTACAGCAAAGTCGGCGGCAGACAATGGCTCAGCTGACAGCCCAATACAATGCAGGTCCATGTATAAGTGTTTCAGAACACACAGTTCAGCGAACACTGTTGGAATGGGACTGCTTAGCTGACATCCCACTCATTTGCCTCTGCTTACCAAGTCATTGTCAACTACGCCTACAGTGGGCACGGGAACATCGAGACTGGACCATGGATATGTGGAAGAGAGTTGTCTGGTCGAATGAATCCCGATTTCTCCTTCATCACCTCTACGGACGCGTCAGGGTACGGCGTTTTCCAGGACAACAGCTGCTCCCCTCTTGTACAGCAGGCTATACACAGACTGGTAGCGGTGGTATTATGCTTTCGGGGACGTTCTCTTGGGCGGCCCTGGGACCTGTAGTTTTGGTAGAATAGACCATGAATGCTATGGGCTCTCTGAACATCATTGCTGTGATCAGTTGCACCCTGGAACTGTGTTAGAGCGGTTCGAGGAGGATAGTGATGAATTCCAATTAATGTTTTGTCCACCTGACTCGTCGGATCTTAAGCTCATGGAGCATCTTTGGGATTATATACAGCGGCAGTTTCAGAGCTCAAACACCACCATGTTTCAATATCTGGACTTTGCGTGACCGCTGCTTAAATATTTGGCACAATCTGTCTCCAGTTATCTACCAAGAACTTGGGGCATCCATGTCCATGTTGCAGCTGTTTTGGCCAAAGGAGGCGTAACGCGTTATTGAATAGGTAGTTATAATGTTTTGGCTCTTCAGTGTATTTTTTTTAACTGGTTGTTTTTCGAAAAATTAATTAGTTATTCACAAAAATGATATAGGAAGTTTAGCTTACACTCGTGGCTATTGCGTGATCGGAAGCGAACGTGTTTAAAATTCATGCTTTAAGGGTTAAAAATGTGAAAGATCCACACGTCCTTTTCATCATCTGCCAACATTTTGTGGAAACACACACACAATATCTATTATTTGTGAAATAAAGGAAGAAAAATTTTCTTACGCTTATACATTTTTGCGATGAAGGATGAAAATGCAAAAAGTTGGTGCTTTTACAGAGAAACCACCTCATGTTAATGTTTTAAACAGCACCATAAGTTACCTGAAGTGGCTCCTTGAAATCAAGCACACAGGTCTAATATGTGTTCTGTATTGTCTAAACAATGGCTCTTAGACCACTCATCCTGATGTAATGTCCAATATTCAATCTGAGTCTTGTAACATATTTGATGCGCTACCGGTAGAAATTGAAAACAATTGAAAGTTGTTCAAGATGTAAGTTAATTTTTACTTTATTATCTTACTACTTCATCATCATTCACTTCTTTATTTTTGTTCTACTCCTAAAGCTTGGGACAACAATTTTTTTAAAACGCTAAGGATACTGTGAAATCTCCAGTAACATACACAAGTATATTTTTTAAAAGGACTATATTACTTATTTTGCCTGTTATTGTTCGCGCATCTGTTTGATGAAACTGATTTCTTCAACTCCTAGGGAAAGATGTTTTCCGCTATTGAAAATGACAAATGATTTATTTTATTATAAAAGCTCTTGAACCCATTTTGGATTCTTCTTTGGAATCCAATTAAAATTAAATTCTGGATATGTACCTCTTTTTGTCAGATAGCCCTAATGTGCTTTGCCCTGATCCTTCACTGCATGATTTTTTTTATTAAAAAAAATTACGGCCCCATTATGGCTGAGTGGATAAAGGCGCTGAATATGGTAAAAGGCTGAAGTGTGAAGGTCCTGCGATGAATGATGAAAACGATGAAATTTGGAAGAAAAATGTTAAGTTAAATAAGGTGAAACTTATACACTTGTTAGTTGACACATTGTGTATAGGGAGGCGCTTTTCTTGAATCACAATCTTGTGGGTTCGGGCCTGTCGCGCGGCTATCAATCTAACGATCTGGAATTTTGGGCGGTTTTCTCCAGATGTAATGTGAATACGCGTTAGAGGTCGTTAAAAAGTCGCTCGCCCAAGTCACCTCTCCGAACGCAGATAGCTTTCGAGTAGCTTTGTTTTCATACACGATACACATACATAAAATGGAATGGTTCGGCTTATATCAGTGTTTCCCAACCACGGGTCAGCGGAACGTTGCCACACTTTTATAAATAAAATACATGTTTATGTAATGTTTAATATTTTTATGTAATGTTTAATGTTCAATTTTCTTATGCTTACACATTTTTGCGATGAAGGATGAAAATGCTAAAAGTTGGTGCTTTTACAGATGTTTAATGTTTAATTTTCTTATGCTTATACATTTTTGCGATGAAGGATGAAAATGCTAAAAGTTGGTGCTTTTACAGAGACACTACCTCATGTTAATATTTTAAACAGCCCCATTAGTTACCTGAAGTGGCCCCTTGAAATGGTCCGTGAAATATTTTTCCTATTTTTGCCGGTCCACAGATGTTAAAAGTTTGGGTAACATTGACTTATATATAACTACAGGAGGAAAGAAAAATGAAAGTTAAATAATATGAAACTTATACACGTTTCAGAGTTGACACATTGTGTATAGGGAGGCACTTTTCTTGAAGCACAATCTTATATTTATGATTTCAGAACTCAATTACCTGAACAATAAAAAATAAAATTCTTGGGTGAAAACGGTGTTATTATAAGATTTAAAATGTGCTGCACAATTTTATACCTGTCTCAGCCGAAAGTGGCGGATTTCAACTTTTAAGAATAATTCTGATCTGCCATATTTTAACAGAACGTCATTAAAAAGTAATTCATATATACTTTTTATGTATAAAAATTGATTCACTTTGGTCTAGTGAAAGAAATATACAGCCATTTTAACCCTTTCAGACCAGATTAAATATTTCTCTTTAAACTAATTATTTTTTATTTTTAATAAACACTTTCATATTTTAAATACGCACTAAAGTGCTGTATAATAAAAGCGTATCATAATCCATTCGCCCCTATTTTTTTTCCTTATTCATTTAAGTTGAAAAGTGTATCATTATTCATGAGTGCCGTATTTTTCTTTTTTGTTACATAAAACATATCTTAGGAATCGAAATCTATCTTAAAATTGCCTACTGAAACCGTTTTACAATCTTTGCCAAGCATATCCCAACTATATTCCACCGTTTTAATAGGGTGGAATTCTGCCCCGGTGATTCACGAAAATCATGCTCACCGGTGGTTAGCTGTCAACTGAGCAGAACCAGTTGTTTGGTTACCGACTGCGCTAACAACTTCGGAGGAAAACGGGTGGTCTTTTAGCCAATCTCATGAACCCCCTTGACGCTCCTCCTTAAAACTCCACCTCAAGTGACCTCAAGGCGGGGCAAAGTTAACGACGAGGGGAGAATCCATCTGACTGTTTGGTTTGGGCATCATAATCCACGAGTGTGCCATGTTTGTCTGTCTTGTTCCACAAATACTTCCTCAGAATTGAAATCTATATTAAAATCGCCTCTAAAAACTGTTTAACAATCTTCTTCGGGCAAATTCTAACTATACTTCACCTTTATAAATACCATTTGGAAAGTGTATCATAATCTATGAGTGTAACATATTTGTCTTCTCCGTTCCATGAAACATTTCTTCGAAATTGAAATCTATTAAAATCGCGTACTACAATCTTCTCTAGTCCAAGGGCGGATTAAAGGAGGGGGGGGGAAGGGGTAACCGCCCCTCCCCCCTCGAGAAAAAAGAAAATGTGAAAGAACCTATTTTACTTCCATAAAATGGATGTATATGTCAATCGTCTGACTAACCGCCCCCCCCCCCCCGACAAACTTGTATTAATGCGCCACTGTGTGGAAGACTTATTTACATGAATTTAGAGCATTCAAACATTAAAAAGTAAGAAACTCACAGAAAGACAATAAATATGTATATAAATGGAACACAATGAGTCACTGACCAAATGTACCCCATTTTAGGTGACCTAGTGTGCCCCACATGAATCAATGTATTATTTGTCACCTCAAATTTCCAAATCGTTAAAGTAATCATTTAAATTCAACATAATAGAAAAGAAGGTAATTTAGACTGCATAAACATACCACATAACTCTTATTTACTTGGACAAATTTTAAGTGTAATAACATAAAGTTTTACTTTCTCCAAATTTCCTGCAGATGATCAGAAAACAAAATGGCTCTTTCTCTCCACCACAATCAAAGTGACATGTTTAACTTTTCTCACAGAGTTAGGTTGTTTGATACCTATTGTAAATAATTTTCTCACTTGAAAACTATTCACTGGACCAAAAATATCTTCAAAGACCCGCTCCCCAAGATGTTTTTTAAGATCTTGTTACTGTAACTATTTGGAATATTATTAAAGGGGGCGGGCGGAGAAAAATATACCATCCTATCCTCATAAAATAAAATCGTTCACAACGAAATTATAAATCTAACATATTTACCTTGTTTAACTCTTTTTAAAATGAAATATCCTTAAAAAATCAAGTAACTTTCGCTGGGTATTTTTTAAAAGAATTTGTTGCTTTCATGTATGTTTTCATTAAATAAAAAAAAACTTATACTATGGAATGAAAATGCAGGGGGCGTAGGCATAGCTGAAGACTGAGTTAGAATGCGTGCTTCCTTTAAAGTCAGCTATTAAAATACATTTTTCAGTGAAAGAAGAAAAAGAAGAAATGGGAAAAAACCCTTGGAAGACTATATAAATATTAGAACCTTTTGTAAGTGAAGAATTTCATTTCTTCATTTGCAATTTCCCTCCAATGCAGCAGTTCATCTAAAATTTCAAATAATTGGTTTGAAAGGAGGAGGGACACATTTTGGTAAGGATTCCTACAGCTACGCCCACGGGTGTTTAAAAATTTACATGCTGTAATGAAAAAAAATCAAGGTACACATTTTAATGATTTTTTTAATGATAATAAAAATACTCACAAATGTAGCTTTTTATAATACTCTCTTTCATCTGTTTTTGATTGAAAAAGAAAATCTGGCTCATGATTTCCCAAAATTATGCATTTGAAAAATGCGTATCGCGGTTCACGTTAAAAAGATACTAGCATTTCAAATTGTTGAAGGAACTATTTTATTTTAAATAATTCCTGCGGAGATATTGTAGTGTGCGTAAACAATTATCTTACTAGTGTCTATTTCAGTTAGGAAACTCACACAATACTAGAGAGATATATATTGGAATTTATACGCGTCGTCGGGAACAGTTTGCCTTGTTGGCCGATTTTTTTCATGAATAGCACAAGATTTAAAAGATCTATTTTTTCTCAGCATTTCCTGGACATGTTATTATTATTATGACATGCTCGATCAGACCTAAAAAAAAGAGTAAAATGTGAATCTTGAATCTCGTATTATAATAGTAACGTTGGAAAAAGCTTTATTTACAAACGTTAAAAAAAATGCCCACACCCCCTCCAAAAAAAAAAAAAAAAAAGATAAAAACATTCATCTCAAAAATTTAATCAGTAGTAACGAAAAAACTTTTAAAAATATGTTTACTTTTACAAAAGATGTTGAACATACAAAAATTAAACCACAGCAACTAAAAACGTGTTTACTTTCCTTGAAACGGTGTTCATATTTTAACATATTTTTTACAAGAAGTATGCTGAAAAAATGAGATATTCACACGAGTCCTGTCTTAATATGTCCAGGATAGAATAGCAAATTAGGCAGCCGAAAACCTCCAGAGACGATTTCGTCCCGGCGAGGTTTTTTGTCTTTTCTTTAATATACACCCGACTATGTAAGTTAGGGTTCCCTTGGATTGATTTTGAAACAACTGAACAGAGTAACTCGCGAATCTGAATGAAGTTTATTATCGAAATGCCTAGCTTAAATTTCTGTTTGGCTCCAATCCATGTTATATAATTACTATTACACGCTTGCATTTCAGTTAGTGCATAAGTACTTAATTAGTCTACCTTTAAAACTCCAGAATATCCCAAGAAATAAAAGGAATTTTTACTTATTTTAAGCGATATTTCTAATTGTTTCCATGAGAATTTTACACAAAACTAAGTATTGTAGTTGCAAATATGAAACTAATATTCCCATTAGCTTTTCTATGAATTTTACATCATTTAAACCAGAGTAATAAGGATCCTTCCCCCATAAAATAAATTTTGCATTCTTTTTTTATTCAAATTCTAAATGTAATAAAAATTTCACTTGAGGTTCACAAAGAAAAAAATTAGTGTTTTATTGTTGTGACAACGACCATTTTAAGATGAGTTTACTTCCGATAAAAATTCAAATTCGATAAAACTAAAAGAATTCTTTTAGCACTTGTAAGAAGTGGGCCGTAGTCAGAGGAGGCGATAAAAGAATATACACTTTTCCAAAGCAGCAGTTTATTGGGTGATTTTCCCATGTTTCAGTTGTTCATGAATTTGAAATTATAACGTTCTGTATACCGGCAACTTTGAGATAAGAGTAACCAGATTCGAAGTTACATCTCCGCTTATCTTGAATGTAGCTCCATCCCATCTCTGCTCCTAAAAACCCATTTATAAACTGTGTACTCTCGGAATGCATTGCTTGAACTTTTATTTATCAATAATTCCTATTTTTCATATCAATAAAGCGCTCTCACTCCATTTAATTTCGATTTTTTATTGCTGATGCTGCGGATCAAATTCTTTCACCGTGGGCATCAACTTTCAATATGAAGGAGTAACTTTTCCCGACCAGCTCTCTATAATTAGTTTAAGGAAAAAAGCTAATATGCAATTTTTCAGTTTAGATGTATAATATTCGACTTTTTGTGTGCGGATTTTTTAAAATAATTTTATGAATTATAGTAAGCGTTAGGGATAGGCGTTAACCTTTTCATTTTGGCCACGCCTCTTATGTTTTAAAACGGGAAACAACACAAGAAGCCTAGCTGAGTTAATAAGTGTTATAAAATGTAGTTGTTAAAAATAAGATGTAAGAGTTTTCACCAATAAGATATAAATAAAATAGTGTAACTTTGAAAACTTATTTTATTGCCCAGTGCTGATTGGGAGTACAAAAGAAAAAAAAAAGAATGTAATTAATGATGAGCGCTCTTCTTAGGTTTATGCTTATCTGGTCGGCATACTCAGTAAAACTTTGCTAAGATGAAACATGGTCCTTTTTTGCCGATTTCTTTATGGAATCCCTTAAGATAGTTAGAAGTTATTAAAATAATAATTGGCAAATTTGATTATTTTGTAGTTTTCTTTTCTTTCTTTTTCCCCCAACGGTGAGCTAGCTCTTCCAGCGTGGGGAATCGTTACTGAAAAGGTCAAAAGTGTTGGTCATTTTAGCATGGTAGCATCCTATATACGGCCAATTTCACCTCCTTTAAAGGGACGCACGAATTAACAACTTAGCCCAATCTGGGAGTCCAACCTGAACCCATTATCGTACAAAGTGGCGATTTAACTAACATACCATCTGGGACGGCTTATTGTTCAGGTAGTAAAGTTTAGTGCATACAATATGTATTTTAATGAGATCTAACAATTGAACAGTACGGGTTACACCAAGCGGAAAGGGGATCTATCGCAGAGAGGATGTATTCGTCGGAATGCTCTGTGGTAGCTGAGAGCTGACATACGAGCGGAACAGTAAAACAGCTTTAGTGGCTGAGAATAGAGATACGTCCGCAAAGGGTTAAACATTTTTAATACAAATAACGTGTTCGTGAAATAACCTCTTTCCTCCAGTGTGAATAAAAAAATCCAATTAGCAGGAACAATATTTTTTTTTTTTCAAAATCTTCCCACCAATTTACAAAAAAAAAAAAAAAAAAAAAAAAAAAAAAAAAAATTCAAGGGCAAACATGCAAATCATGTTTAATTAACTTTGGTTTTATTTTAAAGAAGCGCGAGAAATTGTAAAATTTATACGCAATTTTTAAAATTATGTATAGAAAAAAATATAAATACATACTTGTGACTTCTCCTTTTATTACGAATAGCTAGCTCTATATGTGATTGACTAGAGCTTAGTACAATCGCTATTTGGAATCTTAAAATAGCAATAACAAAATTATAGAAACGAAAATAATTTTGTAAGTAAAAAGTTTTCTTGAAATAAACTATTTTGAAGGTAGACTCGCAAGGAATGTTACATTTTGACCGGCCACCACAAATAGCATTGAGATAAATATAATACATATTATTCAGCCGTATGCCTATGCCAATTCGCAAGACGACTGTCCATGGAAGTTATCAAGCGACCCTGAGATGACCATCTCGGGTAGTTATTGAAACTAGATTCGCATTGACCCTTCTATACCGCAAAGACGCCGCTCAGCGAAGCAGAGCGGACTTCGCGCGGAGATAGTAGAGGGTTTCCGGACTATCCAGGCAGGGCCGGCCTAAGGCGTGTGCAACCGCACACGTTTTTTTCTTTGAGAGGGGCGCCTAAATGAGAAATTTTTTAAAAAATAACAGGGAAAATTTAAATATTTATGCATCTTATGTATGTTTGAATGCAAATCACCATTTGAATGAGTTTTTAGTTCAACAAATAAATTTTGCTTGAAGGTTCAGTAAAGAGACTAGCTTGAAGAAGCGTTTCGCTCCATTGTTTTGACTGAACTGAACAAATGTAGATAACTGAATCTTCTATCACGTGTTTAGTCTGTCTGTCACGTCGAATTGCAATGGCGACCGAATTGAAGGCAGTAGCGGATTCAGGGGAGGGGCTAGGGGTGCTTCAGTACCCCCACCTCCCCCCCAAAAAGAGATTGCTAAAGGGTAACATTCTGCTTCATTGTGCACTTTGAATATGTAAAGTGATCTTTTTTAATCACTCAGCACCCCCCCCCCCAAAAAAAAAAAGTTTTTAGATTGATTTAGACTAAAATTTTGCTTTATTGTATATTTTATTTGGGTGAAATAAACTTTTTTTCAAAATTTAGCCCCTCCCAAAAGAGAATTTCTGGATCCGCCACTGCGCGAAAGGGATATATTATATAAGCCAACTACTAGTATTGTAACTACAGAATGTTTATTTATACTTAATAATTAAGATATTACTTTATTTTACTGTTTTCATAATTAACTGAACTACAGAGAAGCTATTAACTATGTTCTTAAAGAACTCCAGAGCACAGATATGTATAATTTGCCAAAACTTTCAGTATTATCTCCAAAGGAGGGTTATTTTCCGGATGAAACCGCTATTTTAAATGCATGTTAGTAAACAAGGAAGAGATTCCCTTCCTCCCCAGACTGAGAGTGCACATTCAATGCTGTGTAGACTTGAACATACAGTTTTACTCTCCTTTCCTCGGACAAAGATGAGATGGGGGGGGGGATCTCTTAGTTTATATAACTTACTATGTAGCTAATTGTAAAACTGTACAATTAGAAAAAAAAGACCTGTTTCAGCTGATAGTGCGTTCTCTTTTTAATTAGAGAGAGAGAGAGAGATTTTTCTTTCTATATGAGAAAAATGCTTTTTGATGAGTGACTATGTGCAAAAGTTCTTTCTGATAAGTAAAAAACTATAAAAGCAGTCATAACTGAAAAAAAAAGCTGCTGTAGGGGAAACTTTAAGTTACATAGTTTAAACTAATAAAGTCTACGTTCAATTATTATTATTTTACTGAATAAAATGACTGATTTAAAAGTACTTTTATCTATTTGTAAGTCAAAGGTTATGCGGTAGCTCAAATTTCGATTCAATGCTGTTAAAGTTATCTTTTTAATACTAAAGATGAAATTTTGTCATGGTAATGGTAAAATTCATTTTAACACTAATAGAGAATTTTCAAATTTATACTACTAACGACAGGTGTACCATACAAGCTATACTGAATAGCATAAAATGGCATTTAGTAGAAATAACACAATTGTTAACAGAAATAAAATTGAATGCACAGGCAGAATCGGACAAAAAACAGAAAACATGACTGTTCAATAATCAATAA